>OV651821.1:37609881-38209881 GCA_927349885.1 Psylliodes chrysocephalus
TATTATTAGAACACCCTGTAGAGGAAATGTATTGCATACTATTTTGTTGCCAAAATACCAAATTGTGTAGTATTTTTTAAAAATATACTTCCCTCTCTGTATCTGTAGCGTGTGGAGGGTGGGTTACCCCCACGGCTCTTAGGCCTCATTAGGCCCATTGTGCATCCTTCTAAGATGATAGGCACCTCCTAGCTCGTGAGCCAGCCTACAGATTTAATGTAGTTGACAACGTCACCAAGAGGTGCTTCTCTATGATATGGAGATGCTTCCGTACTTGGCAATGACCAGCCAGAATGCCTGTGACTAGGCGCAGATTCTGTCTAGTCATAGTCAAGTATTTGTTTGCTGCAGTGTTGTCAGGATAACTTAAGAGCTCCCTGGCAACTCTGCAGTTTCTTGTTTCATCCCATCTTTCCTTGAATTTCACAAGGGAATGTTCTTTAATTAGGTATGTCACTACCGATTTTGTCAGGCCATTAGAAGGGCCAGCTCCAAAAAGTATTTAGTTGGCTACTTTCTTGGCTAGTGACCTTTGATCCATCTTAAGATGACCACATTTTATTGCCAAAATACCAAATTGTGTAGTATTTTTTAAAAAATATGCTTCCCTGACGTCACAGTAAAATTAGTGAGATTTTGGAAAAACTAATCGCAAAATTTGAAAATTAAGTGTTAAATAGTCAATATAATAATTATTGCACAATGACTAACATTAGGAATAATTTTTGTTTTTAATAAAATTATACTTGATACAGTAAGCTGAAAATTGAAAAATTAAAAAATATACAACAAATTATAGGGATAAAATTTTGATTTGATAATTCTATGATACTAGTCTATGTCTGATGTCACCAAGTGAGTGAGGCTCAACAATTAAATAATTGAAGACCCTCCCTCACCTATTCTGACATCACCCACAAAGCTAGTAACATTTGGATTTAATGCAATTTGAAAACTAAGTTTATGAAAACTACAACTCAGACAAACTTGTGTTGTCCATACCGACATCTCTATGTTTATCCAAATATAAAAGATAGGAGAAAATTTCACTTAAATGTTTAATATCTGATCTTTTATTAATGCTATTGTCGTGTTGATAGATGTGTGAAATTTCTAAGAATTGTCTTTTTGAGATGTTAGTTTCTCTTTCTAATATCGTTACATTTTCATAGTCCATAATATGGTCATTTTTATGGACATGTTCAGCCAAAGCACAACATTTAGGGTGTAGTCTACTGTCGCTCCTGTGGGATGTTATACGGTCTTTTAAGCATCTAGAAGTTTGGCCAATATATGATTTATGGCATGTACCACAAGGGATACTGTAGACCACATCACTCAAAGAAGTTATGGGTACTTTATCTTTCAATTTAGCGGTAGCTCTGTGTTTTCTAAATACATATGGCATTAGTTATCACTAATATGTCGTATAGTCCGTTCACACCTAAAGGTATCACGTAGAGGCTAGCCACGAAATTAGTGTGCATCCCAACATACTCGTAAGAGCTAAGCAATGAATTTTCCGGTCACGTCGTGAATGGACGTTCTATCATGGGTTATGTCACCATTAACGACATGGAATAAATGGCGGTGAACGAGTGAGTGAATGAGCGAAGCGAATGGGAAAGTATGACCTTCAAATGGTGACACAATAAGCCGCAGGCTGCAGTGAAGCCGCTACAATCGGATTAGGGTGATAGTATGAGAAGTCATCCGAAGGGGAGAAACAACACAAAACACGTTTTTCTGAACAAATAATTAAAAATATCTGCAAGATTATTAAAATAGTAGTTTATGCAACAAGAGTGGATATGATGACCATATTGCACGAAAAGATGGAGTCTCACTCATCTGAGTGTGATAAGGACAATTAACTCAAGTTGTATAGTATTGTTACGCAGCACCCTGCAGTAGCCTGCGGCTGTTATTGGAAACGTACGAATACAAAAAAAGAAGTGCAATGTTACTCATCACCCTACAGTGTGCTGCGGTCGTCATAAGTAAAAGTACTAGTAAAAGAAGATAGAATAGTCCAGAAATGTCTGGAAATGTCATTCCACGTCAAGGAAAAGTCTAGACAATTCGAGAATGTTCAAGAAGGGAAAAGCAAGCTATATAAGCAGGATCCTGACGTCAGTTTTACAGTTTTATGATAGACGGTACATGTTAATGTTATCAGTTGTATAATTGTTGTTAAAGTTGAGTTAAAATAAATTGTGATACCAAAAACCGGTGTAACAGTATATTTTTTCTACGATCTACTATCGAAAATCTACAAATTTTAAAAATTATTTTAGGTTATTACGACAAAAAAACTAATTTTAAAATAATTTATGACTTTTACTAATTTATAAAATAAAATAAACATGAACAGAAAGATTTAATTGAACTAGTTCCCAGCCCAGGTTTGAACCCGGGCCTTTTGCATGAAAGCCAGATGCCCTAGTATCTGCTCTATTGCCACACATTTCAATTTAGTTTTAATATTCGTAATTAAATTAATTTCATATAGTTTTATTTAAATTTATGTTTCATTTGTAAATTTAGACGAAATAAAAATAGAAATGTTATTATTTATCGATTCTACACGAGAATAACTTATTTTAATTTATATTTAATCTCAATAACTGAAGATATACTAAAACAATTAGTTTTAGCAGAATTTAAAATTTTTAAAAATAATAGTAGTAGGGTGATCAAAATATGAACTATAATTGGTGGATTTCATTTCTTGTGCAATATTATTACTAGGTAAAATGAATATGAATTTAAATTCGTTCAGTGTTCAAAGTTGAATATTCGTTCAGCTGAACGCAATGGCATACTTATACTTAAAACGCAATACACGATAAAAATAACCTACTTTCTTGAAAACTAAATAACTTTAAGAAGCATTATAAACACACTACAAGTCGTTGGTAATAAATTAATATGATCTTCTATTTGTCATGAAATAAATGAAGTTGCGCATATGCAACTAACAATAGAAGAAAGTAATATTGATTGCCTAGTTGTTAGTAATGTTTTACTAAAATACAATTTTATGAATATTATAGACAAAATTAGAAATATATTGTATGTAATATGTTATGAAATGCCGTTTTATGTAATTAGTTCATGTTGTAGGACCTCGCTCTGCTCTTTCAGCAAATAATCACTCGTTACATAAAATAAGGCATTCCGTAACTGGTTTAATAAATAGCCATTGAAGGTATATAGATAGAAAAACAACGATTAGAATAAATATTATAATTGCGTGAGTTATATCCGTTATACCTATAATCTGAGAAAAAAAATTATATTTCACACGGCAGAGAAACACATTTACTGCCTTGGCTAGTTTCATTGCCTCGGTTGGGCCATGCTAGCCGTGGCAGTAAATCTGTTACTTATCTGCCTAGTTAAACAAATAACTATTTAAGTAATCTAAAATTTAAATTGTATTTTTTAGATGGCTGGTACGATTGTAACATTCGAGTTAATGCTGTTCCAATTTGCTCCAATGGATTCCAAATACCGGATATATAACAGAACTGAAGTCTGTATAAATGAATAAAAACCCTTTTATATACATTTACGAATAGATATTTTTATTCCCACTAACCGAAACTCCAATAATTTTTAACCCTCATTTTTAGGCCAAGCGATACGCCCTATAAAGGATATTTGTAAAAGGTGCTTGGAAGTAGGACCTTTTTCAACCTTTTTTTTAAGTAGCGAAATGTGTATTTACCGATACCGATAACGATACCTCGATACCTACTATGTTGAAGTCGTCGCAATGTACAGGTATGCGTTCGTTAGTCGCGAAAATAGTCAAAACGGATTCAGGGGACCCCAAAAATCCAAAAATCCGTCGAAAACTCAAGGTCGAAAAAAATCTGGATTCCTATACTTTCCTTATCTGTATACAAATAGGAAAGTAAAAATCGAATGTAATTTTTGTCTCATTGTGGAACACTTTCCTTAATGTATAAATATAGATATGAACAAAGAATTGTAGATTACAATTGTTTGTCTAGATCTTATGAAAAGTACAATTTAAAAAATACATTTTTTAAAAGAAAAGTTAAAAAAATTTGTTTCACTAAATTTCAATTTTTCCACTCTCTGCAAGTAGGCGATACACTACAGTGTTGTCATACCAATTAATTTATTTGTAATAAAAATTTAAACTCATAGTTCAAACTTATATTAATAGTAAATTCGACGTTGATAACCCTTTACTAATAAAGACAACTTTTTATGAAGAATTAAATACAAAAAAATATTATAAAACACTTTATACTGATGGTTCTAAATTAAATAATCAAGTAGGTTACGCTTTATATTATCCCTAAGTATTATCCCAATAAAGAGATCCAAATTTTAAAACTGTTACCAAATGTTTATAGCGCAGAATTATTAGCAATTAAAGAAGCCCTTTCAGAAGTTTAGTTCATCAGTTTTTTAATTTTAATTCAAAAGTTAATTATATAATTTTGGACATTTTGAAACTAAATTTTGAGGCAAGAAATCAGGATAAACGAATACCCATATCTTGGGTCAAAGCCCACGTAGGAATACCTAATAATGAAAAAGCAGACTTTTTGGCTAAAACTGCAACAAAACTCAATTACATAAGTAATTTTAAAATACCCCTATCCGATCTAAATACTTGTTTAAGATATAGAAGGGATCAAAACTGGCAAGCAAAATATGTAGAGAAGGAAACACGTAATTTTTATAAATCTATTCAACCTAATGTAAGGGTAAAATCGTGGTTTAATAAGCTATCAAATAGACCACTAATCCAAACGATTAGCAGAATTAGAACTAATCATGCTTTATACCCTCAATATAAGAAGCGAATAGGTCTTAGTCAGTTTTAAATTGTACAAATATATATCCCGTGTGCAATAGTGAAGCAATATCATGCGATACCTTAAAATTTTCAGAATTACGAATTTTAATGGAGCGTATCTCGCAATGGTGGCGGAAGAGTAACAACCATCCTTATACTACCCTACTGCGGATATTAAGGAAACCCCCGTTTCTTTAATTAAAATTGGCATCGAAATTGGCTGTCATAGTATCTATTTACCTTTTTTGTTTCAGGTTACGTCGATGGGATGTTTAAAAAAATTTGGGAAACCATCCCCCGATTGGGAGATGGTTTCGTAACACAGCTTTTTAGGTTGCTATTAATTAACTATTACAACAATACTCAAGTAACATAAATAATAATTGATGTAACTACTAAATCATAGCCGTCTAGGATCCTATAAGCTGTGGTACAGCCATTGCTCTTTTTTAAACACACCTTACCATTTTTGTTTCGACAGTTAAAATTGTCATGAAATCATCCCCGTCATGGGAATTACTTCATATTGCAAACCCAACATTACCCAGTAGCCATAGTATTTACCACTTTTGTTTAGATAACGTCGCGGAGATATTTAAAAATATTATGAAACCATCCACCGATTGGGAGATGATTTCATACCACAGCTTCTTCAGTTTCAGAAAAAGTCACAGTGATAGTTAAAAATGAAAACTATTAAAAAATAAGTGTTAAACTATAAGTAGTGATGATATGTGTTGCTTGCGTACTCGAAAAACTAATAAAGGATTCGTTAAAACTCCATCACACACTGCCTACGACATCCTTGCTGAAATTCTGGTGAAAATCAAGAAATGGGATCCGCAACAGGAGCAAGATGTACCTATACTTATTTTACCACCAGACCATTTTACATCAGATAAAATAAAAGATTTAAAAGTGAAATGGTACCTTGAATGTTACAAAAAAAAAATAACAAAAAAAGATTCTTTGGGACGAATGGAGAAAAGTATGGTTCCCAGCAATTGGAAACTACAACTAATGTTCAAGAAACCAATAATATTGTCTATGGTATGCCGTCAGGTGCAACAACATCAAAGTTTACAAGAAGCAAAACAACACCCTATCAAAAAAAAGAGGTTTGTGTTTTTTGCGACAAAGAAAGTACTAAGCGTCAACCATTACTACACGTATCTTATGATTCGTCGGGTCTATTAAAGAAGCGGTTGAAATATCTAAAAACGTTGTTGTTCCTGTTAGATTATCTGAATAAAATAGTCCAGGGGATGCTCACGCTGTAGACATATGCTATCATAAGAACTGCTGGAACAATAATATCACTAATAGACAGAAAAGTAAGGCTGAAGAATCATCTGTTGAGTGTCTTGTTTCTTGTATAAAGTCGTTTCTTAGAAATGGAAATACAAGCTGTATGGCTGACCTGCACAGCACTTATCTAAATATACGGAGTGGCCCAAAAGTCTGGAAACGGCCAATTATCTCGTAAATTGCTAATCTTAATTGTACAAAATTTGGGGTACACCTATTTTGGGATACGCAAATTTCAGATTTAATATTTGCAATCTTGCCAGATTTGCCGTTTCTCTTATATTATTAGTCACTTTGGTTTTTCAAATTCATCACACTGTTTATTCAGTCATTATTGGAATCTCCTATTCAATGCGAGTTCAACCATATGTAACACTTATGATTTTATGTAGTCTGGAAGGTCTTAAATAAATAAAACAATCATGGAGAAATGTGGTAGACGCATTCTACCATCGATTAGGGTACTGTCAACTCACAAATGGAGCAACCATTATGTTAAAAATGTTATAATCTTTCAATTGTTACGTTTTAATGTAGTTGAAAATAGTTTGTATTAAAAAATGTATTGAGAAAATTAGGCGTTGCCAGATTTATTTTATTTATTTAAGACCTTCCAGACTACATAAAATCATAAGTGTTACATATGGTTGAACTCGTATTGAATAGGAGATTCCAATAATGACTGAATATACAGGGTGATGAATTTGAAAAACCAAAGTAACTAATAATTTAAGGGAAACTGTAAATCTGGCAACATTGCAAATATCAAATCTGGAATCACCGTATCCCAAAATAGGTGTCACCCAAATTTTGTACAATTAGACATTGAAACCACGCAACTTATGTCTTGTTTGCTCATTTATGAATGCAGTAGTGTCCACCGCAATATGTGCCGATTTGAATCACTTATAGAGTATATTCACGAGGAGGCCGATACTAAAATAATATTGCATCCATTAGCTGTATCAAAAAAGGGGAGCAAAAAAATTGAGAAAATTTTTACCAGACACGGATGTATTGGTACTTGCTTTGATAAGGGCGTCCTTATTACCTAATGACAGTGTATTTATTTGTATTGGTTCTAGCTGTTGTGAAATACCATTACACCCAATATACGAATCCCTTGTCCAGTTAAAAGCTAAATCACTTCCAGGTCTCCATGCCCTCTCGGGTGCCGATGTGTTTATGCTAGCGTGAATATAAAAGTGATTAGTGTATTTAATTCTTGTTTAGATTTCAAATTTAGTATGATTTCTAGTCTCAAAGGTCAAATTTAACTTGTCATTGTCATTTTGACACGTGACCAATAAAGTCTAGAGCGTTTATTTATTACATCTACATTCAGATCTAATCCTTTATCACGTGATAAAAAATTCAAAAAATTTCAGATGCATCCGATGTGGATATTTAAACGCGGTATCAGTTACCTATAAATTTTAAAAACTACTGGCATTTGAGAGTATATATAACATACTCTATCATTTCGTCAAAACACTCAAATTAAAATTTTAACTAGGAAATAGAAATAAAACATGTAAGTAGCGATGCTACCATTAAAATTATTTGTAGGTACACCTGTCACGAAAAAATGTTAAGAAAAGGAAAAAAAAAATAAAATAAAAAAAAAAATACAAATAAAAAAATAAATTAAAAAAAAAGAAAAATAAACAAAACATTTAAACCATATTAAGTTCAGGTTATTTTAGTTAGTAAGGTAAAGCAACTTTAATGTAGTTTGAAAAATAATAAATTTTGATATACGATATTTTTATTTGTTCACGTGACAATTAACTGGCCTGTTGGTTTATATCCAGTACCACTAACTTAGTTAAAAAAAAAATGGATTAAAATATAAATGATGTTTGGTGTTAAAATGGGAACTCAACAAGAGGTATGCAGATTATTCCATGAAATGCACTCAGATCGTGAAGCTATTTCACAATCTACTGTAAGCAGAAAAGAGAAAAAATACAGAGAATTAGGGACATGTGAAGGATGCTCCAAAACAAGGGTTTCATAGCGTATTTGAAACAAGCAGTAAACCAAAAATGTACTCTTAGGTATTCATCGTCGGCATTTGGTTGTCAAAAATTTGAATGAATGCGCTCCATTACATTATTCGGGCAATCAATAAGATTAGAAGCAATTCATTGAATGACCGATTATTTGGTTAGCTTTGTAGTGAAAATGATGAAGATTACAGATGCTTGCTGCTGCACACAAGAGTACGTTGCCTCTCGAAAGATGTTTGTCTGAAACGTTTTTTAAATCTATTAGATTTTTTTGAAGACAGAGGCGAAAAATTGCGCGAAAACATGATTCTATAAAAAAACTGGATCACTTATTTGACATAACTGTTTAAAATATATAATAAAATTGATGATGAGTTGAATTTAATTAAAATAAAAACTTCATGACTGCTTTTTGTTGGAAAACTTCTATTTCGACGAAATCTAGATAGAGGTTGGTGTTCAACACGTTTCCACATTATCAGCAGTCTCTAAGAAATAATAATATTTATGTACTTACATCACTTCATACGTAGCTTTTTACTTTTCTATCTGTATACAGATATAAGGAAAGTATAGGAATCATGATTTTTTTCGAACTCGAGTTTTCGACGGATTTTTACGTTTTGAGGTCCCCTGAATCCGTTTTGACTATTTTCGCGATGATGTGTGTGTGTGTGTGTGTGTGTGTGTGTGTGTGTGTGTGTGTGTGTGTGTGTGTGTGTGTGTGTGTGTGTGTGTGTGTGTGTGTGTGTGTGTGTGTGTGTGTGTGTGTGTGTGTGTGTGTGTGTGTGTGTGTGTGTTGTGTGTGTTGTGTGTGTTGTGTGTGTTGTGTGTGTTGTGTGTGTTGTGTGTGTGTCTGTATAACGCATAACTCATGAACCGATACATAGAAAAACACCAAATTTTAAACTTCAGCTTTGTTTCAAAGTCCAATGAGCTGATTAGATTTTGGGCAGAGTCGGAACATCTGGGGGGTACTTTATAGGTGGTCATTTTTATATTTTATGGAATATATCTGTTATTTACGTTTGGAGAAGAAAATTCTTCAAATAAAAGTTACTTCTAATATAATTATCTATAATTTTTGTTTTATGCAAAATTTTCCTAAAATGGTCCGTATTCGAGAAATTTGACAAAATGTAAAAAAAATAATTTTTTATAAAAATTGTTCAAATAAAAGTTGTTTGTAATATAATTCTCTATAATTTTTATATTATACATAATTTCTCTAAAATGGACCGTATTCGAGATATTTGAGAAAATGTGTAAATTTCGAATTTTGAAGAAAACTCAAAAACGGATAAAGAAAAAAACATTAAATTTTAAACTTAAGGTTTATTTCGGCCTGACGTGAAACGATTAGATTTTGGACAAAGTCGGAACATCTGGGGGGGTACTTTATGGGAGGCCGTTTTTATATTTTATGGAATATATCTGTTATTAATGTTTGGAGAAAAAACTGTTCAAATAAAAGTTACTTCTAATATTATTATCTATAATTTTTGTTTTATGTAAAAATTTCCTGAAATGGTCCGTATTCGAGAAATTTGACAAAATGTGCAAAATTCTGATTTTTATGAAAGTGTTTGAAATAAAAGTTGTTTGCGATATCGATCTCTATAATTTTTGTTTATACATGATTTTTCTGAAATGGACCGTAATGAAAAAATTGTAGGAAATTTAAATTTTTCAGTATTTTCGTTTTCCATGAATATCTATAAAAAAATGTTTCGAGGTAGATGTATGTGGACAATGTATATATTTAGTTTATCCTCTAAACATTTATAGAGATGCTGCAATAGGTTGTACAAAATAACCTGAAAAGCCTATAATAACTAGATAGGAAAGTCATGTGTTGGACACATCAGATTTTTGGTTTTGGTTTCAAAAAACATTACTAGTTCTCTACACTGTATATTCTGGACAAAAAGAAGTTTTTAATCGCATTTTGTTCATCCTATATAACTGAGCGTAGTTAATTTTATTTCATAGATAAAAAATATGTGCCCTAATGATCGTTTAAATTTATTCTTAATAAATGTTTGACAAAAATACTATTTAAAAACTTCGCCTATTTTTTTTAATCTTGAGGAGGACCTATATCACTTCCCTTATGGAGAAATGTACTCGGTTTTTTTAATTGTTTTACATTCTGAACAAAAGCGTCCACGTCAATGACAAATTTTATGATATACAGGACCGACGAGAGGGGGTATAGCCGGGACTAATTCCCGGGGCCCGGGCTCATGTAGGGACCCGGCAGCTTTAGGGGAGAACGTTGTGTATTTTTTTAGAACGTCGCCACAAGAGGGAGGACCTTTTTTTCACTCTCCTAGAAGTTTGTGGTTGAGGACTTTTTTTGAGACTTCACTAAAAAGGAGGAGAAGTTTTAGCTTGAAGACTTTTAGAAATATGATATTGAAAAGGCTTAATTTTTTATAAAATTGTCGCGGGGACCGACTTGGAAAATTGTCCCGGGGCCCGACCTGGCTCTCGGCGGCCCTGATGATATACGCAGTGTTGAAAACAAATATAATTTATATACATATACTTACGTATACAGGATGATCAATTAAGAATTGGATATTATTAATAACAAAAAATATAAAGTAAAAATTAATAAAATTACAACCAACCGTACAGTTAAATTGTTTATTAAAATTTTAAAAATAAACACAAAATCAATACAAATAATGAGTTAAAGGACAAAATTAATATTAAAGAATTTGCTAATGTCGGGTTTTAATTTCGTTAACATCAGTCGCAGATCGCCATATTAAGTTATGTATAGTCCTGTTCCTCTTCCTTGACAGTAAATTAGCTACTGCACTGAATCCGCGCTCAGCCATATAGGACGAAGGAAATGCGATTAAAAACTTATCTTTGCCCAGAATACAGTGTAGAGAATTGGTAGCGATTTTTGAAAGCTACACCTACCTATGGAGAACGTCCAAGTGTTGGCAGTAAGTACGTAAATATCGCTGTATCGCAGAGACTGCTGATAATGTGTTAAATACCAACCTCTATATCTAGATTTCGTTGGAATAGAAGAAGTTTTCCAACAAAAGCATTTATAAAGTTTTTGTTTTAATTAAATTCAACTCAACATCAACTTTATTAAATATTTTAAACAAGTCTGTCAAATAAGTGATCTATTTTTTTGATAGAATCATAGTTTCGTCTATGTCTTCAAGAAAACCCATTGATTGAAAGAACAAGATCTATAAGTAACGCACCAGCAGGGAAAGGGGTACTAGTAGTCCTGTGTCAGTGGATAAAAGTCAGCCTAGGAGAAAGGGTAATATCATCTCTAGGCGAAGCTACACTGAAAAAAATGTATTCAAAACATCATTAGCTTTCACAAAATATAAGCGATTTATAACAAAAAAAAGAGAGAAAAAAAAGAGAAAAACGTCACTTTGCTTATTTTAGCTGTCTATATGCAGGTCATAATATTCAATGTCTGTGTCACTATCTTCAGGTTCAGGTACCGTGACTTTAACATTATTGGATCCAGGTAAATTGTGTGTAGTACCTGATTTGCAAAGTTTTAGTAAATCTTTCTTCTTGACATTACTAATGTCTTGCACTTTTACCTTGTCACCTTGTCGATTTCGGACCAATGGAGAAATGCCAGCGACGGCTCTAGTCAAAAACAAATAATACATTCAACAAAAATAAGTGTTCTGGCCTTTATCTTGTTTTGGCCAAAACACTATTAAGAATCGGATTAAATACATTTAGCAAAAATAAGTTATATGTATCTTATATGGTTTTGGTAGACACACTATTAGCAACTGAACACAATGTTATGATTATATTTCGATAAAAATGCCAATCATCTTGTTTGTGCATACTGTGAATGTGTCAATATGGATTCAGTTTTTTGACCATTTGTTTATCATGAATATAGACTTCGTTCACATTTTTGAGCATGCCGTATATCATTTGAACTATTTCGGAGACGAAAGTGTACTTAAGTCAAAAATGTCAAAAGTGGAGCTATCTTATTTTTGTAGTAACTCTATCCAAACATTTATTTAAAAATTAGCGTGATATTTAGCTCAGGGACCGATGTATGTTTTCGCGCATCTTGCTCAAAATTTTAAATACAGAAACCTATAGTTATAAAACGCATCTTCTAAATAGTAGTGTTTCGGGCCGCAAAAAGAGCTTGGAGGGCCGCATGCGGCCCACGGGCCGCAGGTTGAGTATGGCTGATTTAAATAATATAAAATCATTTTCATTCCGTCAGTCTTCAAATATAAAATTATTGACTTTAAATAAATCAAAGTACAACTCAAGCCGCCATTGTCATTACACTTTTTCGTCACACTCGAAGTGCATCCATCTGTCATATTGCAAAATAGTGTTTATGTGGTCTCTACTTTATTCTCGATAGTCCTAGTGCACGAACTCATAAAAAGGCAGACTTCTACTGCCTATAGGATATGCCGATAACCTGGCGATCTTCTTCTTCCTTTATTGGGCTATATCCCACAGGATAATTTACCCAGCCAACAACGGGGAAACCTGGCGATCGTCGTAAGAGCAAAGTTCGTAGGTACACAATATCGGAGCGCACACAAACCGCTCTAAAGATCGTTGACGAGTGGTACAGAGTAAACCTTCACAAAACCACAATAGTCAACTTCACAAAACGAAGGGTACTGTCAGGACTATGAAGACATGGGTCGATTCTGAGACAATTTATAAGATCTGTGAGCCAAAATCTGTAAAAAAATACATTACTATACCTTACAGATTCTGTAGCTTATAGAATATTTCCCAGAATCCTACCATTAGTCTTCATAGTCAGGACTAAAGTCACTAGAACTGAAAGAAGTGACTATTTCATTTGCCAAAGAAGCTTTTTTTCAACACTTGAAAAAAGTCACCCAAAAAAGCACAATATCCATTAACTTGTATAATCATGTGAAAAAAATTGGGGGCTACAACCAAAAATGTCTCTATATGGCTTTATACCGTAGTCATAAAGGTCTATGACAACCTATGGGTCAGTGCTATGGGTGGCCAAAGACTCGGACAAGCTGGACGGTATTCAAAGGCAAGCATACTTGAGTGCCACGGGAGCCATAAGAACGACTCAACCAGCAGCCCGAGAAGTCATGCTAAACCTAATACCACTACATATATTCATTCAAGACGAAGCCAGATCTGTCACAAACAGACTGCACAAAGGTCCATCGCCCATGAGCAGTTTGCATGGACGTGACTACAGCGAGCTATATGAAGACTTTGGGAACGACCAAATAATGAGAACGCATTCAGGCGAAATGATAAAAAAATACAGCTTTCAAAAGCAATATAAAGTAAAAAGGAAGGGTGGATGAAAAAACCTTCTATTTAAGCAGAATTCACCTGGTATACAGTTCTGTTCCATGAAGGTACACTCAAAGCTCGTGTGGGACCTTTTAGAAGCAGTGGCGGTTTGCCCGTAAGGGCACTTGCGCACGTGCCCTAGTATAATAAACCACAAAAAATAAATAACTTACATATTTTATATTTTCCTCAATGCCTATTATTATTTTATCTAATATTCAGCGCAAACCGCTTTGGCACGACACTGGACGACCGGGCGTTAAGCAACGTTCCGAGAATTCCGAAATTAAGTGGAAGATGGGCACAGGGCACAGTACATGTGGGCCTCTGTTGTTTTTTCTCATTATGATGCGAAAACAAGGACAACGACAATATCGTTTAGCAAGAGATGAACACATGCGATGGATTATACGTCACAAGTGGGGCGCTGTCCTTATCGTGACGTGCTGTACCCATAGCACAGATTACCTAGACCAGATACGAATGTATGCAGCGGCATCTTTACCGGCTTCCTCACAAAGGCGATGCCGGTTTTGGCTTAAGATGCGCGTTTGGTGGACCATGATAATAATTTATTTATTGTGTAAGAAATAAAACTACAAAGAAAAATAACTTTTTTTTATAAAGCAGTCAAAAATATGATGAAAAAAATCAATAATATTTATAAATGGGACAAAATTTTAATTTTTCTTTTGGTTTTGTCATACTTTTTCGAGGATTTCAAATCTCTCTTTACATATTTAAGAGTATAAAAAATTCTGAGTCTTATAAATAATTTAATGGTGTACATTTTCGCAAATTGTAAGGATGACCAAATTCTATTTTGCTCATCTCAAAAAGGTATGCGTTGGAAATCCCAGGCTTAGTTGACAAACTATCAAATAGAGATATAAATATTTTTTCTAATTTGAAAATATAAAAGAGAAATTTTTCGCTGGGAGATTTTAAATTGCCAAACACCTTTTCTTCGTATGCTTTAAAATGCGTTAACAAGTTAGAATTGTTAAGTAAATTGCATTCTTCTGAGAGTGGATATGTAATGATTTTTTGATTAAATAGCCACGTACATAGTTAAATACATTTTGAGTGGTCACATTTAGCTTGTTGATCTTTTGGGGCCGTAAATTTCGGTAATTCGTTTTGTAATATATAACAACTGATGCATCAACTCAAATGCAGATGGTTTTGATAATCAGATATGTAAGAGACGGTCGGATTTACGAAAGGTTTTGGAGTTTTTTGAGACCAATGGATCACACTGCAGACGGGCTTTCGGCGGCAATTCTGGAGGTATTAAGGACCGATTCCACCGTTGTGTTAAACGAAGTTTAAAATGACATTTTTACATTAACAATGTCATTTTAATCTCCGTTTAACACAACGGTGGAATCGACCCTAAATGAACTAGGAATTGACAAAGTACCTGAAAAACTAATAGCACAAAGTTACGATGGTGCTTCCGTAATGAATGGTATTGTTGGAGGGGTACAAGCTAAAATTAAAAACATCTATGCAAATGCCCAATATATTCACTGCTACGCGCACCAATTAAATCTAATAATTGAGAAGTGTTGCTCAATAGATAAGGCTGTAAGAGTTTTTTTGCCAATCTCTCTGCATTTTTTGCTTACTTCTCTCGCTCTACAAAAAGAACAAGCGTTTTGGATAGGGTTGTAAAAAAAACGGATACCTCGTTCGGCTCCTACACGATGGAATTTTACATCGAAGTGTGTCAATACTATTTATGTTTATAAAGAGGATTTGATTAAATGTCTCGAAGCAATTATGAACACAGAATTTGATAAAAAAAACTATTAATCAGACTAAAGGGTTGATAAATTTTGAAAGACAGATTTTAGTTTCTGGTTATTTTTCTTCAGCAAAATAATGCCAAATTGCGATATACTTTTTGATCAACTGCAGAGTAGACAGCTCGATGCTCTCAAGGTTAAAATAAACATATCAAATTTTGCAGCAGCTATTCAAAATATTAGAAATAATATAGACATGCTATTTCATGAAGAATGGCAATCACAAGTCCCACAAGAACTAAACTTAAACGACAACACCCAATCAGGTCCAAGTACAAGCAAGAAGAGACGGTTTGTTGAAAAGGAGGACCTCATTCCTAATTTAAGGATATGTAAGGAAATTTGTGATCCAATAGTAGTGAAAGTAAATGAACGTTTTAGTTTTACTACCCACCTAACACCGAGGTTGTTTTCCAAATGAGGACGTTAAAACTATGTGTAGTTTATTTCCAAACGTAAACAGCTTAAAATTCAAAAACGAACTGTCCATACTTTACAGCCGAGATGGCTTTGTGCAACACAATGGGGCCGTACCGTTATTACAAATGTTTTTTGAGAACAATTTGACAATTAGATTTTCGGAATCTGTGGAGCTACTAGATTAGATTTAATTAGGACTGTGGGCCACGTGGCCTCCCCCACCTCGACCTTTTCAGATCTTTTGTGGATATCCTTGAATCATTATTTAGAGTAACTTGTCTAATTCGATCTTTTGTAGTAGACTCCATAGACTGGGAAGTAGTTCCCCGGTATAGCTAGTTGCCCTTGGTTTTTCTTCTCCAAGTGTAAGGAATCTCAGTCTTGCTAGACCTTCGTAGTAGCACAATACGTGTACTACCGTTTCCTCCTCTTCCTGGCAGAATCGGCACATGGTCTCTTCTGTCAGACCGATATTATACATATGTTTGTTAAGCCTACAATGCCCTGTTAATAGACCTACTAGTACTCTAGTATTTTTCCTATTAAGGCTTAGTAGATGCTGGGTGAGTTTAGCCGATTGTCCTTTTATGAACTATTTGGCCTGTCTGTCCTGGAGTTTTTCCACCACTCCTGAGATTTTTTAAACATCCACTGCTTTGTGCATATTCTGATAGTTGTTTTTGTTACACCACAGAAGGGTTCTGGGCCAATAAGAGCCTTTGAGGCTCCTTCTCGGGATAGTAAATCAGCCTCTTCATTGCCCTTATGTCATCTGTGGCCTGGTACCCAGGCTAAGGTTAGTCTGTCAGCTCTGTTAGGGGATCCAAACAGTCCCACACAAGCTTTGACTGTACCTGCATGGAACTGAGTGCCTTTAACGTCGCTTGACTGTCTGAGTATATGACAATGGTTTTTTCATTTACCTTCTGTCTTAATACCTCTTTTGCGCAATGATGTATTGCTGCTATTTCTGCCTGGAATACAGTCGCATGTTTATCTAAGCTCAGTGAGATTCTTGTCTTTGGCTTGGTACTACTGTCAACGTCTATAGACGTCGTTGTTCGTCAACGGGTTAAACAACTATTAGAAACTATCCACAATTTATTTGGAGAGGACAAGTGGGGGAGGCCACGTGGCCCACAATCCTAATGAAATCTTAACACCTAAAACAGTGTACTGTGAGTACATATGGTTTACTGCTTATTCAAATGCATTGTACCCATATGCACTGTATATGTAAAGTTTACGCACTGAAACTGACAATCACGTGAAATAAAAGATCGTTTTATTTAAGAAATAATTTAATAATCATGATGCAAAACACAATTCTTAAAAACACATCGACTGTGTTCACATGGATTATCAGTCTGGAATAATTATTATGGAGACAAATTGCTTTTATTCTATACAAAAATTAAATACTGATATCTAAATTCCCATAAATAACAATATTAGAAGTATTAATATTCATTTAAAAACATAAGTTTATTCATCAATCTTATCGTAAATGTACAAAATGTCAATCGGTTAGAATGTTCTCCAGTTCTAGACATTATTTAATGCACCAACTGCTTGACATGTTGTGGTCACTCTATTGGCAATACTTAGAATCAATTTCATAATAAATTTAAATGAGTGTTTAATGTTAAAAGAAATCTTTAATCGATATTGTTTTTAAGGGTTAATTAAAAAATTTGGTTTTTACCAACTTTTAGTAGGTACATATTTTTCTTCAATTATAATAGTCTTTGTTATTCAACAGATTTATAAAATCTCTTTACAGAGCTAGTAAATAAAATTACAATAAAAAATTATAAACAGGATACACTTGTGACAATATTATGACATACATTTAAATGTTTTTATTATGGGAACTTACCTAATTTTAACAAACAACACAAAATAAAGTATATACTTTTAATTTATAGGATTTATTTAACAATTATATTGACTTTTAATTCTAGAACATATCACATTTATCACTATTATCCAAACAACATACAAGGCGGACCATTACCATGAGTTGTCAAATAAAACACTACAAAATTGGTGATATTTCCCGCAATTTTTGACATACATGACATTTGATAACCAGTTTTGAATTTGGAATATATTTCGCCTATATGAGATAGTCTTCTTAGATTATTGTACGCTGGCTTTTAATAGTTGGTTGCAACATTGACATTCTAGCCATTTGTACAAAAGACGTATTGTAAGAAACAATTATTTTAACACTTTTATCAGTATTACTAAAAAAAATTATTTCTGCAAATTTTCAACAAAAAATAAACATAACAAAAGTCTTTAACCTTAATTTTTAATTAAAAAAAATAAATACAAAACTATAGAAAAATAATTTAATGATATTTAAATCATACAAATTATAGAAGTAAAAAAACCTACAATAATAATTGTAAAATCCAGAACTATTTACAGAAACAGAATTAACAGAAATATATGAGATAATTGGGTTTTAAGCTCGCTTTCATCTGATTTTCTTTGTATTTTTTTTTTATTTGACTTTATTTATACTTTATAATTTTAAGTATTTAAGTCTCCTTAATTTCTTCTAACTGAAAAACGTTGAGTTCTTGACGCCTGAAATAAATGGTTCTAAAATCTAATCTCACTTGAAGAAAAATTAACGTTTTAAATCCCGGACAACACCATACACAGCCTTTTATGTGTCCTCCATTGCTGGTAGCCAAAAGGCCATGTTTGTACAAGCAGAAGCCAACATCATGTATTTGGGGTTGAATTGAACGCACTGAACTGGACCTGGATGATCAGCATTTAAAACACACACCTGTAAAGAGATGTTATAGAAGTGATAGAGATAGTATATAGTATGGGCAAAGATAATAACAAGATAGGGTTGGAGTTCAACTCTTGGGACTAGGGTTCAGGTCGAGATATTGACACCAAACTTGGTATATGTATATATTTAACTACTAATATGAAAATCTAAAAAAAAATTGCACCCCTGTCTGATATGGAGAGTGTCACTCTCTAAAACTGAAGTTACTATTTTTCATAATAAAACAGGTGGAATCTACGATTTTTCAACATATTTAAAAAAAATTGACCTGAACGAATATAATTTGGATGTGGGGCCTGGCATTTAAAATTAGTTACAGACGAGATACAATCTGATTTTTGGTAAATTATTAATAGACCTGATTTAAAACATACTTGTATACACAATCTTACCCACTAGAGAGGAAGATGGAGGGGGTAGAATATTGAAAAAATAGAATTAAAAATTTTTAAATAAAAAAAATTGTCAAAGAATTAAATTTTGGGTATGGATATAGAAAAGTCGTAGATTCCAATTGTATTACCTATTTAAAAAATTCTAACTTAATATTTTGGGGGATGCCACTCCCTCTAGGTGATGGTGGGGGTAAAATTTTGATACAAGTATGTTCTAAATCAGGTCTGTTATAAATGTGCCCAAAATGAGATTTTCATCTCTTCTATAACTATGTATATACCAACGCCCACATCTGAACCATGATCATTCATGCCAAATATAAAAAAAAAAATTGGGTTTGTATATAGAAAAATTTGTAGATTCCAACTGTTTTATTAAAAACATTGTAACTTCAATTTTTCAGAGTGACATCCCCTCCATATAACCTAGGGGTGTGAGGGAGGAATGTTTTATTTGCTTTTCATATTCATGGGTAAACAACCATATACTAAGTTTGGCATCAATATATTGACCCAAACTGCCTAGCCTCAAGAGCCGACCCCCAACTAGAGATTAGCTCTACTTTATGAGAGAGAACAAGGTTCAACTCACCTTATACCCTGTATCTGCATTCCAAACATGCACTCTACCATCTGTAGACCCGCTAAAAATAAACTGTGAGTCAGGACTGAAGGAAGCTTCAATGGGAATACCCTTATTATTAAGATGTCCTGTAAATGTCTGCAAAGGAGTACCGTGAAAAGCATCAATCAGTCTAATTATAGAGCCATTAGTGCTGATAAGAATTGTCTTGCCGTCTCTCGAAAATTTTAATCCTGTCCAATCACATTCCTTTTCTTGTGTTAATTTGAATGTTACAAAAGGTCCCTGAAACATTTTTAATTCGATTTAATACCTACTATAAATTTATATATAAAAAATGTTCGATTACAATAATTGTTAAGTACTAATGCACTCACCTTATCAAATGACCTTAAATCGTATAATTTTATGCTTTCTGAATTAACACCGGCGGCAAAAATGAGTCCTTCTGGATCGTAAGCTGCTACGGGCCTACCAGATAAATGCATTAACCCTTGACAATTCGGAGATCTCAGATCCCACAGTCTAAGCGTTTTATCTACAGAACCTGACAGAAATGTGTCTTCAACGGGAGATAAGCAGAGCGATACCACTTTCTTAGTGTGTCCCGGAAAATATCTAATATACTTATTATCGTGCAACGATAGATATCTTATTGTATCATCGACTTTGGTGGAACTGTGGACGGCAGTGTTTTTTGCGTGGGTGAAATGAATCAAATCCACGCCGTACTTCTTGCTGTTTACAGTCCTTACTTGCGTCCCCTTTTCGCAATCGTATATCACGATTTGGTCATCTTCGCTGCACGAAATTAACGTCTCGCCGTTCGGCGAGAAATCGATACTGTTTATTTTGTCTGTATTTTCGCGGAATACTTTCGCTACGCGGAAACTCCGCACTACTTGATCGACGAGTTTCATCTTCATGTGTGCGGCCGTTCTTTGGAAAACTGTTTTTGGCCGGGAAAATTATGCTTATATTAAAAATATTATCGCCTCAACCTAAACAAAGCAGAAATCAAACATGGATGCTGCTCATCATGTTGGCATGGAACACCACGCGTGCCGAGAGAAATTTAAGGCGATATTATTATTAAAAAACAATAATATGAAAATCGTATAATAAATATTAATTTTGATGACCGATTTTTTTTAAATAAATGGGATTTTTCTAAGGTTTTCAATGATAAAACGAGGAATTTTTCAATTTTACATTGAAACGTTGGTCACTTGGAACCTTGGAACGCGATATGTCTTGTCACTCCTGTCACAAACATCTTAGATCTAGTACGAAAAAAGAAGTCAATCTAACACAGTTCTGTAAAAAAATCAATCAAACGTATATCCGTCACTTATCAAAAAAAGTCAGTCGAACGCAGTTCTGTCATTGTCAGAAACGTATGTTTATTTCTTCTTTTCCTTCTATTAAAAAGATTTTTGAGCCTCCACTACCTTGGATATTTAGTCTAAATAAAAATTATAAATGGCATTTTACAAACAGCTGTTTAAAAAAATACATAACCATACATAACCTCATCATCATCATATGTGAGCATAACCCCATAATTGAAAAAAGTTTGTGACGTGTGTGGATGTGAACATTGTCCGGTCTTTTTTACTTTCTCTGCTAAAAATCGAAGCACGAATAACGTTTACATATCTACCTTATTAGTAGTTGATCTACTTTTTAAGTAAGTTATTTAATGGCAATATTAAAAAATCTGTACCATATTGCCTCATTTTTACTTTAAAAAATTTAGTAGTGGACGTTTATATGGTGTCCCTTTTCTTTTAAAATAGTAAGAAATTCTCTCGTTCATATAAGTAAAATGTTTAAATATATTTTAGTTTTCTAAATAAATAGCGATGGCTGTAACAATGACTGCTAAAGAAGTTAGAAATGCTTACATAGACTTTTTTAAAGAGAAAAACCACACTTATGTGCATTCTTCTTCGACTATCCCATTGGATGATCCGACATTATTATTTACCAATGCTGGTATGAACCAGTTCAAATCTATTTTTTTGGGAACAGTGGATCCCAATAGTGATTTGTCAAAATTGGTACGTGCAGTTAATTCGCAAAAATGCATCAGAGCTGGAGGCAAACATAACGATTTAGATGATGTTGGTAAGTATAGTCTTTTTTTGTACATAATATACAATTATAAAAAATAATTTAATAGAAGTATTCTTTATTCACTGTTCAATTTGGTAGATAGGTAAATAGCTTCATAAAAATAGGTACAGTCTAATATACAAGAAAATTAATATTTAAATGAATAAAATAAAAAGTATTGAATACAGTATTTTGTTTATAATTGGTAAATTATTAAAATTACATCTAAATTCAAAGGATTCTAAATAATAATTTGGTAACTTAATTTTGTATTAAATGGTTTAGTAAATTCGTTTTAAACAAAGAGAACATTTACATTTTTAGATATACTTGTAATTAATGAATCTTTAATAAATTAATATTTTGATATTAAATGGTTTCGTTTATTTAAGTACAGATTATTTCTTATTCTAGTGTAATGAATTTGATTTTTACAAATTAGTTAAAATATGATTGTAATCTTTTGTAATTATATACCATTATTAAATATCTAAGGCTTTCTATAGTTAACAATTCCAGAGTATTTAGCAGTAAAGATATTGGTATGTACCTGTTACATCTCAAAATAATCCTCATTACACGATTGTCTAGTTTCTGTACGGTTCTTATTTTATTTAAATCAGATTTGTATAACAAAGTAGTACAATATTCGAAATGTGGCCTTATGTACTGTTATTTGTGACTGCATATTTAAGTGCTGAGATACTATTAAAAAAATGTTTTTCATGTAATTAAAATTACTAATAACTGAATAATGATTAGCTAACATAAATCCTAAATATTTAAATTCAATTACTAACCCAATTTTGTCATTTTCAATTTGATTCTCTGAATTTAAAAGCTATAGAAAGTATCGTACTCTTTGTTTTATAAACATTTAGCTTTAATTTATTAATTTTTAAAGATCTAGCAATATTATTTAAAGAATTATTCTTTTTTGAATAGCTACTTCTATATCTTCATCACCCACTTTACTAGAGTGTCATCAACAAAAAGATGTATATAATCACATTCACTACTATTGTTGATATCATTAATATAGATTAAGAATAACAATAGCCCTATAATACGTCCCTGAGGAACTCCATTTAATATATCAATTCCTGTTGAAACATAACCAAACATTTTGATTACTTGTTTTCTGTCTCTAAGGTAATCAAATACTCTGCCTTTTGTACCATAATTGTTTAACACATAAACACCACAGTAGAATCTGAAAATCCACTCCACTTGGCCAAACCGTTAATATTGTCAAATAGAACTGTTGGCAATGAGATGCGACATGCGCATTATACCACATGGCGCTTAACGTGTTAAATAATATTTAATGATTAATAGTTTCAAAAGTACCATTCTCCAAAGAGATATTTATAAAATGTCACCAGACATATCCAATTACTTTAAAGCTGCTCTTTATAATTTTACTGCACGATTACTTTTAATTCTTGCAGATTTAGTATATTAAAGTCACTAAAACCATCTTGGTCATGTACCTTATCAATGTGACAGGTTAACTCTACATCATGCCAGAAATAATATTTCCAACACTTTTCACAAAAAGTCTATTAAAACAATTAGCTAATTCATTGACTTTTTGACCATTGTGTTCAAATTGAATACCATTAGCGAAATAACTAATAAACCGTTTTGGATTGATTAATTTTTCATATTAAATTATTGTTGTTTAACAATCTGATTAATATAAAATTGACTTTTCTTTACGTTAATAATATTAACAACACCATAACATTTATATTTTGTAGGTAAGGATGTTTACCATCATACATTTTTTGAGATGATGGGTAACTGGTCTTTTGGGGATTATTTTAAGAAAGAGGTTTGCACTTGGGCTTGGGAATTTTTGACACAGAAACTTAAATTACAGGCTGATAGACTGTATGTGACTTATTTTGGGGGTGATCCAGCTTCTGGATTGGAACCAGACAATGACTGTAAACAAGTAAGCAGAAAATATGTATTTATTATACATGAAAAAGTTCCATGTCGTTTTTATAGATAAATCATACTTAATTACTTGGTTGTAAATTATGGAGTGATCAACAAAAAATGTTTCTAAAGTAGGCCTTGGAAAAATTTACGTTTGCGGGAGCTTACAATTCTTGTTTTTAAGTATCAGTTTGTATTTATCACGTAAAAAGGGGATTAGAACATTTTGTTTCTGAAACTGTTGCTCCATAGTTTTATGTCCAGCATTGTGGCTCTAACAAAGTAAAGTGAATACATATTTTTAAGATATGGCTCAACTTGGGTGTAAAACCATCACATGTCCTGCCAGGTAACATGAAAGACAACTTTTGGGAAATGGGGGAAACCGGACCATGTGGTCCTTGTTCTGAATTGCATTATGATAGAATTGGGAACAGAGAAGTACCGGAACTAGTGAATATGGATGATCCCGACGTTTTGGAAATTTGGAATCTAGTGTTTATTCAGTATAATAGGGAAAGTGACGGTAGTTTGAAGCCTTTGCCCAAGAAGCACATCGATTGTGGGCTAGGATTGGAAAGATTGGTTTCTGTCATACAGGATAAGAGGTTAGGAATTGTAATCATCAAAAAAAAAATCAATCTTCAAATTTCTTAGTTGTTTTCATAATAAAGATCAATATTATTATTCTGTAGATCAAATTATGACACTGACTTATTTCTTCCATTATTTGACGCCATTCAAAAAGGCACTGGTGCTCCACCATACCAAGGTAGAGTAGGAAAGGACGATACTGATGGTATTGATATGGCATACAGAGTCTTAGCAGATCATGCAAGGACTTTAACAATAGCTTTGTCCGATGGTGGCAACCCTGATAATACAGGCCGTGGGTAAGTAACGATTATTTAAATGAAAATAGATTGATATATTGGGTAGCGAAAACGTCTGGCAACAAGGTATTTTCTTTGAAACGAATGAATGTATAATTACGAAATTGTAGGGTGATGAATGGAGTTGTATTCAGTATTTTTTTAAAAGATATGTCAAATTTATGTGACGTCAGCGTTTAGTGTACGGCCGCCATCTTGAATTTTTTAAATGGCAAAGAAGGTCGAATGATATTTGGGAAAACCTTATTTTTCCTCTTTTCAAGAATATTAAAAAATACTACATTACATGTAATACAGTTCCATTCATCAACCTAAAATACCTTGTTACCATGCTTTTTTCGCTGTAGTGTAGGAACAGAAAAAACAATAATAATGTAATACATCACCCTACAATTTCATTCGTTTTAAAGAAAATATTTTGTTGCCAGACTTTTTGCTACCCCGTATATTTTTATTTTTTGACTGACCGCCAAGATCACCCGATTTAATAATATTTTTATGTGTGATTTGCTAAAAATCTAAGATGTATGTACAAGATTGCCACCAGTAATTTTCCATGATAAATTAATATTTCTTCTTCTATTTCATAGATATGTCCTAAGAAGAATATTGAGAAGAGGTGTACGATATGCCATCGAGAAATTAAATTCTAAACCTGGATTTTTCGCTACTCTAGTCAATACCGTTGTTGAAATTCTTGGTGATATTTTTCCAGAAGTTAGAAAAAATCCTCAAGGTAGAATTTTATATATTTATTGAATATTTACAAAATTTCGAAATATTTGTCTTAGTTAGACAATTTTTTTAGGAATAATTGATACAATCAATGAAGAAGAAGAACAATTTTTGAAAACCCTATCAAGAGGTAGAAATTTATTGAACAGGACCATCTCCAAGTTGGATTCGAATGTAAAAGTCTTACCTGGTGATGTAGCTTGGAGACTGTATGACACATATGGATTCCCGGTGGATTTGACGTCTTTAATGGCTGAAGAAAAAGGGATGGATGTTGATATGGAGGCTTATGAAGAGTCGAAAAAACAAGCACAAATTACTTCACAGGTTAGTAGAAGATGTTTCTAATTATTTGCCAAATTTGGCATTCCAAACAAATGAAACACGGTGCTATGGTTTGGCATGTCTAAAGGATTGCGACATACGATGTAGTCTACAATACGTCAAATCATAAATAATGGATTCAATTTAAATATTTTATGTCGAACATAATGAAAATAATATTAAAAAAAAATCTATCCATTTTCTATAAATTGATAGGCTTGATGATCAATCTATTTCAAATAAAAATAGTGTCCAAGATAAAAGACTATGTCGCAACATCTTTAGATTTACGAGACCTTCCCACTGGCAGCTTTTGTTTGACAGGTCATTGGAATGCCTAATAGATAAGCAGTTACCTAGTAGGTATTGATATTGATTGAGTGATTATTCACTTGGTAGTTTAAATGTGTTTCTAAATTCTTTATAGGGAAAAGGCACTGGCGTAGCTGACACCATAAACCTCGACGTGCATGCTATTACTGAACTGCAAACCAAAGGTGTACCACCTACTGACGATCTCGACAAATACTCCTACGACTCCACCGAAACCCCCGATTCTGAATATACCTTCAAACCATGCGAAGCTACCGTCATAGCCCTGCGCTACGACAAACGGTTCGTCGATGAGGTACATGCTGGGCAGGAATGCGGCGTCCTATTAGACAAAACCAATTTCTACGCCGAGCAGGGCGGTCAGATCTTCGATACGGGGTATTTGGTGAAAGTGGGGGACGATAGTGTCGAGTTTACCGTTAAGAATGTGCAAGTCAGGGGTGGGTACATCATACATATTGGCAATTTGGAGGGGGCTTTGAAGAAGGGGGATAAAGTTAGTCTGCACGTCGATAGCTCGAGAAGGCGATTGGTGATGAGCAACCATACTGGTACTCACGT
Organism: Psylliodes chrysocephalus; assembly: GCA_927349885.1. NCBI lineage: Eukaryota > Metazoa > Arthropoda > Insecta > Coleoptera > Chrysomelidae > Psylliodes > Psylliodes chrysocephalus. Next base: position 37,636,326 of record OV651821.1, read on the forward strand.
ACTCAACTATGCTCTTAGGAAGGTTTTGGGTAAGTCCGATTCCTGTGGATCTATTACGAACCTTCATTGTTCGGTTTTTCAGGTACCGAAGCCGACCAACGAGGCTCCTTAGTCGCTCCGGACAGACTTCGCTTCGACTTCACCAACAAAGGCGCCATGACCGCCGATCAGGTGAAAAAAGCCGAACAACACTCCAAAGAACTGATATCGCGCAACAAGAAAGTTTACGCCAAAGACACCAGCTTGGGCGTGGCAAAAACCATTAGGGGCCTACGGGCAGTTTTCGAAGAGACCTACCCGGATCCCGTAAGAGTCGTTTCCATCGGTATACCGGTGGAAGATTTAGAGAAGGATCCTTTCGGACCGGCCGGTGATGATACCTCAATAGAATTCTGCGGTGGGACCCATGTGCAATATGCTGGTCACATTGGGGATTTTGTCATATCCAGTGAAGAGGCCATAGCTAAAGGTATTACTGAGCTAATTCTGTAGTAATTTAAAGTTAAATTTTAAAGTAAATCAAATTTAGCTTCCTAAATTTCATAAGTATGAACCATTTAATGTCATTATTAAGTATTTCGTTATGTTTTACCCACAGGTATCAGAAGAATTGTAGCTTTAACTGGCCCTGAAGCTACTAAAGCCTTAAAAAGAACCGACCTACTCGAAAACGGACTAAACCAACTAAAATCTACCATCGACGCTGACAAAGATGGCGCCAAATCGAAAGAGCATGTTAAAAAGATCGTAGAACTAACAGAAGAAGTATCGCACGCTCTGATACCTTACTGGAAGAAAGAAGAAATCAGAAACTCATTGAAGAACCTCAAGAAATCGTTGGACGACAAAGATCGCGCCGTCAAGACTGCCGTGGCACTTAAAGTGGTTGAAGAAATTAAAGAATTCGTTAGAGCCAATCCGGATTTACCGATTTTAGTAAAAGAATTAAAAGCTTTTAACAACACTAAAGCCTTGGATACGGCCTTGAAGCAAGTGAGGACTTTGAGTCCTGTTACTGCAGCACTGTTTGTGACTATAGACGAAGATTCCAACAAGATATTCTGTTTGTCGTCAGTGCCTAAAGATGCCGTTGAAAAGGGACTGAAGGCAAACGAGTGGGTGCAAGAGGTAGCTAAGAAGATTGGCGGTAAGGGAGGTGGTAAGCCTGATTCTGCTCAAGCTTCCGGGAATAATGGTGTTCCTGTTTCTGATCTATTAGATTTGGCTAAAAAGTTCGCTGAAACTAAACTGTCTTAAAATTGTAAGAAAAAAATGTTTAATTTTCCAGTTTTAAATGCATTTGAGGTTATGTAGTTTTAAATTATTTCATTATATTATATAATAAACTTTTTATATCCATGTTGCTTTTATTGATATCTGAACAACATGGTCCAAAAATGACAAACATTTTTTAACAAATGCTTTAGTTATTCTCTTTATCCACCACCGTATAAGTAATGTGCGAGTCATTTTTAACCAGTTCGGCACTGATTTGTTTACCTCTAACCTCTTGCCTGTGTTCCGCTACTACTGGACGATCGAGACAAACTGGAAAATTTTTGCATGCGTACCGACTCATAGAGAAAAGGTTTCGACAACGTCTAGAGAGAGCATTGAGATTATTTGAGAATACTGGATTTTTCTATGGCATAACATTTTTGTATATTTTTGTCTGGTCCCATAGAAGTTTCTTCTGGTGTACCACAAGGGGCCCACTTAGCTCCTTTACTTTTTAATTTATTCATTAATGATGTAGGATCTGTTTTTGAATACAGTAATTATCTGCTGTTTGCCGATGATTTAAAGATTTACTAAAAGGATGACAGAGGTGATTGTTGTAATAAACTTGAAAAAGATATCCATGTCTTATGTGAATGGTCTTCCTCTAATAGTCTAACCCTAAACAGTAGTAAGCGTTACTGCATTACTTTTACAAAAACTCGTAATCAACTACTGTCTGGATAACAAAACGCCAATTAAACGTGTTACCGAAATTAAAGACCTGGGAATCTTATTTTGCTCAGATCTTTCCTTTAATAATCATATTAGTCCAATTAAATAACGAAAAAAGCCCCTTCGAGCAACATTAATTTGTAATTGGATGAAAGAAAGTGGACCTTGTGTATTTTGATGTGATCTTTCCGAAAAAAAGAAAAAATGATGTAGCTGTTTTTCAATTTTTTTTTAAATTAGGAAAAACCGGGTTTTCCAGAATTTTCCATTGTAAAAATGCTAATTATTTGGGCAAGTATCATTCTGATAGTAAAAATAAATGCACCAATCGAAAGAGTAGACAAAAATAGTTCGGAATTTCATTACACAGTTAGTTTTAATGGCGAATTTCTCGCCGCCAGAAGTGCTTTTACCAAAAAATTGTTTCTTCGTTTCTTTGATCAGAATCATGAACATGAAATTTGCGATGAATTTGTGGCGAAATTATAAATGTTAGACATATGTGCCCATGAGAGAAGTTGCGTATTTTTTTGTGGGCTCTCAAATAAAATAAGTCCCGCGGCGAAATCTGCCATAATTTTTCGGGAATTCGCAGGAAACCGGAAGGCGTAAATTTTTTTTAATTTTTTTCCCACATGATTTTCTCCGGGTTTTCCGAAAACATCTAACCAAAAATATATTTGAAGAAACTAACTGCGCTATCGGAAAGAGCACAAAAAAATATACAAAGAGGTATACTTTAAAAATGTTAGGAAATTAATCCTAAGCTTGAGTGTAAGTTCCAACTTGGTGATAAGCTTGTTTTTTGTTCTCTAACATCTGGTTTTCTTCTCGGTTGATGCTCCATCCTCCTTTATTTTTGGCATTGTCAATCGCGGCCCTTTTATACAAAACAAAAAAATTATAGCACTGTGATAGAATTTTCTTAAGAACGTACTTACTCAATAAATTGCTGAAGAAGTCCGAAAAACCACGTGTACACAGAGCTTGCTGAACACGGTTATTAAATATCTATACCAATGAACACTATCAAGCGATTCAATTTGTAATAATATGACCGTTTCAAGTTTAAACTTGTCGGATAGCGAACGTTGAGACCATGGCTATCCTTGATACGACGTCCGGCTAATTTTGCGGAAATTCTATTTTTTGCACAAAACTCAAGAAACGTCTTATAACAAGTCAGTAAAATACAATTTAATAAATTTTAGGCCTAATACATTTAGGTATGTAAGAAATTTAAAACTGGAAATCACAAAAAAATCAAATTACAGAAATGAGTTTTGGATCCCGCGGAGCGCGTGTAATGGGACTTTTGTCGGGAGAATTCTACAACTTAGAAGAAACATATACACTTTAAACTTTGTATACATATTCAGAAGACATGAGATTTGGGTTTGCTCAATTTTCAGACCAAAAAACTGAAAATCGTCAATTTTAGGCAACTTTTCTCAAAAACCGTGTTTTTTGGTCGTCACTCAATGAACAGTGGTCAAAAAAATAGATAAAATATTTTTGCAGAATTTTCCGTAATGTATTCGTATTCTAGATATAATAGAGTATTCAAAAAAAAAGTTTTAAGTCATTGGGTGCATTTTTGGCATTTTTGTGCCACTTCAAACTTTCGAAAAAAAATTTAGTTTTTTTAGGGAATTTTTTTTTTAAATTGTTTGATATCTTGGCCAATTATAATCCGATTTCGGTAAAATTCACACACGTATAAGATTTCATATTTAAGAGTAAGCTCTGAAAGTGGCATTAAAAATATTTAAATAGTTTGGCCGTTATAGGCAAACAATGAAATTAGGCTTGCGGTACACTTTGCTCTTCCGCCATATGCACAATTTTGGGATTTCTCTTGCCCCCTTCTGGGAATGAATATCCACATCCCTTAAGTTCAAAACTAATTTTTTTTTCTTCAAATATCCTAATTTTTACCAAAGTAGTGAGGAATTTAGTGTTTGAACATTTAACAAATTCAATTTTTCGACCTTCGCCGCCTCAAAATACTAAACAAATTTCAATCGTCCATACCGCGAGAACGGTGCATTGGATCAAAATTTCTCAGGATACATAAAAATTAGCATTTTTTCTAAGATTTCAAATGTCGTAAACTGCGTTTTAAAAATATTGATTTATTTGCGACATGCGCATGCGCAAAATTGGAAAATTTACTAAATCCAAAATTTCGGCACTTTCGAAAAACTGCTACATTTTGTTTTGCCTTTTTTCGAAAAGATCACCTCAAAATACACAGAATCCATTTTGTTTCATCTAATTACAATTTAATGTAAGCTCAAAACCGGTAATTTAATTCGATTATATTAATCAAATTGTTAATAGAGCAATGAAAATGTTAGAGATGCTGATAGAAACTCTAGCTCGCTATCTTTAGATGCCTGTAGAATGGATTATGTTGCATATGTTATATTAGGTCGATTTTGAGTACAAGTCTACCATATGGTGTCCATTTTACAACAACTCTGTAAAAAGGATTGAAAATGTCCAAAATAGATATTTGCGATATTGTGCCTTTAAACTTGGTCTAGCGACAGGTACATATAATTATTCCACAATTCTGAACTTAATAAATCTCCCAACCCTTGTAAATCGAAGAATCTTCATGGATCTGTCATTCCTCTATTAGATCATATTGTTACTTCTGATGAGTTATTATCCATGATTGCATTTACAGTTCCCACAAGAACTACAAGGAATAATAGTCTATTAGCAATTCAACTTCACCTCATTAATTATGCTTATCATGCGCCCCTACCTAGACTAATGAGACTGCGGCTAATCAATACAATTTAGATGTCACTGGGTGTTCAATTAGTCAATTCCAGAACGATATGAAGAGAATATGTTTTTAATAACTTTGGTATATTTCATCTCATGTATTTAATGTTAAGATTTTTTGTACCTAATGTATTTAAGCTATTTTATGTAATTTATGTATACTATAATGGATCTTTCCGTAATATATATTTATTTATTAGTTTAGAAATAAATATTGTCGAGTAAAGATAAATTGTTTACGTAAATATAAATTGATGTAGTTTTGAGTACAATTAAATAAGTTGGTGTATTTAGTAAATATAAATTGGAATAATTAAACTGTTTAAATTAGTGTTATAAGTTGAGATATTGTAAATAAATAGTGGTTAAAATGACTAAAAAAACTCAGTGAATTAAAAGTGACGGGGCTACGTCAATAATTAGAAACAATAGAATGTGAGGGTTTGGATCAGGAAACGTATCTATTTTCGGATGAAGTATCTTCTATAATAATTTCTTTCATTTCTTCATTAGAAAGTAAAGTTTCTTCGGTTATTTTTTCCTTAGATAATAAAATGTCTTCTATGGACAACACAATTTCTTCTGATATTTCTTAGAAAAATCTGTGTCCAACACATGACTTTCCTATCTAGTTATAACAGGCTTTTTCCGGTTATTTTCTACAACCTATTACACCTCTGTAAATGTTAAGAGAATAAACTAAATATATAAATGTTCCACATACATCTTGAAACCTTTTTTATATATATTCATTGGCAACGAAAATACTGAAAAATTTTAATTTTACACTTTTTTTAAAATTTTTGCATTACGGTCCATTTTAGAAAAATCATGTAAAAAACAAAAATTATAGAGAACGATATTAGAGGTACCTTCTATTTGAAGAATTTTCTTGTCCAAGCGTAAATAACAGTTATATTCCATAAAATATAAAAATGACTCCTTATAAAAGTACCCCTCAGATGTTCCGACTCTAATCTAATCAGTTCACCACAGGCAAGAATAAAAGTTAAGTTTAAAATTTGTTTCTCTTTATCCGTTATTGAGTTTTCTTCAAAAGTCTAAATTTACACTTTTTCTTAAATATCTCGAATACGGTCCATTTTGGAGAAATTATGTATAGGACAAGAATTATAGACAATAATATTAAACAACTTTTGTTTGAACAATTTTCTTAAAAATTTGAATGTTTTTACATTTTGTCAAATTTCTCGAATACGGACCATTTTAGAAAAATTTTGTATATAACAAACATTATGGAGAATATTATTAGAAGTAACTTTTACTTGGCGAATTTTCTTCTCCAAACGTAAATAACATATATTCTATAAAATATAAAAATGACCCCCTATAAGTACCTCCCAGATGGTCCGATTCTGGCGGGAATAAAGCTTAAGTTTAAAGTTTAGTGTTTTTCTATGTATCCGTTTATGAGTTATCAAGTATACAGACACACACACAGACATCATCGCGAAAATAGTCAAAACGGATTCAGGGGACCCCCAAAACGTAAACATCCGTCAAAAACTCGAGGTCGAAAAAATGAGTCCTATATTTTCCGTATCTGTATGCAGCTGGGAAAGTAAAAAAAGGTGTCTTCTGATTATGATTCTATGAAAACTGAAATGATATTTCTTCCTTGGAAGAAAAAGATTTTTCTGAAATGTCTTCTATGGAAATTAAAGTCTCCTTTAATATCTCTTCTTTAAGAAATGAAATGTCTTCTCTAAAAACCTGAAATTTATGCTGATGTGGAAAATAAGATGACTTCCGTTGAGGAAAAAATAATATCTTCCGTTGAGGAGAAAATATATAAAAGAAAATAAAGGAAAGGAAACATACAGAACAGGCCAAGAACGGTAAAATAAAGTGCCACAAGGTGGAGTCAAAGTTAAAATTGGATGGAATTGTAAATTAAAGTTAAAGCTCCAACTTTCGAGGGGAAGATGTCATGGACCAATTACCTGAAACAGCTGCGAACGAATGGTCTGAAAGGAAAAGGCAGTAAATTTGACCATCGCCCTTCGATAAGACTCTTTAGATGTTCTTCAGACTATACCTGTGGAAGAGACGGATGACTTTGAACTACTCAAAAAGAGACAAACATGCAACATCGCCATAAACATTTAATATTGTGCATTTGTATCAATCACAGCTAAAGAATCGCAAACAAAAATGTAACGACTCTTCAAGAATACGAAGGTATTATTGTCAGGATGGTACGCTTTGTCCACCCATCAGCTCCAGAGAACATGATGGAATGTTTGGCTTTCCAAACATTTGTTGATGGACTCCGCGACCATGAAATGTAAAAAAAACGCTCCGTCTAGCCCGTCACAAAACATTGGTCGATGTCTTGTCTTCTGCCCTTGAATATGAAATAAGGACTGAAAAAGAAAGATAAACTCGACCAACTGGCTGACATGATACAGAGCCTTACTGACAAAAACATGAAGATGAAGACTATCAGCTGCTAGAATTGCAGTGTAAACGCACTCGGGTCACTACGAATCAAGAAAACACTCAGCTGGAAAGCTGGACGGAGGAAGGTGGCAGCTTCGACCCAGGACCGTTCCAAAGATCCACTCATACTGATAGCCTCTTTGAAATGTCGCGATGATAGTATGTAGGTACGTAGACGGCGAAGTAAATAGTAGAAAGTATACATACTGTTGGTGGATACTGGAGCAACCATGCAGGACCATTATATGACCAACAACCATAAATAACCGCAAGAGATTTCTACCAACAAGGTTGCAACTGCCAGAGGTGAAAGTGCCAACATCCATGGGAAAATCCAGGTTAAATTAGGAATTGGTACAGAAAAGTTTACTCACACAGTGATCAAAGTTGGTGACAAGAGGTATTCCTTAACATAAAAACAACAATATATTTCATTATTCAATCTCTATAGTTTAGCATTTACCTAATTTAATAATCTTACATAAAATAATAAATATAGTTTAAAAAAACTAAAAAACACGCTTTTAGAGCATATCAAACTAAAAAGTTAAAAATAATTTTTCAAATAAGCTTAAAACAATAATAAATGGAAAATACTAATATTATTGTGAAAAAAGCGCGGGGCGCTTTCCATATTTCTCGTACATCGAGCGCCCGACGCTTTTTTTTTGTTTTTTTAAACTATTTATTTTTCACTTTTTAGTTCGATGTTTTTGTTTTTTAGTTATTTTAAACTATATTTATTTTTTTCTTTTTAGTTCGATTAATTATTAAAAAAAATTTGTAAGTTGAAATTGCTGTAAAAAAAATTATTTTTTTAGCCGTGGACGGGATTAGAACCCACGATCGGTGAGTCTTGCGATCGACGTGACCGCGCCTTAGACCGCTCGGCCAACGAACGAACTTGAGGTAGTGGAATATACTAACAGTGCCACTTCCCAGACAGCACACCAAATCCTTATTTGGATATCTACTGGACATCCCAATATCCACTGAATGTCCAGTCCATGGTGGATATCTATTGTATATCCATGAGTTGTAATTTATAGACATGCAAATGTCCATAAATAATAGTAATTATATAGCAAATTATTAAAAAATTACGCCATTATTGTGCTCGCCATTGTGGCTAATAGTACCGTTCAGATATTTAAAATTAATTTTTTTAAGGTGTATTCAATATCCGATGGACATCCATGGACATATCAAAGTCTAGGCGCGAACGCAATAAACCATCGTGGATATCCACTAGATGTAATTTTTGATTTTGCTTACTAAGTATAGATGGCGATACCACTTGATACGACTTGATTCCTCGAAGTGAGTTTGTCATATGTGTTAATTATTGTTTTGTATTGTTGTTTATTTACTGTTTTAATTCGAATGGTTTGAAAATCAAAAAAATAACATATTCAAATAAAAGACTAAGAAATTAAACGATGCATAATACGTAGGCGTAAATTATCATTATCTGGTAATACTGATTTAGAAATTAAAAAAAAAACATTGACAGCCAGATGCAAGAACGTTTAATAAAATTTACGAATAACGCAATGTATTTTTTTTTTGTAATTCAAATTTTAAAACTATCTACATTCTTATTACTACTTAGTTAAATACAACTACTTAACTATGCTGCAATTTTCACAAGACGCTAATAATAATATACCAAATGTTGCTCTACATAAATTGACAGCTATATTTGACGTTAAACCACCTCTAAAACACTGACAAAGAATACCTACCCAAGAAGCGAAACTAAATGGGCGATTCGTGGACAAAAAACTGCCAAGTTTTCTCAGTGTTTTAGAGGTGGTTTAACGTCAAATATAGCTGTCAATTTATGTAGAGCAACCAGAGCAACGTTTGGTATATTATTATTAGCGTTTTGTGAAAATTGCAGTATAGTTAAGTAGAATTAGAAATGAGATAGTTTTAAAATTTAAATTACAAGAAAAAAAATACATTGCGTTATTCGTAAATTTTATTGAACGTTCTTGCATCTGGCTGTCAATGTTTTGTTTTAATTTCTAAATCAGTATTAACTATAATGATAATTTACGCCTACGTATTATGCATCGTTTAATTTCTTACTCTTTTATTTAAATATGTTATTTTTTTTGTTTTTCAAACCATTCAAATTAAAACAGTAAATAAATACAAAACAATAATTAAAAGATATGACAAACTCACTTCGAGAAACCATGTCGCTGCTATCAGGATGCAATCGAAATGCATTTACAGCTACCTACAGTACTTCTGGATATGTAACGTGTAGAGGGTGGGTTACCCAACGGCACTTAGGCCTCACTATGCCCATTGTGTATCTTTAGAAAATGATAGGCACCTCCTAGCTCATGAGCCAGCCTACACATTTAATGAAGTTGACAACGTCGCCAAGAGGTGCTTCTCTTATATCGGCCGGTGTTAGCCAATACTCGCCGAAAATAAATGAGAGCCACTGGCAATCGTAGAGGATATGTTCAATGGTTTCATCTTTTTGTTTGCACCCCCTGCAGGGTGCGAATTCTGACAGTCCCATGATATGAAGATGCTTCCGTACTTGGCAATGACTAGTCAGAATGCCTGTGATAAGACGCAGATTCTGTCTAATCATAGTCCAAGTATTTGTTTGTTGTAATGTTGTCAGGATAACTTAAAATCTCCCTGATAACTCAGCAGATTCTTGTTTCATCCCATCTTTCCTTCAATTTCACAAGAGAATATTCTTTATTTAGGTCTGTCACTACCGATGTTGTCAGTCCAATAGAAGGGCCAGGTCCAAAAAGTATTTGGTTGGCCGCCATCTTGGCTAGTGAATCAGCAATAAGGCTACCTTTCGTTGCGGCGTCACCTTTGCTCCATATTAGATGGATACCCTTGCCAAAGCTTCGTGACATTCTAGTACTAACCCTGAGTAAATTCGTAATCTGTTCAGGGTAAGTAGTGCTTTTCTGCTATCTGTATGGATGAGTATGTTCCTACCTGCGATTTCTTTTGCTGCTAAGAGAACCTCCGTGAGCTCCGTGAACTACATTGACACTATTGCGAAGTTAATGTTGAGGTTTAAGGAATTGGAGTATATTCCACACCCTGGGCATTGTTTTGTTTTAGAACGGTCTGTGTAGATATGTATCGTACCTGCCACTTCCGGCTCTTCTATTTGTTTTGTTATAACTTCATATGGCTTATGGAAGATATAACTCGGTGAGATAAGGTTCATGTTCGCTTGAAGCAGTTGGGGCGTATCAAGCGCATTTTGCCAAAAACGACTCCTCACTCGCCTCGCCAGATCGTACATCAGATTCTATTCCAACGGTGCAGAGGCGTATCATTATCATCAGAGCAGTCTCCTTGATGTAAGACTAAGAACGACTTCCATGGCTCTGGTTGGTGTGGTTTTCATAGTTCCTGTTATGTTGAGACATACTGTTATTCGAATTTGTTCTATTTTGCGGATAGCTGTCAATTTTTGGATTTTTGATACCCATCAGACAACTGCACCGTATGTTAGCATAGGTCGTAAGATGGCCATGTAAGTCCATGTGACGGCTCTAGGAAAGAACCCCCAGGTGCGCCCCACGGTATGGTGGCATTGTTCATAAGTAATGTATGCTCTTTTGACTCTGTTTTCTAATTGAGAGTTCCATGTTAACTTGTTGTCAAAGGTATTACCTAGATACTTCACCTCTGTTGCAAAGTTTTGTTTTGTGTTTAGGAGATCTGTAGGTTTTAATTCCATTTTCATCATTTCCTTGTGAAAAGGATTATTTCTGTCTTCTTGGGATTGATAGACAGAGTGATGGTCCTTGCACCACTGTTCCATAATTGTTCTCAAAATTTCCTATTTGCAGAATGACCGTTATCAACTTGCGCTATTGTGTAGTGACTGTTTCCTACAGTACTTATTTCATTATTAAAATAATATATTTAACATAATGAACATGTTAAGATTTTTCTGTCATTGTTACTTTAGTATGTGTTTAATTCTTATGAACCAAACGACAAAAACTGATTAATTTTTATACGTTTCCCAGTGTATTAAGTTCCCTTGCTTTGGTACATACGAAAACTCATTCAGTTTCGCTTCTTGGGTAGGTATTCTTTGACACTGAGAAAACTTGGCAGTTTTTTGTCCACGAATCGCCCATTTAGTTTCGCTTCTTGGGTGGGTATTCTTTGCTGGAGTCCTAATAAGGATGACTTTCTCCTTAGTGGGCAAAATCAAAGGCAGAGTGTTGAAAATATTTTTTATCTCTGCTATTTTCTTTTGACGTTATTCAATAATCATTGGTTACTTATGAACCTCTACTAAAGATACCCATAAAATATTTTGCTGAATATCCGAATATCCTGGGATATAGACGGACATTTGGTTGGATATATCCACAAAATATATTCTGTGGATATCTCTGGGATTTCTTGTATTGTCTGGAAGATACCCATTAGATATTTTGCTGGATATCCATAGGATATCTTCTATATTCTGGATATAGACGGACATTTGGATATCCATATTAGATCCACGGAATATTTCTGATATTCTGTGGATATCTCTGGGATTTGGTGTGTTGTCTGGGTTGCTTTTAGTCCAAAGGAGAGTTACAAATATACATACATACAGGTGAAGCTAATAAAAGCGTGTTAAAAATTATGTTTCAATTGCCTACATAAATAATAAACTTAAAAGCCATACATAAATAATAAACTTAAAGCCAGCCCTGGCAAAATAAAATTAAAGCCAACATTGGTAAACATTGTTTAACTTATTTCCAATGACTATCTGCTCAGCAACAAGTCTGCATGAAAGCAGCTGAATATCTGGGCGATATAATTGTCTTACTTTGTTGAAAATAAGCTCAGACTCACTCCCACAAATAATTTGCTAAGCACTCACTGTAACATATCACGCTCTCTACAGCGGAATTAGTATAAACTACACCATTTTTTAAACCAATCGCAAGACAGTGGACTTTACCTACATGAAAAGACCTTTTTTAGTTGAGATCAATTTCATCATCCACACTCCACACCAAAAACAGTCACAAATTTAACATTAAAACAAATGATATATTCATAAAACATTTTTAAACCAGCATATTTTGTGTTCAGTGATTTATGTGGTTGTTAAATGGAGTTTCAAGTTTAAGAAGACAAAATAAATCCAGTTATTAAGAGCAAATATCTTTAATTTCTGCATTCTACCGAGAACTTTTAATCAAGCAGCAAGACAAGCTACAAGATTCATCACTTAGATACAGTCCACAAATCGACCTGATACTATGGAAGGAACCCTAACACAGACTATTATTTAAGAATAACATCACTGATCTGTGACAACTAGTTAAGATAAATAAAAAGCAAAAAATATTCAAAAATTTGACTTACTACAATTAAAAATACCCTACATATGAACTACTGCAGTTAAGGATCCCTTAAATTTGAACTACTTGGCAATGTTTTTATCCTCCAATATCTTTCCCCTTTTTGTTCTAGTAATAAATTTCAGATAGAAACATTTTCCTATACATTATTTAACTTTAAAATACATATGAATTTGAAAAACTTTTATTATATACATCAATACAATTCTGTTAAAACTAAACATTATTCAGAGCCTGAAAAAAACCTTTTAAAAACTGAAAAACATCTCAAATCAAAAATTGATATACGAAAATCTTTTAATTAAATACAAAACATCATCAGTGGCTTTTGGAAAAACATCATTTGATGCCATTTTCATTTTTATATAACCACTAATAATTGATTAAATATATCACAAATCATCCCTTCTAGACAATTTTTCATATATCACTCTTGAAATAAGTTCATGTTAACGAAGAATCTTTAGTCCTTTAATTTTTTGTGACTTTTTCCCTTTATCACCAGAGGAAGAGGATTCTCTGGTATCAGTAGCCATCACCTCATCAGTTCCATCAGATCTTTCTTGAAGCTGAGTTTTAAGTGTTTTTTTTATGTTGACAATTTCATTCTCTATGTCAGCCTTTCGCTGTATACATCTGTTCTTTTCTGAATTTGCTCTATGGATTTGATTTTCTACACAGCTCAAGACACCTTAAATTAAGAATTTTCATTAAAAATGTATAAAATTAAAGCCATTTAAATACTAACCTTCACATGATGAACACCAGTCTTGAAGACAATTCACAATAATGTTTATATCTTCAGCCCTGATGTCCCTACCAACAGCATAATCGACCTCAAGTTGACTATTCTTTTGATCTAACTTTCCATGTATAATATCAGCATAAATAGCTTCTATAATGAGATCTTCCAAATCCCTGACATTCTTAATATCCAATTCTATAAGCAAAGTGTTGTAAGGGATGCATTTTGATTTGGTGGCTAGAGTAACAATAGTTAAGTGCTGTAACTTCTTTTGCTGGGCCGAAGACAGTTCCAACAGTTCATTCTTATTAGCTAAGTAATCCTTGAAAGTTCCAAAAGCGAATAATTCTAGGGTATTGAAATATTTTCTATCGCTAGTCGCTAATTCTACAATATTCGGCATATCTAAAAGTTCTCCGAATACGTAAACGCCTGGAGCTTCTAAAACTTGCCTTATTAGTTCAGTACATGCTGCTCCTTTTGCAGTTTTCGCCAACAACACGAATTGTTCTAAAACATTACCGGATAAAGGACTTTTATCAACAACCATCTTGGAACTGCCTGGCAAATAAAAATCGAGGTTAGGTTGACTTGGAAATATTTCCTTTGTTAATGTACGTCTTAAACAGTAATTAAAGTACTACTAAATAGGAATTACACCATTGATATAAACATTGTTTAGATTTATAGTATTTTCTTCTAAACAATTTTCAATACAAGAACAAAAAGCCACAAAAGTTTGACGCACGTTTGACGTTTGGCGTTTGGCGGTTTGGCATTATTATTTTCAATTGTCAACGTCAAGGTCAAAATAAACGTTAATAAAAATGTACTAGATTTTATAAAAAGTGCGATATCACAAGTTACAAAGTTGGCTACACTGTTTTTGTCCGTTAGTGTGATTAGCTCTAAAAGTAGTTTTTTTCATACTCAGGAACTGACAGCTGACAATATTGACAGCATTAACAGGTATCTGTCAAGTAAGACACGACGAAGTGAAAATATTTATATTTATGCATTTTACATTTTACTAGTCGAAGAGGAGCAGTCAACGGTAGAAGTTAACGTTTAGTGAGAATAGTGCAGTGCTAAAATTACGATGGCATCGTCTCGAAGAAAGCAGGACGAAAAAAATCTAAAAACTTTACGTGAATTAGGTGCCTTACCATTGAATAAATACTGTTTTGATTGTAATCAACGTGGGCCTACATATGTGAATGTTACCATAGGATCTTTTGTGTGTACGAAATGTTCAGGAATGCTGTAAGTATGCCTTTTAGTTCTTGAAAAACTTGACGATCTTTTCTTTTTATAAAGTGAATCGAAAAAGAACGGATGTTATTAAAATTGGATCTTATCATTGGAATAAATGGGCAACAAAACAAAGCGATCTATTTATAAATTTATTTAAACGACCTCTTTATATTAGTAAAAAAGTAACTTCCGTGACATGCAGAGAGTGAAACGGATCTTATAAAATATATACACCTATTTTGTGTCCAAGATTAAATTAGCAATCATATCATATGTTTATGGGGGCATTCTTGGTATTAAAAATTGTATACCGTTTTCAGGTTTAAGATATTTTTTTGTAGTTTAGATATAATATAGGTATTCTTAAACAATGTTGACCAATAATGTACCTGTGTTTTCAAAAATGTTTAATTTATTGGGAGGTTAGATATGTTCATAGTTGTTTACAGGCTGAATGGACAAAAACATTAGGTAAAATAAGAATTGATAGAAAAAATAAATAATAAATTTAAGTCTTAAAATTACTTAGTTAATATGTATGGTAGATTAATTTAAGATATGATAATATTTAATTCGATGTTTACCTACTGTATAAGTTATCTATTGAATCATTCTTATTCCTTAAATGAAAAAAGTAGAATCTTCTGCTGAATACAGTTTCCTTTTGTCAAAAACCAAAATTATTAAATCAATAATACCTACTTATTTCAAAGTGCATGGCATTCAAAACATTAGGTAGACATATTTTATCTTAATATTTACCTATTAAATAAAAGTCAATGTTACTTTGTTGTCTTGGAAACTGCAAATTTATGTAAATTTTAGATCCTTCATTCTAAAGGTTGAATTAACAAAATTCTTTATTAGAAGAATAAATATTTGATGTTTGTCATTAAGTAAACACTTCTAAATATCCTTACTTATGCTAATTTTATGTATTAACATGTTTCATAAACAGAATGGACCCCCCCTTTACCTGAATCCATTTAAAATATATTATTTTTAGTAATTTACAGGAAAATAGCATTTCTTTCTTAGTTTGGGTATTAAATGTGTAAATATTATTCTGGATGAAATAATAATTTTGCAAATTTAATGTATAGGAACCGGAATAACTTTTGTTTTTCTCATAATCAAATTGTGTTTAAAAGTACCATTTGGGAACCCGAGACGACAGACAGTAAACTCTGCCATGTTAAAAGTGTTGTCACATCTCTTGCATCAGTTGAACTGTCCCAACTGCTTCAATAAATTACATGGAACTCAGACGTATGAGACACATTTCGGTCTCCTTATGCTGCTGCCTGTCTCGGTCTTGCATTCCCAAATGGTACCTTTAGATTAGCAATTGTGTCACTTGAAATATTTTATTTAAAACAGATCTTTGTTAGATATATATCTAAGTCATTTAAAATAAGATTACAATGTGTGGAAAATACAATACTTATTGCTGTGTGCATCAAAGCTTGGAGATCAAATGCATACATACATAGGTATATAGAGTGAATTCAGTTAACATAGCTAAGTATGTGTTTATCATTGAATTGACAGATGCACCAGCCATTGTATCCCACAAATAAAAAACCTACAGGGAATTTACTAACCCTTTATTACAGATTTATTCATAAAAAAAAAATATTAACCTTGTCCATCAGCTTGATTCTACACTGCCTAAATATATCAAGACAAAACCAACAAAACCTAGCTATGTGTAAAGCTGCATACACATTTGGTGAATGAACAAAAACGCACCTATGTTTAGCATGCACATGTGTTTGTTCATCACTGTCCACACTAGAAAATCTAAAAATATAAAAAAGGAATGTGTGCCTTTATTTTTGTGCTCTATCAACAAAATGATCATCATACAGTGTGCTATTAATCACATTACTTTTTAATATTTGAGTTCATTTTTAATAAGAGTAAACAATTTACTATCTACTCACTCCACAAGAAAAGTACATGTATTACTAAATTGTGGCATTACTTCCGTAATTCCGAATAATTTATTTATTTATTTATTTGTTTACTTATTTATTTATTTATTTATTTATTTATTTATTTATTTAGTTAGAATATAAAACAGGACGAACCCAAAAACAGTATTCACTTATAGCTAGTGAGGTATAAAGTTAAATGTTTACAGATAAAATACAGTAAGATATATTATTTAACAATGTACAAATTTTAAACAGTTAAAGAAAAAATTATTATTATTATTATTATAAATTGTTTAAGTAAAAATTATTGAGTGTTTTAGAAAAGGTTATTAGGGAAGAAAAAAAAGAAAAGAATAATGCTTGGTAATGTCAAGTACTGTCAGAGCAAGTACTGCTAGGTAATTCCTAAGCTAATTGCTTTTAATTCCGTTTAATAATAATTTAAATAAAACCTTAGATAATAACATCATAATATTTTGGGATTATTTGCAATTCATTTGGGTTTGGTTAGTACTTTAAAATTATATTTTCAAATTGGTAAAACATTTAGTTTATGAGGAAGCACCATAGGTCAATTATTTTAAATTCGGACCTTGAATTTTTGTTCTAATTTTTTTATATTATTTTTCTGCCTGTACAACCATGTCACCTATAAAACACTTTACTAATGTTTCGAAAAATTATAACATCATTAATATGTGTAAACATTCATTACGGGCCTGAAATAATAATTTATTGATTACAAACATAACAAGACCAACATCTCTAAACTAAGGACCGACGGCATACCTTCTGCTAATATATTCGAAACTTTAGTCCAATGCATTATGGTTTTATTCAGGATGAAAAGTAGTATAAACAAAATTAGAATCAACCAGAAAAATCTACTGAAAGTGCAGCAATAGATCTTTTTAATTTCATACATACTTCTATCGATCAAAAGTTGTTTGTGGGTGCGCTTTTCTTTGATTTGTCAAAGGCGTTTGATTCAATCAACTTAGATGTCGCTATTCAAAAATTGGAAGGGCTTGGTTTTAGAGGTAACTTTTTGTCTTGGTTGTCATCTTATATAAATAACAGACAGATCTATGTCAAAGTCGGAAATTGTAAATCTGAACTAGAAAGTGTTGATATGGGTGTGCCTCAGGGATCAATTTTAGGACCTCTAATTTTTCTATGCTACATAAATGATATGCCTAATCATATTAACTCAGAAAACATAATTTTATATGCAGATGACACAACAATTGCCACCAACGCACAATCAGTAGATGAATTAATTAGTAAATTAAATGTTTTATCTAATGAGTTTACATCATGGTGTTATAGAAATTCTTTAATTGTTAATTCAAACAAAACCGTTTGCCTTCAGTTCTACTCCAGAAATCAAATTACCCAGAATTGTAAAGTAAATGTCAATAATGCAGAAATTATGCTCTCAGATGTTACAACATTTTTGGGCATACATATTGATAGCAATATGGGTTGGGATAGCCAAATATCTAATGTTTGTAAAAAATTAAACAGCGCATACTATGCAATACTAAAATTAAAATCAATATTTACCCAAGAGCAACTGCTTAATGTCTACTATGCTTTAGCATATTCTCATATATCATACAACATTATTCTTTGGGGTGATGCAGTCAATGCATCTAAAGTATTTATCTTACAGAAAAGAATAATCCGGCTTATTTTTAATCTAGAATTAATGCAAACTTGTAAATATAACTTCAAAAAATTTAAAATATTAACATTTCCCTGTATTTACATTTATAAAACGTTGCTATATGCTAAACGCAACATACACCAATTTTTACAAAATTCAAATTATCATGAATACTCAACTAGGAATGCAAATTTATTCAGAACACCAAGACATTCAACAGCATTATTTGAGAAATCGCCTGAATTTGTTGGAATTAAATTTTTTAATCAACTCCCTGATTTCATTAAATCTGAAAAGAAATATGAACCTTTTAAAAGAAAACTTAAAAACTATTTAGTAGATTCATGTTTTTATAATTTATCTGAATACCACCATATTTTAAGGTAAATGTTTTTCTAATTGTATATTTTTAATGTGCATGTCTTAGATATGTATATATATATTTTGTATACTGTACCTATATTTATTTGTATTTTAATATTTTTTATTCATATATATTATGACTTACGGGTGTGAAGTTATCCACATCCACAAATGTACACTGAGAAAAATATAACTCTATCGTAATAGTCATATAACTTGGTTCAAATTACCTGTAGAGGCTTTTCATTTGTAGATTTCAATTGGGGAGGTTTCAATACACAGCAACCATACCCGCAATTAACTTTTGCTTTGTCTCAGGGGGTGCAATTGGGGGTGAAATTTAAAAAAAAATCATAGAAGCCACAAATGGCTTTGTACACCTTTCTGCTTGGGATATGTTATGTAGTTTACTCTTTTCTTCATCCCTGATACCATGCTGGAGTTTGTCGAGCCGTCTGAGGGGGTGCAATTGGGGATGAAATTAAAAAAAAATCACAGAAGCCACAAATGGCTTTGTACACCTTTTTACTTGAGATATGTTATGGGGATAGCTATTTTCTTTATGCCTGATACCATGCTGGAGTTTGTCGGGCCGTCTGAGGGGGTGCAATTGGGGTTCAAAGTAAACAAAAAATCATAGAAGCCACAAATGGCTTTGTACACCTTTCTGCAAGCGATATGTTATGAAGATAGCTATTTTCTTTATGCCTGATACCATGCTGGAGTTTGTCGAGCCGTCTGAGGGGGTGCAATTGGGGGTGAAATTAAACAAAAAATCATAGAAGCCACTACTGGCTTTGTACACCTTTCTGCTTGGGATATGTTATGTAGTTTACTCTTTTCTTCATCCCTGATAGCATGCTGGAGTTTGTCGAGCCGTCTGAGGGGGTGCAATTGGGGATGAAATTTAAAAAAAATCACAGAAGCCACAAATGGCTTTGTACACCTTTTTACTTGAGATATGTTATGAAGATAGCTATTTTCTTTATGCCTGATACCATGCTGGAGTTTGTCGAGCCGTCTGAGGGGGTGCAATTGGGGGTGAAATTAAACAAAAAATCATAGAAGCCACAACTGTCTTTGTACACCTTTCTGCTTGGGATATGTTATGTAGTTTGATCTTTTCTTCATCCCTGATAGCATGCTGGAGTTTGTCGAGCCGTCTGAGGGGGTGCAATTGGGGATGAAATTTAAAAAAAAATCACAGAAGCCACAAATGGCTTTGTACACCTTTTTACTTGAGATATGTTATGAAGATAGCTATTTTCTTTATGCCTGATACCATGCTGGAGTTTGTCGGGCCGTCTGAGGGGGTGCAATTGGGGTTCAAAGTAAACAAAAAATCATAGAAGCCACAACTGTCTTTGTACACCTTTCTGCTTGGGATATGTTATGTAGTTTGCTCTTTTCTTCATCCCTGATAGCATGCTGGAGTTTGTCGAGCCGTCTGAGGGGGTGCAATTGGGGGTGAAATTAAACAAAAAATCATAGAAGTTACTACTGTCTTTGTACACCTTTCTGCTTGGGATATGTTATGTAGTTTGCTCTTTTCTTCATCCCTGATAGCATGCTGGAGTTTGTCGAGCCGTCTGAGGGGGTGCAATTGGGGATGAAATTTAAAAAAAATCACAGAAGCCACAAATGGCTTTGTACACCTTTTTACTTGAGATATGTTATGAAGATAGCTATTTTCTTTATGCCTGATACCATGCTGGAGTTTGTCGGGCCGTCTGAGGGGGTGCAATTGGGGTTCAAAGTAAACAAAAAATCATAGAAGCCACAAATGGCTTTGTACACCTTTCTGCAAGCGATATGTTATGAAGATAGCTATTTTCTTTATGCCTGATACCATGCTGGAGTTTGTCGAGCCGTCTGAGGGGGTGCAATTGGGGGTGAAATTAAACAAAAAATCATAGAAGCCACTACTGGCTTTGTACACCTTTCTGCTTGGGATATGTTATGTAGTTTGCTCTTTTCTTCATCCCTGATAGCATGCTGGAGTTTGTCGAGCCGTCTGAGGGGGTGCAATTGGGGATGAAATTTAAAAAAAATCACAGAAGCCACAAATGGCTTTGTACAACCTTTTTACTTGAGATATGTTATGAAGATAGCTATTTTCTTTATGCCTGATACCATGCTGGAGTTTGTCGAGCCGTCTGAGGGGGTGCAATTGGGGGTGAAATTAAACAAAAAATCATAGAAGCCACAACTGTCTTTGTACACCTTTCTGCTTGGGATATGTTATGTAGTTTGATCTTTTCTTCATCCCTGATAGCATGCTGGAGTTTGTCGAGCCGTCTGAGGGGGTGCAATTGGGGATGAAATTTAAAAAAAAATCACAGAAGCCACAAATGGCTTTGTACACCTTTTTACTTGAGATATGTTATGAAGATAGCTATTTTCTTTATGCCTGATACCATGCTGGAGTTTGTCGGGCCGTCTGAGGGGGTGCAATTGGGGTTCAAAGTAAACAAAAAATCATAGAAGCCACAACTGTCTTTGTACACCTTTCTGCTTGGGATATGTTATGTAGTTTGCTCTTTTCTTCATCCCTGATAGCATGCTGGAGTTTGTCGAGCCGTCTGAGGGGGTGCAATTGGGGGTGAAATTAAACAAAAAATCATAGAAGTTACTACTGTCTTTGTACACCTTTCTGCTTGGGATATGTTATGTAGTTTGCTCTTTTCTTCATCCCTGATAGCATGCTGGAGTTTGTCGAGCCGTCTGAGGGGGTGCAATTGGGGATGAAATTTAAAAAAATCACAGAAGCCACAAATGGCTTTGTACACCTTTTTACTTGAGATATGTTATGAAGATAGCTATTTTCTTTATGCCTGATACCATGCTGGAGTTTGTCGGGCCGTCTGAGGGGGTGCAATTGGGGTTCAAAGTAAACAAAAAATCATAGAAGCCACAAATGGCTTTGTACACCTTTCTGCAAGCGATATGTTATGAAGATAGCTATTTTCTTTATGCCTGATACCATGCTGGAGTTTGTCGAGCCGTCTGAGGGGGTGCAATTGGGGGTGAAATTAAACAAAAAATCATAGAAGCCACTACTGGCTTTGTACACCTTTCTGCTTGGGATATGTTATGTAGTTTGCTCTTTTCTTCATCCCTGATAGCATGCTGGAGTTTGTCGAGCCGTCTGAGGGGGTGCAATTGGGGATGAAATTTAAAAAAAATCACAGAAGCCACAAATGGCTTTGTACACCTTTTTACTTGAGATATGTTATGAAGATAGCTATTTTCTTTATGCCTGATACCATGCTGGAGTTTGTCGAGCCGTCTGAGGGGGTGCAATTGGGGGTGAAATTAAACAAAAAATCATAGAAGCCACAACTGTCTTTGTACACCTTTCTGCTTGGGATATGTTATGTAGTTTGATCTTTTCTTCATCCCTGATAGCATGCTGGAGTTTGTCGAGCCGTCTGAGGGGGTGCAATTGGGGATGAAATTTAAAAAAAAATCACAGAAGCCACAAATGGCTTTGTACACCTTTTACTTGAGATATGTTATGAAGATAGCTATTTTCTTTATGCCTGATACCATGCTGGAGTTTGTCGGGCCGTCTGAGGGGGTGCAATTAGGGGAGAAATTAAACAAAAAATCATAGAAGCCACAAATGGCTTTGTACACCTTTCTGCTTGGGATATGTTATGTAGTTTGCTCTTTTCTTCATCCCTGATAGCATGCTGGAGTTTGTCGAGCCGTCTGAGGGGGTGCAATTGGGGGTGAAATTAAACAAAAAATCATAGAAGCCACTACTGTCTTTGTACACCTTTCTGCTTGGGATATGTTATGTAGTTTGCTCTTTTCTTCATCCCTGATCGCATGCTGGAGTTTGTCGAGCCGTCTGAGGGGGTGCAATTGGGGATGAAATTTAAAAAAAAATCACAGAAGCCACAAATGGCTTTGTACACCTTTTTACTTGAGATATGTTATGAAGATAGCTATTTTCTTTATGCCTGATACCATGCTGGAGTTTGTCGGGCCGTCTGAGGGGGTGCAAGTGGGGTTCAAAGTAAACAAAAAATCATAGAAGCCACAAATGGCTTTGTACACCTTTCTGCAAGCGATATGTTATGAAGATAGCTATTTTCTTTATGCCTGATACCATGCTGGAGTTTGTCGAGCCGTCTGAGGGGGTGCAATTGGGGGTGAAATTAAACAAAAAATCATAGAAGCCACTACTGTCTTTGTACACCTTTCTGCTTGGGATATGTTATGTAGTTTGCTCTTTTCTTCATCCCTGATAGCATGCTGGAGTTTGTCGAGCCGTCTGAGGGGGTGCAATTGGGGATGAAATTTAAAAAAAATATCACAGAAGCCACAAATGGCTTTGTACACCTTTTTACTTGAGATATGTTATGAGGATAGCTATTTTCTTTATGCCTGATACCATGCTGGAGTTTGTCGGGCCGTCTGAGGGGGTGCAATTGGGGTTCAAAGTAAACAAAAAAATCATAGAAGCCACAAATGGCTTTGTACACCTTTCTGCAAGCGATAGGTTATGAAGATAGCTATTTTCTTTATGCATGATACCATGCTGGAGTTTGTCGAGCCGTCTGAGGGGGTGCAATTGGGGGTGAAATTAAACAAAAAATCATAGAAGCCACAACTGTCTTTGTACACCTTTCTGCTTGGGATAGTTATGTAGTTTGCTCTTTTCTTCATCCCTGATAGCATGCTGAAGTTTGTCGAGCCGTCTGAGGGGGTGCAATTGGGGATGAAATTTAAAAAAAAATCACAGAAGCCATAAATGGCTTTGTACACCCTTTTTACTTGAGATATGTTATGAAGATAGCTATTTTCTTTATGCCTGATACCATGCTGGAGTTTGTCGGGCCGTCTGAGGGGGTGCAATTGGGGTTCAAAGTAAACAAAAAATCATAGAAGCCACAACTGTCTTTGTACACCTTTCTGCTTGGGATATGTTATGTAGTTTGCTCTTTTCTTCATCCCTGATAGCATGCTGGAGTTTGTCGAGCCGTCTGAGGGGGTGCAATTGGGGGTGAAATTAAACAAAAAATCATAGAAGTTACTACTGTCTTTGTACACCTTTCTGCTTGGGATATGTTATGTAGTTTGCTCTTTTCTTCATCCCTGATAGCATGCTGGAGTTTGTCGAGCCGTCTGAGGGGGTGCAATTGGGGGTGAAATTAAACAAAAAATCATAGAAGCCACTACTGTCTTTGTACACCTTTCTGCTTGGGATATGTTATGTAGTTTGCTCTTTTCTTCATCCCTGATCGCATGCTGGAGTTTGTCGAGCCGTCTGAGGGGGTGCAATTGGGGATGAAATTTAAAAAAAAATCACAGAAGCCACAAATGGCTTTGTACACCTTTTTACTTGAGATATGTTATGAAGATAGCTATTTTCTTTATGCCTGATACCATGCTGGAGTTTGTCGGGCCGTCTGAGGGGGTGCAAGTGGGGTTCAAAGTAAACAAAAAATCATAGAAGCCACAAATGGCTTTGTACACCTTTCTGCAAGCGATATGTTATGAAGATAGCTATTTTCTTTATGCCTGATACCATGCTGGAGTTTGTCGAGCCGTCTGAGGGGGTGCAATTGGGGGTGAAATTAAACAAAAAATCATAGAAGCCACTACTGTCTTTGTACACCTTTCTGCTTGGGATATGTTATGTAGTTTGCTCTTTTCTTCATCCCTGATAGCATGCTGGAGTTTGTCGAGCCGTCTGAGGGGGTGCAATTGGGGATGAAATTTAAAAAAAATATCACAGAAGCCACAAATGGCTTTGTACACCTTTTTACTTGAGATATGTTATGAGGATAGCTATTTTCTTTATGCCTGATACCATGCTGGAGTTTGTCGGGCCGTCTGAGGGGGTGCAATTGGGGTTCAAAGTAAACAAAAAAATCATAGAAGCCACAAATGGCTTTGTACACCTTTCTGCAAGCGATAGGTTATGAAGATAGCTATTTTCTTTATGCATGATACCATGCTGGAGTTTGTCGAGCCGTCTGAGGGGGTGCAATTGGGGGTGAAATTAAACAAAAAATCATAGAAGCCACAACTGTCTTTGTACACCTTTCTGCTTGGGATATGTTATGTAGTTTGCTCTTTTCTTCATCCCTGATAGCATGCTGAAGTTTGTCGAGCCGTCTGAGGGGGTGCAATTGGGGATGAAATTTAAAAAAAAATCACAGAAGCCATAAATGGCTTTGTACACCTTTTTACTTGAGATATGTTATGAAGATAGCTATTTTCTTTATGCCTGATACCATGCTGGAGTTTGTCGGGCCGTCTGAGGGGGTGCAATTGGGGTTCAAAGTAAACAAAAAATCATAGAAGCCACAACTGTCTTTGTACACCTTTCTGCTTGGGATATGTTATGTAGTTTGCTCTTTTCTTCATCCCTGATAGCATGCTGGAGTTTGTCGAGCCGTCTGAGGGGGTGCAATTGGGGGTGAAATTAAACAAAAAATCATAGAAGTTACTACTGTCTTTGTACACCTTTCTGCTTGGGATATGTTATGTAGTTTGCTCTTTTCTTCATCCCTGATAGCATGCTGGAGTTTGTCGAGCCGTCTGAGGGGGTGCAATTGGGGATGAAATTTAAAAAAAATATCACAGAAGCCACAAATGGCTTTGTACACCTTTTTACTTGAGATATGTTATGAGGATAGCTATTTTCTTTATGCCTGATACCATGCTGGAGTTTGTCGGGCCGTCTGAGGGGGTGCAATTGGGGTTCAAAGTAAACAAAAAAATCATAGAAGCCACAAATGGCTTTGTACACCTTTCTGCAAGCGATAGGTTATGAAGATAGCTATTTTCTTTATGCATGATACCATGCTGGAGTTTGTCGAGCCGTCTGAGGGGGTGCAATTGGGGGTGAAATTAAACAAAAAATCATAGAAGCCACAACTGTCTTTGTACACCTTTCTGCTTGGGATATGTTATGTAGTTTGCTCTTTTCTTCATCCCTGATAGCATGCTGAAGTTTGTCGAGCCGTCTGAGGGGGTGCAATTGGGGATGAAATTTAAAAAAAAATCACAGAAGCCATAAATGGCTTTGTACACCTTTTTACTTGAGATATGTTATGAAGATAGCTATTTTCTTTATGCCTGATACCATGCTGGAGTTTGTCGGGCCGTCTGAGGGGGTGCAATTGGGGTTCAAAGTAAACAAAAAATCATAGAAGCCACAACTGTCTTTGTACACCTTTCTGCTTGGGATATGTTATGTAGTTTGCTCTTTTCTTCATCCCTGATAGCATGCTGGAGTTTGTCGAGCCGTCTGAGGGGGTGCAATTGGGGGTGAAATTAAACAAAAAATCATAGAAGTTACTACTGTCTTTGTACACCTTTCTGCTTGGGATATGTTATGTAGTTTGCTCTTTTCTTCATCCCTGATAGCATGCTGGAGTTTGTCGAGCCGTCTGAGGGGGTGCAATTGGGGATGAAATTTAAAAAAAATCACAGAAGCCACAAATGGCTTTGTACACCTTTTTACTTGAGATATGTTATGAAGATAGCTATTTTCTTTATGCCTGATACCATGCTGGAGTTTGTCGAGCCGTCTGAGGGGGTGCAATTGGGGGTGAAATTAAACAAAAAATCATAGAAGCCACTACTGTCTTTGTACACCTTTCTGCTTGGGATATGTTATGTAGTTTGCTCTTTTCTTCATCCCTGATAGCATGCTGGAGTTTGTCGAGCCGTCTGAGGGGGTGCAATTGGGGATGAAATTTAAAAAAAAATCACAGAAGCCACAAATGGCTTTGTACACCTTTTTACTTGAGATATGTTATGAAGATAGCTATTTTCTTTATGCCTGATACCATGCTGGAGTTTGTCGAGCCGTCTGAGGGGGTGCAATTAGGGGAGAAATTAAACAAAAAATCATAGAAGCCACAAATGGCTTTGTACACCTTTCTGCTTGGGATATGTTATGTAGTTTGCTCTTTTCTTCATCCCTGATAGCATGCTGGAGTTTGTCGAGCCGTCTGAGGGGGTGCAATTGGGGATGAAATTTAAAAAAAAATCACAGAAGCCACAAATGGCTTTGTACACCTTTTTACTTGAGATATGTTATGAAGATAGCTATTTTCTTTATGCCTGATACCATGCTGGAGTTTGTCGGGCCGTCTGAGGGGGTGCAGTTAGGGGAGAAATTAAACAAAAAATCATAGAAGCCACAACTGGCTTTGTACACCTTTCTGCTTGGGATATGTTATGTAGTTTACTCTTTTCTTCATCCCTGATACCATGCTGGAGTTTGTCGAGCCGTCTGAGGGGGTGCAATTGGGGATGAAATTAAAAAAAAATCACAGAAGCCACAAATGGCTTTGTACACCTTTTTACTTGAGATATGTTATGAGGATAGCTATTTGCTTTATGCCTGATACCATGCTGAAGTTTGTCGGGCCGTCTGAGGGGGTGCAATTGGGGTTCAAAGTAAACAAAAAATCATAGAAGCCACAAATGGCTTTGTACACCTTTCTGCAAGCGATATGTTATGAAGATAGCTATTTTCTTCATCCCTGATAGCATGCTGGAGTTTGTCGAGCCGTCTGAGGGGGTGCAATTGAGGGTGAAATTAAACAAAAAATCATAGAAGCCACAACTGGCTTTGTACACCTTTCTGCTTGGGATATGTTATGTAGTTTCCTCTTTTCTTCATCCCTGATAGCATGCTGGAGTTTGTCGAGCCGTCTGAGGGGGTGCAATTGGGGATGAAATTTAAAAAAAAATCACAGAAGCCACAAATGGCTTTGTACACCTTTTTACTTGAGATATGTTATGAAGATAGCTATTTTCTTTATGCCTGATACCATGCTGGAGTTTGTCGGGCCGTCTGAGGGGGTGCAGTTAGGGGAGAAATTAAACAAAAAATCATAGAAGCCACAACTGGCTTTGTACACCTTTCTGCTTGGGATATGTTATGTAGTTTGCTCTTTTCTTCATCCCTGATAGCATGCTGGAGTTTGTCGGGCCGTCTGAGGGGGTGCAATTGAGGGTGAAATTAAACAAAAAATCATAGAAGCCACAACTGGCTTTGTACACCTTTCTGCTTGGGATATGTTATGTAGTTTGCTCTTTTCTTCATCCCTGATAGCATGCTGGAGTTTGTCGAACCGTCTGAGGGAGTGCAATTGGGGATGAAATTTAAAAAAAAAATCACAGAAGCCACAAATGGCTTTGTACACCTTTTTACTTGAGATATGTTATGAAGATAGCTATTTTCTTTATGCCTGATACCATGCTGGAGTTTGTCGAGCCGTCTGAGGGGGTGCAATTGGGGGTGAAATAAAAAAAACCATAGAAGCCACAAATGGCTTTGTACACCTTTCTGCTTGTGATATATTATCTAGTTGGCTCTTTTCTTTATAAAGATTTCTTCATAAAGATCTTATTTGATAATTTTATGTTTTCCTCTTTTTGTCAAAATTAAGAGGGCCCTTCTCGATTTTATGTTTTTTATTTTTAAAATTCCAAATCATTAAGCTGTGGAAATAAAAAATATCACATCCGGAAAAAGAGAAGTGATTCTGAGCTGAAATAATAGAAATATGGACAATATGTTTTTATATAAGTTTTCCGAAATTTAAAATATATCTTTAAAATTATGAAAGGTATTGAGTGCCCCCTTATCTCGTTATTCTTACCCGTTATATAACTTGTACATACTATGACTATAATAAAGAGACTAAAATGACCAACAATATTGTCCAATCGCTGATTAGAACAATATTTAATGAGAAAAATGTGAACTTATCATTTTATCCAGTATAACAGAAAAACTATAAGAAAATGATTTTGCTTTGGAACTAGGACAATAAAGAAGAATTTTAATCATTTTACTGTGTTTTTAAATTGTTTGTCGAAATGAAATATTCGGATACGTAAATTTATACGCACAGCGTTCAAAAATAAGAATAAAACAAATAAAATCAGAAACAAAGAATTAAAGTGGACAATAATTCTGTGGCTGCCGGCATAACTGAATAAATCTATTTTCCATGGGTTATTTTCGCTGCATAGGTCTAGCGAAAATAGATTTTAGGGAAAATGGACATATTGTTGTCCATTGCAATTTGTTATTTCTAAATTTTCATATCCCGTATTTTGCAACAAAAGAACAACCCTTTCCAACCACCCTCATAATATAAAAAATTCCATTTATCGTAAATTACAAGACTTTAAAACTTTTTTCGCATATAGGTATACTCTTTCCAAAACCAATCCAACATAGCGTTTGTACCGGAGGCGCGTAATAATTTACGTTATAAGCGCTGAGAATGCTATACCCTCACATTGCGAATAGGCGGGAAAAATATTGTATACTCCCCTTAAAAACACAAAGGAGCCGCTAGTTCACGTGGACATGATTGACATGTGCCAGAAGCCCATCATCTTCTTTGTCTACCAATAAGAACACCGCAATCGGAAACTAGGAGGCGTGTTCTAAATAAGTATTTATAATTTATGGCACGCGGCTAAAACCGGTATTGTATATATTGTATATAGTTTATTTAGATGAAACATGGTTTGACACTCATGATGTCGTTCAACGTGGTTGGGCAGACGGTTCACAAAATTGTGTTTTAAATGTACCATGCTCGAGGGGGAAACGAGTCATAATTTTACATGCCGGAAATGAAAATGGCTTTGTACCAAACGCTTTGCTACTTTCAGCAAAAAATATCAATAAAGCTCTGCTGGATTATCATGAAGATATGAATGCAGCAGTTTTTGAGAACTGGTTTGATGAACAACTTTTACCGAATATTTCACCAAATTCAGTCATTGTAATGGACAATGCGTCATATCGTTCCTTTCCTGGCAAATTCACGAGAAGCCAAATAGTGGTTCTAAGAAATCAATTATAATACAATATTTAAAAGATAATAACATTGATATTCCTGTTTCCGTAAAAACAAAACCACAATTGTTAGAAATTGTTAAAAGTAAGAATATTCCAATACAGTATTATGTTGATAATTTTGCAAACGATGGTGGTCATACGGTATTGAGGTTACCACCTTATTATTGTATACTTAATCCAATTGAGTTAGTTTGGTCTTCAGTTAAACAAAAAGTGAGACGTAATAATTTTAATTTTGCACCTACCTTAACAAATGCGGTTTTGGAAAATATTAATGGCGTTTTTAAAGATCCGTCTTTGACTGACGTTTGGAAAAACAGCGTTAATTACGTAATTAAAAAGGAAAAAGAATATTGTTTTACCTTCTATAGCTTCAGTAGTTATAAATCCAAACCTCGATTCCTCGACAGATGGTTCTGATTTAGATTCGGATTAACTTTGTTATTTTTCATTATTGGTAATCCGAGAGTCATCACATTAATACATTTATAGTTTTGTTTTATTTGTAAAGAATTTATTTTCCTTTGTGGTTTTTGCTTTGGAATTTCGTTTTCCAGAAAAAAAAACGAATGGGGTACAAAAATGGCTCAGTTCACGTCTGGTACCCTGTTTAAACCAAACGCCTTTATAGGCAGGAACATTTTACTCGTCAATTTACGTTTTATAATTTAATATTCAGTTGTAGCAAGTTGACGAGCTATAATAATCATTTTTTCAAGTAGAACTATAATTAAGTGCATCTTTCTAAATAACGGCGTTTAATGCCTTCCAATTATTGATAATGGAAGAATTATACCCAATTAATAATTAAATTTATTTAATTTTAATAATAAAAATAGTACGCCCCTGTGCCCACCAATAATAAAAACATATTTACTGTAAATTATAGGACTTTTTAAAACTCTTTTCACATTGGCACAGCCACGTGCTGTTTTAAAATAAAAAATAAGCGGCTAACGTTTGAAACTGTGAAAAGGTGCCGCGTTTTTTTAAAGAAGTGAGAAGTTGTTTTTGTCGCACCGCTTCAAAACCTCAAAGGGTTACCGCCTTTTGACGATACGTCGGTACCGCGGTACGGCACGTGGCTTGTCGGTTGAGAATCAAAGAGAAAAAAGAGGAGTTCATTTTACAGGATCAGTAGTTTTAATACTTAATCTATTTTCGAATTTTTTTTTAAGGTTTTTCTATTCGGCGGCATTTTTGGCGGAATTTGTAAAAGTAAATGTTTACATATATATATAAGGGCAGAAGAACCATTTATTTCAGTTTTAACTCATATCTTGAACTGTTCTTTTGCTTTTGTCTTTTAAAGCGTTTGTATTAAATATTTAAGTGGGTGTAAGTGTTTTATGCAATATCTACAGTGCTGAAAAAGTGGTAAGTAAATTTTACTATCTTTCTTATTTTTTCTCCTAAAAACATGGTTAATCTAATATTCATATAATTCTATAAATTTGTTTCATGTTGCATAGCGTAATAATTAAATGATACATTTTTGCAATACATTGAGAAATGGTACTTTGACAAAAAAACTCTTAGGTGGACAATCTTGGACTAACGATGGACAAACGAATTCAAAAAAGGGTGTGACAACTTCAAAATATATTTTGTTAAATTTATATAATTAATTACAATGAACTGATGGGTGGATAAACAAAAATATTTTTTGCAATTTGTGGGTGTCAGAGAGTAAAATTTGCAAAACAAAGTGTTTGAGCTGCAATTTTGAAACGAAGGGTGGACAAACGAAAATAATTGGTTGGCAATTATGGACAAACGAATGCACACAAATTCATTGCTAACTTTGAAAAAGTAGGTGTCAATTTCACTGACCTTAAATATTTCCTTGTATAATAAAAATCGAAACTTTTATACAAAATACATACTTTCACTCCAATTTATACTTTTTTGAAATGTTGATAATAGTTTCTTTGTAAAATAGCATCTATAGGGTGTCACAAAATACTGTATTCCCCCAATTGTATGAAGAAATTTAAAAACATTGTATACCGTATATGTTAGTACCTAATAAAAACCGGTGTGAATTTAGCAGTAAAAATTACCGAAAATACCAGATTGGGGAAAACAGTGTCGTCCAATATACAAATATTTTAATAATTGTTTTACTAGGTATATTACGCTTTAATATTGATCATTCTCTACAAATAATTAATATACCTAACTACAAATTAACCCCATTTTAAAATTTATATTTATTAAGTATAGTAGGTACACTCTTAGGGAAAATGACTTAAAAGTAAAAGAACTTAAATAAAATTACCCCTAAGAATTATTTTAAAAGTAGATTTAATAAAACAAAATACGATCTCGAGGAACATAGTACCATATTCTCGAAAAGAACATAAAAGCCTAAAATTGGATTATTTGAAGGGTTTAATTTACACTGAATGGGCATATACATCTAGTCAAAAAAGTCTTACCAAATTTTAAAATTGACCGAAAATAAATACAGTGTGGCTCATATTACGGGCGTAAAATTAAAAAATATTTTAAAAAATTCCTATAACTAGACGAATAGAAATTAAGAGCTGAAATTTAGCACAGCTTTTCTTTCACCCTTTCATAAGTGAGATGTGGATGCATGGATTTTAAAAACACTCTATTTTTATCTGTATTTTAAATCTAGTAAAAGTAAGACCATGGAAATCGTATTAAAAATAAAGTGTTTTCAAATCCCATGCACCCACACCTCACTTATGAAAGGGTGAAAGGCTCTGCTAAATTTCAGCTCTTAATTTCTATTCGTCTAGTTATAGGAATTTTTCAAAATATTATTTAATTTTACGCCCGTAATATGAGCCACACTGTATTCATTTTCGGTCAATTTTGAAATTTAGTAAGACTTTTTTGACTAGATGCATATGCCCAATCAGTGTAAATTAAAACCTTCAAATAATCCAGTTTTAGGCTTTTCTGTTTTTTTTTTTTTCGAGAATAAGGTACTATGTTCCTCTTAATGAACACGTATTGTAACGTAAAAATTTGTAATTTGACAATAAAGTTTAACAGTAATTTGAGAATACAGTTCAAGAGCACAAACGCTTTTTTTTCATTTGAGTAATTACATTATAGTTTATTAAGCAACGATCATGTAATGATAACCAATAATAACACGAGGATGTTGTAGGATACGAAACGAGCCGCAAGCGAGAGAGTTGCATACGCTATTTTTCTACTGCCATTAATAATTTATAAAAACATTACCTGCGAAAACAATGATATATTTTTGGTGTTTCTCTAATCCATAAATTGTCTATATTTTTCATAATTTTGTTGGACTTGTCCGGTAGTATATTATTAACTTCATTTGTCGCTTTTTCTCTAATTTCTGGAGGTGTTAGTAAAAATTCGTACTTACAAAATATAGGTAGAGATATTAAATTTTAAACAATTTAAAGTGTTTTTAGAGATGTACTGTAACTGCCTACTTCGCTAAACATAATTTTATTGTTGGCTGAAACATGTGTATCATATTGAGGTGCATTAGGAAATTGGTTTTAATCTTTTAACAAGCTTATTATAAAATAGGAGTAAAAAAATTTTTTTTTAACCATCTTGAAAGTGAAGCATTTGTAAATACTTATTTAAAGCCACTTCCAATCTATGGGTACTGTATAAAATATATGATTTGGAAACACACTAAAACAGTGCACACCTGTTGCTGTCCTCGTAGGTCCATTGCTTTGGGGGTCTACACGAACCTTGACACCGATAGTACCGAAAATATATTTTATAAAAATATGTTCAATCCAGAAAAACCTTTTTTTTTTTTCAGTAAATTTACAATTTCAAAAAATTGTAAGAAATGGGTCGACCTTTAACATTTGATTCCAAAAAACTGGAGGAGTACATCAAGATGCAACATAATCCATTGGATATATCCCGTTTGCAGGTCAACAGTGCAGAAATAAAAGATGCTAGTCAATTTGTATTTGGGACAACCGAATATAAAAAAAGGTACTTGATACTGAAAACCCTCGAACGCCAAAATGTTCTACAGAACCAGCAACAAAAAAACTCACGAAATTCGATAGTGAAAACTCTCAAAAAATTGATTGAGAATGGTAAAATAGACTGTAACGAAGTTATGAAAGTGTCTCCAGCCGAAACACCATCAATCCTCTCCTTCACATGTTTTGTCATGGGAATGAAAAATAACAAGAAGAATAGATTCAAAATTAGAGTATATTGCAAACGTTTGCTATCGGGTGAAAAACAGAGAAATCAAATAAGTCAAAAACGCAATGTTTCACAAACTGAGTCCGATCACATATCTTCAAGAAATATAAATGTCATATCGAATTATATTATACCCAGAGAGTTGCACATTTCTGTTGATTATCTCGGGGATCATATTGGAGCTTCAAGAAAACTAAGTAAACTGCAAAATAATGAAACTTCATTCGCTCAAATTTTATTTGAAAATTCACATCATTCCACTCCTCAAGCAGAATCGAATTCTAATAATGATTTACTCAGTGATCATCCTACCATAATTTCAGAAAATAGTTCCATTAACGAAAACGTGTCCACTGATGTTGACAATATACCAAGCATTCTTCGAAATTCTTTGCCTGAAACAAATAATATTTTCGAAGTCATTCTTCCTAAACATTCGATTAACGTTAAATCAAAAAGTTGGGTCAGACCAAAGTATAGTTCATGTCGAACAATTGAGGGTACTTTTAAATTAAACCATGAAGAACTGCAAGTTATATCTGACAAAGAAAATAAATGTTTAATATCTGAAAGATGGACTTATATGTTGTCGAATAAAATTAAAACAGTAAATAATGTTTGTTTACTTAATTTCAAGCATCACAGATATGTCCCTTCATCGGATTCTTACAGGATATATTCTTACTGCACCCACAATTGCAAGGTTTTCGTTTTAATAATCCATAACATAAACATTATAGGTGATCATATTGTCACTGTTTTGAGTTCCTCTCTGAACTATAACCATGTAGATAAATTAACAAAACATTTGAAGGGAATTGAAAGGAATGTATTGAAAAAAAATGTTCGTTCCATAAAACCCTCGAATCTTCGAAAACATTCTATTAGGGTTGCATCGAGCAAATTAATAGAAGCTGGCAATTTACAGACCATAAGGTCTGATGCAGTTTTTAGAAAAGTGAGGTCTGAAAAGTTTGGGGCATATGACCGCGATCAAGATGACTTAGTGGATCTCATTCTGATGCAAAGAAATAATCTTGCATATATCAAAGTTGTTGGACAACCTCTTCACGTGTATATTTATAGTCAAGAACAATTAGAAATTTTATGTAAAAACTTTGCTGATGAAGAAGATTTAACGATACATTTGGATGCAACGGGTAGCATTGTCAGAAAACCACCGAAATGCAACAAGAAAATATTTTATTATGCTGGTGTCATTAAAACTTATTATAATAAGAGAATATTCCCAGTATTAGAATTTTTTAGTGCTGATCAGGATGCTATATCGATAGGAATGTGGTTGGCAAAATACAAACATTTTGTTATATCTAATAAAAAAAAATGGCCACTGTTTGCAAGGGTTGTTTCTGACTTCAGTTTGGCAATAATAAATGCCCTTTCGATATTCTGGAATAATTTGACACCTCTAGATTATCTTAATAAAACCTACAAGGCAATAATCTCAAACGACCACACAAAGATGAAAGGCCTAATAAAAATCCATATTTGTTGTTCCCATTTCTTCAAAATAATTTCAAACGATGTTAAAAAATACTTCTGTGGGTTTCACGAACGCATAATAATGAAACAGATTATAGCTCCTCTTTTCAACATGAATAGTTATGATATTATTGTATCTTGGTTCAGGCATTTCACGATCATTTTGAATTCCAAATATTTGAACGATAAGGTAAATAATGCTCTAAGAGAACTGATGAAAATATCCATAAACTATGAGTCGATTAAACTTGAAGAAGAAGCTGTCAGTTTTGTGAATGATAAAAATGAAGATTACAATTCAATTTATGCAAATAGCCCGTTTTACCGTCATTTTCTTGATATATATAATATATATGTGAAAGAAAAACCCACACCTGTAAAAAAAAATCAGAAATCCAATCCATATTTCAACCCATCTTATTATCACGAAATATTCTTGAAAAAGTATTCGACCTATCTTCCGATGTGGAGTGGATTACTACTTAAACGTGATCGGTTAAGCAATGCTGAAGTAGAGAATTGGTTTTCTATTGTTAAAAATTTGATTTTGGAAGGAAGAACAAATCAGAAATGTAGTAGGGTTATAAGAGAATTAAGAAAAACAACTTTGGCTTTGTATAAAGAAGCAATTCTCGAAATCCCAAAAAGTCGGTGCACTAAAAAAAGGAAGTTTACAGAAAATACGAATTCCGCTGATTCAATCTCCCTGGTCGAAGAAGAAACATGGAATAAAAGACTGAAGCCATCATCAAATAATTTTCAAGGGACGGCTATTAAATTGTTATTCGATAAAATGAATAAAAAAACTGACTTGGCCAAAAAAGGAGATTTAATGAGCAGAACCTCTGATTTACTGTATAAGAATCCAGAGCTGCCTTGTCAAGACCGAATGCTATTTTCTAATGGATTGGTCAGGAGACCTGAATATTATACACCGTGTGATACTTTTCAGAATTATGTGATTTGCACATTCAACGGTTTGTTATGCAACGAGTTGAAAATTGAAGATTTTGAGAGCTTGAACGGAACAGCATGGCTAACTGACTCAGTTATAAATTGTTCATTGCATGTTATAACAAAAAAAAGTTCAGTTCAAGTCTCATTGATTCCTGTTGAACAATCTTATGCAATATTCAACATGACCAATGCATTGGAAAACTCGTTTTTTGATGATCTCCCAATATTTTCTGACAAAATCATAATCCCACTTCATTTAAATAGGAATCATTGGTGCCTAGTTATAGTAGAAATTGATGAACGAAAATTCATTGTTATAGATCCTAGGGGCACAACACAAATATTCTCGGAAAAATATTTAGATATTTTTAAATCATTTTTAACACGCTACGATGAACTTAAAAAAACTTTCTTATCAAATATAATTTGGAAGCTTCATATACCCCAACATTTTAAACAAATAGACACTTTCAATTGTGGAGTCTTCATCATTTATTTTTCCCAGCAATATGTGGAGGATAAATCATTTCGTAATGAAATAGATATGGCAGAATATCGAAAATCTATTAAATATATGCTATTGGAAAATTCGGAGAATGTTTGGAATATATGTATGGTATGTGGCACAACTGTTGATGTAACTGTTGAAATAATGGTAGGATGTCCTATATGCAAAAGAAAATTTCATAATAGTTGTTTTAAAGTTGAAAACAATTGCATTTTATGTGAAGGCTTAAAGTCAAGAGTGTGAATTTATTAGGAGAATTTTTTTACTTTATTTTAGAAAAAACTAACTTTTATTTTACATAAAGAAGTATATTTTGAGTTATATGTTTTTTTGTATTTTATGTTCCTACATTATAATTTACTTATGTGATACCTATTGTTTTTTAATCCAGAAATAGTTTTTTATTTTGTTTTAAAGAAAACACATTTTTATTTTATACAAAAAGATTAGTCATAAATTATACGACAAAATATTGAGTCAAAAATAGGTCGAGTGAATCTTACTTACCTATGTACAAAAGTGCACCCAACAATAGTTACAGGGTGTTTAAGTAAAAAATTCAAATGATTTTTTTTAACATTGCTCTTACACCGTTTAACTTATTTTCATCAAATTTAAAATGGCGTCTTAGAATACAATGACCAATAAAACCGAGGTAGAGGCACTATTTTTTTCTCGATTTGTGTAGGGTTTTGGAGGGGGTCACTGCCCTTTTGACCACCCAACTTTTTTGTAATATAAAATTTAATTAAAAATGGAACGCCACTGGAATTTAGCATGCATTTTTTAAGTTTTTTGTCTAATAGTATTTGTTTGTAAATTATTTGGTTAAGTTGTAATTTAATAATGAACTTAATTTTAATATTTTTGCCAATGTAGAATTTACACTGAATATTTTTAAGTTGTCATTTCAAGTGGCTGTATCGTCTAAACCAAACATTTTATAAAATACTAAGGAAAAAAAAGTTAACAAATGGATATTGTATTCCAGTGGCGTTCCATTTTTTATAAAAGAGCAACGTTAAAATAATCAATTTACATGTATAAATTTAAACACCCGGTAACTTTTTTTGAGTTCACTTTTGAACATAGGTAAGTAAGGTTCAATCGACCTATTTTTGACTCCAGAATATGTGGTGTAATTTATAACCAAACATTTTGTAACACCATGTATAAAGAAGTATCTTTTAGGTTATCTAGGTTATGATATTTTCTGTATCTTCAATAAAATGTACTTGGGTGATATTATTTTGTAATTTAGGAATTATTTTTTAATTTGTTTTAGTGGAAACACATTTTTATTTTCTATAAAGAAGTATATTTTGAAATATTTTTTTATATAGTTTCTATTCTACATTAAAATTTACTACCATCTATGATTTTTTTTAATTCACCTCCAATTGCACCCTCTCAGACAGCTCGATAAACTACAGCAAGGTATCAGGGATGAAAAAAATAGCAAACTACATAACATATCCAGAATGGTGTACAGAGCCATTTGTTTAGGGCCGTAGCCAGCCATATGTTTTAGGGGGGGGGGGGGGGGGGGGGGACAAACAACATATTGGTATGGCGAGGGATTTTTTTTCTTTATTAGAGTATAAAAATACCAAAAAGGCATGAGTTTTGTCTTCCTTCCTCCGAGAAGAGTATTTAAAAAATAAGCAGTAATTGCAGAACGGATAGGTATTTACTTAAAACATTTTGATTAAACTAAAAAATAAACTCTACCAAAACATAATAAAACATCTTTTTCTATGAACTTTTATTTAAAGAACTGGTTGAGGGTTGAGTTATAGTATAAGTAAAATCGGTAACAAATAGTCCAAAGTGTCAAAAAACATTTTTTTATCAATTTTTAGAATAACTGCAGTTTTCTATTTTTAAATTATTAAATTGAACCAACATATTTTTAATACTTAGGGAGTGCCAAGTTTCTTGGGGGCCCACCCGCAAGACTTGTCTTGTGGCGAAATTTGTGATGTTTTTTGACTGTCCTAAACAAAATATATATATATATATATATATATATATATATATATATATATATATATATATATGTATATCCCAGACGTTCTTCCCTCAAAACTATAAATACTGAAGAAGTACTTCCCTCTTATATAACTTACTTCCCTCCGATTTTGGAGGGAACAAGGTTTTGCATTAAATTTCAATTTAATGGACTACTTAACCTCCTTCCTAACCACTGAAGAAAAATTGTCTGGAGGGTCGTTTGTATATTTTTGTCGAGAAAGTGGGCAGTTTAGTTGGAGTTTTGACCGGTGGCGTTGCAATCGTCTTTGTATGTTGGAAATTTCGTTCTATGTTCCCTCCACAAGGTTTTATATAATTTTAATTGAAATAGCGGTTCTTGTTCCCTCCGAAATTCGGCAACACCGCTATTCTATTAGATTCAAGTTAGTTTTAAGGTTACACGTTTAGAGAAATATTTATGTTAGGTGAAAATGACTTCGAGGAGCGAATTACTTGTTAAATTAGCTCTTAAAGAAGGTAAGTCGTATCTATTTTTTAATTATTTATATATTAATAATAAGATGCCTGCACGCATGGAAAGTTTTGTTTTGTTTTTAGATAAACATTTGCATGTCGAGTGTTTTGGTTAGGTTACAAATATTTTATTTAAATTTTGTTATTTTTTGTTATTTGTATAATTATTGTCCATTTTTTACTATTAATATGGATTTTACAGAAATAAGATGAAATTTTGATGCAGTTTTGTGTTCAAAGATAAGCATTTTGTATCAATGCATCAATTTATTAACTATACAGAGTAACCTTTAATAGTAAAGAAAAAATACTCTATATGACAAATAGGTAGATATAATTACATATTAAAAATTAAAACGTAATTTTAAATTTTAAACAATTTTTCCCAATCATAATTTTTGATATTGTTAGAAATGAAAGCCACACTGTTGCGCTAAATATACTACTTGTCTTCTGGGTAATAGGTTTTTTATACAATTCAGGAATATTTATTTATTTTTATTGATAACGTATTACTAATAAAGTTGTCGCCAGACTTATGCTAAAATTTTCAATGTTTATAATTTAAAACTACGTTTAAATATGTCTATATCCCTCTATTCTGAAGGAAATACTAAAAGTATTTTGTTATATAAATTAAAATAATCACACGTAAAACCAAATGTAAAAAATTATAGGGTAACCTACTTTCTTTAAAGAACAACTGCTCCATTGGCGAATACCGCAACAGGTATTGAATTATGTACAAAGGAAAAAAACAGATATAGAAATTTAACATTCTACCTTTGATTTTGCTTGTTAAGGAGAAGGTCATTATTGGACCGAGCGGTTTCGTCCTTAAATAGATTTTTCTCAGTTCTAGTCTCTTATGAAATTAACAAGAGCACCAAAATGAACCAATATACTATAAGGCTAGTTACGAAGAGACCAAGTATTCACGTGTTGAAAATGGTAACTGCATCTATTCTTAGTAAGCAAAATTAAAGGTCGCTTGCTAGCAAAATGAAAGGTAGAGTGGTGAAATTAACTTTCTATCTTTGTTGTTTTCCTTTGAATTTAATTTAATACCTGCTGCGGTATTAGCCAAAGATGAAGTTGTTCTTCAAAGAAAGACGGTAGCCCTATAATTTGTGTCATATGGCTTTGAGTTTGACTATTTTATTTTACGTCTTGTTCACATTTGAGTTGTAATTATTTTCCTATTTTCTTCCGAATACTGTATCACTAATAAATATGGATTTCTGAATTTTTAACCTGTATATTTTAAACCTGACAGAAGATTTTATAAGAAATATTTATTTTGCTACCGTTTATAGTAAAAAAGTTTATTGAATAGTTCATTATGAATTTGTCAATTTTTTATGCGTATGTTTTTTAAGAAATTGCAGATATTACAAAGGGTAACTTTTTTTTGGACACACTCATTGATTTAAAATGTCTGTAATTCAGAAGTTCAGATATTTTTATATCTATAATATAAATGCTGTTTAAGCGAAAACTGAATTTACTTATATTTTCCTAAAATTTTCCAAACTAACGTGTAATGAAATGTATGTAACGTGGAAATATTATTGCATTGGCAATGTTTTTTTTTAGTTTGTTCTGGTTTAGACGATTGCAACTCTAGTAAAATCTAAAATCTCTTTATCTTCAGATGACGAAAAACCTAAAGACTTACTTTTTTTCTACAACTGGAGACCATTTAGGATCTACTAACGAGTCGCCTGAACTAAAATCTAACTTCTTAAGTTCTGTTTGTGTTTTTTTTTATATCCATTCTGTATTTTTATTAGCACACTTTACGACTTTTTTCTACATACAATAATTTTTGTACACATAAATGTCCATAGCACTTTTCAAACGTATTTTTTATGCAGTCACTTTTTTTCACTTTTATGATCGGAAACAAAGAAACAAATAATTTTAAAACTTGGACTTTCGCAAAATAAACAAATTTTCGTTTCACGCTAAGCAGTAATTGCTTTTTGCTAGAAACGAAAAAAAATGAATGTCCAAAAATTAAAATTGTTTGTATCTCTTTTTCTTCTTCTGCTTCTCCTTATTCTTCTTCTCTTCTGCAGTTTTGAAAATAACGGCGTCATACATAATATATGAATGACATGGCCCCACAGAATATTTTTCTCTAAGAGGCCGCGTCGTTCATATACATATACTCGTATTAATATGACAGTATGAACATTAAAAAAAATGCCAAAAAAAAAAACAAAAAAAGTACAATGTTTTTATTAAAATCGAGTAAACATAATTACGCTAGTAAAACAAAAAAAAATATTTGGCCGTTTTTACAATTGTGGCTTGGCAGCCAACGTGATTAATGAGAGACCGAAAACTATAATAATCTGTAAAAGAAAAATATATAAATATTAGAATTCTTTGGTCTTTGGCAGCATTTTTTATTTTGATTTTTAGATAATTAAGAAAGCGGCGATGACTTCCCTTTAACCAAAAAAGGACGAACACTTTCAGATCTTGTTAATATCTCTGTAAAAAAAACGAAACAGAATATTAAAAAAGGTAAACTATTGTCATGAAACATGAATTTATAATTTACTTCACAAATGCTAAACACTTAAGTTCCAAACTAATAATAATTATATTATTCGCTTTTATCAAAAAATAAATTAAAAGGTATTATATATGTATTAGCTTTCCTTTTAATTTTTAGGTTGGAGACCAGAAGAAGTACAAATGATTAAAGAATATTTTAAAAGTGATATGGCCCGAAATACTTACCCTTCTGGTGAGAGGATAAAAGAGTTTATCCAAATCAATAAACTTCAACGAAACGTTCCAGTTGTTAAATCCAAAATTGAACATTTACTTAAATTATGCAAGCAATAGCTATGTTCGTCTTGCGTTTTTTAATTTTTATTTTTTATTTTTAATAACATTGCTTTAGCTGAGAAATGAACATTTATTTAAGCGCAGTTAAAATAAGATGTATTAAGAATTCTTATAAACATAAATAAGTACAAAAATTATAAAACAAAATGTATTAATACTACTTACCTACTAAAAAATTACTCGTCTTAAATATCAATAATAGTATTATTAGCAAAATTAATAACGTGACGCGGTTATATGGAAGTGGTTTTTGAGATATTTGTCAAATACAAAGAGCTCTTCTAGCCCGTCGCGCCACGCAACTTTGGGCACTATTATGATAATCATCGGTAAATAGTCGTACCAATATACAAATTTCGGAATTTTTTGTTTAAAGTTAAAAATCAAAATATGAAACACCATGTTTCCTTGTTTCCACCTAATTTTATTTAAGAAATATGTCTACACTATTTAATATTTCTTTCAAAAAACTAAAAAATGTAACAACATGCCTGCTACTTACGTACCTCTTTCGCATCAGCTAAACTTTAAAAAATACACAACTTTATTGTAGCATTAAATAATATAAAAGGAATAACAATATTAACACGTAGTGCCCTCCACAATATGGCAACAGCGCTTGAGGGAAGTGCGACTAATTATTACATAAAAAATACTATAGAATCGGAGGGAACTAACACTAAACAATATCTTTAAAATATATATGAATTTTATTGATGGAATTCTTTACCCCTCTCTTGAGGGACATATAAAGACACCTCCCCTTAATATATATACAGAAGCATTTTGCTATATATGCAACAGAAATACTGGAGGTCGGTCCGTCTGGTGTTTATAATGGAGGGAAGAACGAATTAACGATACATATATATATATATATATATATATATAAGTTATAGAGTCAATAACCCTGAGTCGGCAACCTCGTGGATGAACCTTGGAACTGCTGAATTTGCATTAGATTAGTTTTGTGTCATTCCACCTTAGGTGTAATGCCACCTGTTATATTATATTTCCTTTCAGTTAATTCAGTTTAGAATCTGTGTTTGATACGATAAGTTGTACTTTAAATAAAATAAATCTTTTTAAAAAACCAAATACCGAGTGTATTTAGATAAGTGGCGCAGTCAGTAGGATGGTCAAACGGGTTTAATGTACATAATTCCTGGTTCGTTTCTACGATTTTTTGACCATTTTGAACTTTAAAACGTGTTTAAGAAGTTTTCCAGTTGGGTGAATTGAGTAGCCTAACGTGAAGAACGCTATTCGAGTTAAGAAAAGACATTCAAGTGAACATTGAAGAGTCTACCCGGTCCAGTCCTTGGTTGACGACGGAAATCGAATAGATGGAGTGGAAACTACTTTTACTGTAAGTGTTTTATATGTCGTTTAGAGAGCAACCTTTAATTATCAATTCTGAAAGTTCAGACAATTCTGATTCAGATACAGATTCTGACTCAAATTTAAACAAAACAAATTTAGACATTTCAAATATTTTAATTTCAAATAATAAATTTAAAATGGCTCCAACAATTCCAGAATTAAAAGATAAATATTTAGATATGATCCCAGATTTCTATGGTGATCCCGCCTTGCTTCCTAGATTTATAGAAGTAAGCGAAAAATTAGTTAGGAAATTTTATAATACAGTAGATATAAACGATTTTCAAAATGAGTATTTAATGTCTAGCATTTTAGCGAAAGTAAAAGGTGAAGCTGCCAAAAATATATCGTCTTGTACGATAAGAAATTGGGAAAATTTAAAAGCTGCTTTATTGAATACATATGCAGATAAAAGAGATATTTATACCTTAAGCTTAGAAATTTCAGCATTACAACAGGGTAACGATTCTCCTTTCCAATTCTTCAATAAAATACAGCAACTTTTAAATCTCCAAATAACCTTATTAATGACTTGTTCTAACGAAAATGAACAAAATGTTTTAGGAAATTATTTTAGAAATCAGGCTCTCAGAATATTGTTACGCGGACTAAAAGAACCATTAGGTACATTAATGCGAACAAAAAACCCTTTAGATTTAAATTCTGCTTTGAATACATTAACGAATGATTTTCAAATTGAAATGGGACCTTATAATAATAGTAATTATAGTCCAAGATATAAAAATATTAATCATAATTACCAAAATAATCATTTACTTAGAAATAGACAAAATTTTCAAAATAATCAATCAATAAACTGGCAACCAGAAATGCCAAGTTCATCTCAAAATTATCAACAATTAAATAGAAATGTAGGTTTAGTGCCTCGAAATCAACCTAGTACAAGTAGAGGTCCTAATACAAATGTTTTCAGACCTAATCCGAATCAAAAATTCCAAA
Source organism: Psylliodes chrysocephalus (assembly GCA_927349885.1). Taxonomy (NCBI): domain Eukaryota; kingdom Metazoa; phylum Arthropoda; class Insecta; order Coleoptera; family Chrysomelidae; genus Psylliodes; species Psylliodes chrysocephalus. The sequence continues at coordinate 37,680,641 of OV651821.1, forward strand.
ATCCAACACCCATGAGTGTAAATACTTCAAATTCCTTTAGACCTACAAGAAATTTCCAAAATCGTAACTATTCTCAAAACCAAAATTCTTTTGCAAATCAAAGGAAAAACTTTATTTCTGAAGAACTACATAACTTAGATAATACAGAATGTCCCAACGAAAATATTAATGATGATTTTTTAGAAGAAAATGCCTCGGAAAACAAATAAAACAAGTCGAATTATTAAACTTAACTAACAGTGAGAGTGAATTACCGTACATAATATTCCCAGAAAATAATTTAAGAGTTCTTATTGATACTGCCAGTACAAAATCCTTTGTTGTGCCAGAAATTGCTGACAAATATTTTAAAACATCCCTTATACGCAAACCATTCCAAGTTTCTACCGCTTTAGGAACGAAACAAGAAAATTATTGTACAGTAATTCCATCCTCAAAAATATTTAAACATAATAAACCAATTAATTTCGAATATTGTATTTTTAAGTTTCATAATCATTTTGATTGTTTATTAGGGTTAGATAATCTAAAAAAATTAAATGCAAAAATTGACCTAATAAACGACTTATTAATTACCCCTTATAGTCAAATCAAAATAAATTATTTTAAGATAAATAGTGAGTGCACGAATTGTATAGTAGTGCCACCACGAACAGAACAAATTATTAAATTAAATATAAGTAATGTTAAAAACGGTGACGTAATAATACCGTATACAAAAATTGATAAATTAGAAATTCCTGAATGTTTAACAAAAGTAGAAGATAGTACAGCTATATGTACCATCTTAAATTCATCTGAATCCTATTTTAAAGTTGACCTAAGTCCAAGTATAGAAGTTGAAACGTTCGCTGAATACGAACACACAACATGCCCAAACTTAAATACAATTTACACAGACCAATTTAAATTTGATATTTCAAAAGTCCGAACAGATCACATGAACTCAGAAGAACGCAAAGCTATATTAAAACTCATTAAAGATTTTTCAGATATATTTCACATTGAAGGAAACCAACTAACTTTTACCAGTAAAATTAAACATAATATAAAAACTACTAATGAAATTCCAATTTATTCAAAATCTTATAGATATCCCGAAATTTATCGAAAAGAAGTTCAAAATCAAATAAAAAATATGTTAGATCAAAATATTATAAGGCCTTCACATTCACCTTGGTCATCGCCTATCTGGGTAGTGCCAAAAAAACTTGATGCTTCAATGAAGCCAAAATTTCGCGTTGTTATAGACTACCGTCGCCTAAATGCTATCACTTTAGGAGACCGGTATCCTTTACCAATTATCAGTGATTTATTGGATAAACTTGGTCGTTGCCAATATTTTACTACATTAGATCTTGCTTCGGGATTTCACCAAATTGAAATGGCCGAAGAAGATATACCTAAAACCGCTTTTAATACAGAAAACGGTCACTATGAATTTTTACGTATGCCTTTTGGGCTACGCAATGCTCCAGCCACGTTTCAGAGGGTCATGGATAACATTTTAAGAGGGATACAAAACGAAAAATGTTTAGTATACCTCGATGACATTATTGTCTTTAGCACAAGTCTCCAAGAGCATATAACAAATTTAAAAGAAGTTTTTCAAAGATTACGAGAATCAAATTTCAAAATTCAAATCGATAAATCCGAGTTCTTGAGAAAAGAAGTATCTTATTTAGGCCATATAGTTACGCCACATGGGGTTAAGCCAAATCCAGATAAAATAATAGCAATAAAAAATTTTCCAATACCTAAAAATACTAAACAATTAAAAGGATTTCTAAGCCTACTCGGATATTATAGGAAATTCATTAAAGACTTTTCTAAATTAACTAAACCATTAACTATTCGTTTAAAGAAAAATGCAGAAATTAATATAAATGAACCGGACTATTTTAAATGTTTTGAAACTTGTAAAAATTTGCTAATTAATGAACCGATACTCCAGTATCCAGATTTTTCAAAACCTTTTAATCTTACAACGGATGCGAGCAATTTCGCATTAGGCGCCGTTTTGAGTCAAGGAAAAATCGGATCTGATTTACCTATTGCATTTGCAAGTAGAACTCTGAATGAGTCAGAGATAAACTACTCAACAATTGAGAAGGAACTCTTGGCAATTGTTTGGTCGGCTAAGTATTTTCGGCCCTATCTATTCGGGAGAAAATTTACTATAGTAACCGACGCAAAAGCTCTTCAATGGCTTTTCTCAGTCAAAGACCCCAACTCTAAACTAGTGAGATGGAGGTTAAAACTTGAAGAGTTCGACTACGATATAGTGTACAAAAAGGGTGCACTAAATACAAATAGTGATGCCTTATCTAGAATAGAACTTAATGTAAACGAAACAATAACTAATTCAAAACCTAGTACTTCTACAGAAATTTTCGAATATATGGAAAACTTTAATAACAAACTTCAATGTCCTAAAATAAATAATGAAACAGAATCTCTTGTAGTAGAACCTGATGATATAAATAATGACATCGAAGATGAAAACGATACTATTCACACTAATGTAGAGAACCCAATACCAGGCATACCTATCGCGGATTGCGCGGTAAATGTCGGAAAAAATCAAATAATAATATCCGAAGTCAATTTTGCTCCTACCACTCCTACTATTATAAAACCCTATGAAAACAAACAACGAATTCTTGTACAATTCTCAAAAAATAATTTTGAAAACGATGTTATCAAATTTGTAAAAGAGTACGTAGTACCAAAAGTAAAATATCATATCTATTTTGAAGATCCCCTATATGAAAAATTTAGCGTTGTTGTACAACAATTTTTCAAAAATTCCCAAATCTCATTTATTAAATGTTCCAAAAAATTTATTGATGTCCCATTAAATGAAGTTGAAGATGTAATAAAAAATTATCACGAAGGAAAACAAAATCATAGAGGTATAGATGAAACAGAAAATAGAATTAAAACATTATATTATTGGCCTAATCAAAGAGCATCAATTCAAACCTACATTAACAGCTGTGAAATATGTCAATTAACAAAATACGATAGAAAACCTATTAAACCTATTTATAATATTACTCCTACAGCGATTAAACCTTTCCAAATACTACATTTAGATACAATAACATTAGAAAATAATAAATTTTTAACTATAATAGACTCATTTTCAAAGTATGGTCAATTATATAAAATTAATTCCGCACAAGGAATCGAAGTAGTCAATAGCCTAATTAAATATTTTACTCATCACTGTATACCAGAACAAATAATTTCTGATAACGGTACAGAATTAAAAAATTCACTTGTAAAAGATCTACTAAATCTTCACAAAGTAAAGATTCATTTCATTAGCTCACAGCATCCAGAATCCAACGGCATCGCTGAAAGATTCCATTCTTCTATTATTGAACATATTAGATTACTAAATAACCAAAACGAATATAAAACTGAACCTATAGAACAAAAAGTTAATTACGCACTTTTAGCGTATAATAATAGCATTCACTCTGTAACAAAATTAAAACCTTATGAAATTACTACAGGTCATTTAGAAAATAATTCCGTTTTCGATTTAGATATAGAGCAACAATTAATAAATAATTATATTTCTGATCACAAAGAAAAAATGAAAATATTATATTCACAATTAAATAAAAATATACAAGAAACCAAAGAAAAAGTTATTACCAAAGCTAATGAAAAGCGAGAAAAGTTAACGGATGAAATTCCTTCTAAAGTATTTGTTCGTAACAGACAAAAACAAAGTAAAACAAAAAATAAATATCAAGCTGAAGAAATTAAAGATACAAATCTAGAAAGAAATACTGCTAAAATTATCACTAGACATAAAAATACTGCCGAAGATATTCATTTATCAAATATTAAACGTCCTAAAAGAAAACCTTATACTTTTATTTCAGGTGCGTCACAATCGGATACGCATCAGTAGACATAAAAGACATCACCCACAATTTAGGTATCCTACCAATTAATCTAGGTCCTGCCAAACTTCAAAAATCTAGGCACACATTCGTGCATTTTTACGATTTAAACCCGCTATTGCAGGAATACAATAATTTAAACATACAGTTTAACTATCTTAAAAATAATATTTCAAATAATACATTCTTCAGTATAGAAACTGAGAATTTCGTTAATATTATAGTTTATCTTAAAACTAATATAGAAGAAAAATTTAACAATCTTAATATTCACTCACTTTTAGAAAAAAATAAAAGAGGTTTAATAAATGGGTTTGGATCAGTTCTTAAAGCCATTACCGGAAATTTAGACTCCCAAGATGGAGAAAGAATAAATTCAATTTTAGAACATTTAAAAGAAAATCAAGCTAATTTACAGAATCAATTAAAAATGCAATATTCTGTCAGTAGCCAGATAATAAATAATTTTAATCAAACAATTCAAGATATCCAAAAAAATGAAATTAATCTCAAATCTAAAATACTAGAAATTAAAGACATTGTAGACTTTCAAGCAAAATTTGAAAATGTAATTTACTTAAAAGACTTATTTAACGAATTATTGATAATTTATAATTTAATCCTGGACATAATGGAAAACGTAGAAAATTCCATAACATTTTGTAAACTGAAAACCATTCACCCTAGTATCATAAAATCACATGAGCTATTTTTAGAATAAAAAAAGATTTCTTCTCATTATCAATTTCAGCTACCATTAGAAGTAAAATATGAAAATATTTTAAATTTCGAATCAATCTTAGAGGTTAACTGTAAATTAGAAAAAAATCAAATACAATATTTTCTATCAATTCCTATTGATTTTGAAACAGAATTCGAACTATATTATTTACTGCCAATTCCCACCAAATTTGAATCAGAATTTGTTATAATAATGCCAAACACAAAATATATATTAAAATCCGGAAATCAAATAAAGCCTCTAAACGATATTTGCACACGCGGTAAAAAATTCCAATGTCCTAGCCGTTTACAAAATAATAATGAACAATTATGCGAGAAAGAAATTTTACTAAAAGGAAATTCTAGCCAATGTCAATATGTTAAGGTAGATATTTCTAAAAATCACATAGAAATTATACCAGAAACAAATCAATTTTTGGCAATATTTCCTCAAGAAGAAAAATTATCAATACAATGCTTGCAAGGAACCGAAATTAAAATTTTATCTGGAATATTTTTAATTGATAATTCACCATGTAAAATAATATTTAAAAATCACGAATTAACCTTTCAAGAAAAATCATTTGGACAACCAATTATAATAAATAAACCAAAATTGTATTTTGAAAAAATTAATCTGTTGCCAATGAAATTAAATTTAAAAAGTTTAAAACTAAAAGAAATCAGTTCAAATGGACCAATACCTATAATAAACGAAAATTTTAAGTATCATATTCCTAGTGCATGGACAATTATTCTTTATTTTGGAGTAGCAGTAACAATTATTTTTATCATCCACAAGAAGATGCCTAAGAAGAAGAAGGAAAAATCCCCACCGGAACCAACCCCTGAAGAAGGCCATATTCGACTTCCGCAAGAAGCCTCATTTTAACAAGGGGAGAGTTATAGAGTCAATAACCCTGAGTCGGCAACCTCGTGGATGAACCTTGGAACTGCTGAATTTGCATTAGATTAGTTTTGTGTCATTCCACCTTAGGTGTAATGCCACCTGTTATATTATATTTCCTTTCAGTTAATTCAGTTTAGAATCTGTGTTTGATACGATAAGTTGTACTTTAAATAAAATAAATCTTTTTAAAAAACCAAATACCGAGTGTATTTAGATAAGTTATATATATATATATATATATATATATATATATATATATATATATATATATATATATATATATATATATATATATATTTATTTTGTAAGAATATCTTGTTTTATTGGGGAGAGCCTTCCATACCGCGTGCCCTTAAGGCACGCCACTGTCAATACTTATATATTTAACCCTCTCTTTTTCCAATGCTAAAAAGGTAAGGTTTACCAGTCTTGGATGTAACATATGGACCTCTGCTGAGGTATATCAAGGACAGAAAAATTAAATTCATAAAGCGCTGTACTACAAGTCAAAGTATGGCAAGTCGTTAGAAATTCTTGTCTTTAAAAGCAGTTTTTTTTTCTTTAACATACACTGGAAAATATCGGGATTATCTGCAGCATTCTGTCAATAAATAAATTATTTTCTTACAAGAAAATATAAGTGAATAAGAACAATTGCTAAAAATATCGATATAACGGTTCTACTATAAAATTTTTATATTAAGTACTCATTTTCCCAATTCACTACATTTTTCAAAAAATTTCATTATAATTTTAAAATCGTGTGACTAATTGTTAAATATTTGCATTTTTGATCAATAACGGCCCGTTTATCGCGTTTCTATATTATAGCAATTTTCTAGGGGGGGCTCAGATTAGCTTTAGGAGGGGCTCAGTTCCCCTTAGCACTCCCCTGGCTACGGGCCAGCATTTGTTGCATCTATGATATTTTGTTTATTTTTACCCTCAATTGCACCCCCTCAGAAGGCTCGACAAACTGCAGCATGGTATCTGGGATGCAGAACAGAGCAAAGTACTCAACATATCCCAAGCAGAAAGGTGTACAAAGCATTTTTTGGTTTCTATAATTTTTATTTTTATTTCACCCTCAATTTCACCCCCTCAGACGGCTCGACAAACTCCAATATGGTATCATGCATGAAATAATGAAATAAAAAGGAAACTGCAAAACATATTCCAAGCAGAAAGGTGTACAAAACCATTTGTGGCTTCTTCTATGATTTTTTCTATTTCACCCCCAATTGCACCCCTTCAGACGGCTTGATAAACTCCAGCATGGTATAAGGGATAAAGAAAAGAGCAAACTACATAACATATCCCAAGCCAAAAGGTGTACAAAGCCATTTGTAACTTCTACGTTTTTTTTTGCATTTGTTGCATCTATGATTTTTTGTTTAATTTCACCCCCAATTGCACCCGACAAACTCAGCATGGTATCAGGCATAAAGAAAATAGCTATCTTCATAACATATCTCAAGTAAAAAGGTGTACAAAGCCATTTGTGGCTTCTGTGATTTTTTTTTAAATTTCATCCCCAATTGCACCCCCTCAGACGGCTCGACAAACTCCAGCATGGTATCAGGCATAAAGAAAATAGCTATCTTCATAACATATCTCAAGTAAAAAGGTGTACAAAGCCATTTGTGGCTTCTGTGATTTTTTTTAAATTTCATCCCCAATTGCACCCCCTCAGACGGCTCGACAAACTCCAGCATGCTATCAGGGATGAAGAAAAGAGCAAACTACATAACATATCCCAAGCAGAAAGGTGTACAAAGACAGTAGTAACTTCTATGATTTTTTGTTTAATTTCACCCCCAATTGCACCCCCTCAGACGGCTCGACAAACTCCAGCATGCTATCAGGGATGAAGAAAAGAGCAAACTACATAACATATCCCAAGCAGAAAGGTGTACAAAGACAGTTGTGGCTTCTATGATTTTTTGTTTACTTTGAACCCCAATTGCACCCCCTCAGACGGCCCGACAAACTCCAGCATGGTATCAGGCATAAAGAAAATAGCTATCTTCATAACATATCTCAAGTAAAAAGGTGTACAAAGCCATTTGTGGCTTCTGTGATTTTTTTTTAAATTTCATCCCCAATTGCACCCCCTCAGACGGCTCGACAAACTCCAGCATGCTATCAGGGATGAAGAAAAGAGCAAACTACATAACATATCCCAAGCAGAAAGGTGTACAAAGCCAGTAGTGGCTTCTATGATTTTTTGTTTAATTTCACCCCCAATTGCACCCGACAAACTCAGCATGGTATCAGGCATAAAGAAAATAGCTATCTTCATAACATATCTCAAGTAAAAAGGTGTACAAAGCCATTTGTGGCTTCTGTGATTTTTTTTTAAATTTCATCCCCAATTGCACCCCCTCAGACGGCTCGACAAACTCCAGCATGGTATCAGGCATAAAGAAAATAGCTATCTTCATAACATATCTCAAGTAAAAAGGTGTACAAAGCCATTTGTGGCTTCTGTGATTTTTTTTAAATTTCATCCCCAATTGCACCCCCTCAGACGGCTCGACAAACTCCAGCATGCTATCAGGGATGAAGAAAAGAGCAAACTACATAACATATCCCAAGCAGAAAGGTGTACAAAGCCAGTAGTGGCTTCTATGATTTTTTGTTTAATTTCACCCCCAATTGCACCCCCTCAGACGGCTCGACAAACTCCAGCATGGTATCAGGCATAAAGAAAATAGCTATCTTCATAACATATCTCAAGTAAAAAGGTGTACAAAGCCATTTGTGGCTTCTGTGATTTTTTTTTAAATTTCATCCCCAATTGCACCCCCTCAGACGGCTCGACAAACTCCAGCATGCTATCAGGGATGAAGAAAAGAGCAAACTACATAACATATCCCAAGCAGAAAGGTGTACAAAGACAGTTGTGGCTTCTATGATTTTTTGTTTAATTTCACCCCCAATTGCACCCGACAAACTCAGCATGGTATCAGGCATAAAGAAAATAGCTATCTTCATAACATATCTCAAGTAAAAAGGTGTACAAAGCCATTTGTGGCTTCTGTGATTTTTTTTTAAATTTCATCCCCAATTGCACCCCCTCAGACGGCTCGACAAACTCCAGCATGGTATCAGGCATAAAGAAAATAGCTATCTTCATAACATATCTCAAGTAAAAAGGTGTACAAAGCCATTTGTGGCTTCTGTGATTTTTTTTAAATTTCATCCCCAATTGCACCCCCTCAGACGGCTCGACAAACTCCAGCATGCTATCAGGGATGAAGAAAAGAGCAAACTACATAACATATCCCAAGCAGAAAGGTGTACAAAGCCAGTAGTGGCTTCTATGATTTTTTGTTTAATTTCACCCCCAATTGCACCCCCTCAGACGGCTCGACAAACTCCAGCATGGTATCAGGCATAAAGAAAATAGCTATCTTCATAACATATCTCAAGTAAAAAGGTGTACAAAGCCATTTGTGGCTTCTGTGATTTTTTTTTAAATTTCATCCCCAATTGCACCCCCTCAGACGGCTCGACAAACTCCAGCATGCTATCAGGGATGAAGAAAAGAGCAAACTACATAACATATCCCAAGCAGAAAGGTGTACAAAGACAGTTGTGGCTTCTATGATTTTTTGTTTAATTTCACCCCCAATTGCACCCCCTCAGACGGCTCGACAAACTCCAGCATGGTATCAGGCATAAAGAAAATAGCTATCTTCATAACATATCTCAAGTAAAAAGGTGTACAAAGCCATTTGTGGCTTCTGTGATTTTTTTTAAATTTCATCCCCAATTGCACCCCCTCAGACGGCTCGACAAACTCCAGCATGCTATCAGGGATGAAGAAAAGAGCAAACTACATAACATCCCAAGCCAAAAGGTGTACAAAGCCATTTGTAACTTCTACGTTTTTTTTTTGCATTTGTTGCATCTATGATTTTTTGTTTAATTTCACCCCCAATTGCACCCGACAAACTCAGCATGGTATCAGGCATAAAGAAAATAGCTATCTTCATAACATATCTCAAGTAAAAAGGTGTACAAAGCCATTTGTGGCTTCAGTGATTTTTTTTAAATTTCATCCCCAATTGCACCCCCTCAGACGGCTCGACAAACTCCAGCATGCTATCAGGGATGAAGAAAAGAGCAAACTACATAACATATCCCAAGCAGAAAGGTGTACAAAGCCAGTAGTGGCTTCTATGATTTTATGTTTAATTTCACCCCCAATTGCACCCCCTCAGACGGCTCGACAAACTCCAGCATGGTATCAGGCATAAAGAAAATAGCTATCTTCATAACATATCTCAAGTAAAAAGGTGTACAAAGCCATTTGTGGCTTCTGTGATTTTTTTTTAAATTTCATCCCCAATTGCACCCCCTCAGACGGCTCGACAAACTCCAGCATGCTATCAGGGATGAAGAAAAGAGCAAACTACATAACATATCCCAAGCAGAAAGGTGTACAAAGCCAGTTGTGGCTTCTATGATTTTTTGTTTAATTTCACCCCCAATTGCACCCCCTCAGACGGCTCGACAAACTCCAGCATGGTATCAGGCATAAAGAAAATAGCTATCTTCATAACATATCTCAAGTAAAAAGGTGTACAAAGCCATTTGTGGCTTCTGTGATTTTTTTTAAATTTCATCCCCAATTGCACCCCCTCAGACGGCTCGACAAACTCCAGCATGGTATCAGGCATAAAGAAAATAGCTATCTTCATAACATATCTCAAGTAAAAAGGTGTACAAAGCCATTTGTGGCTTCTGTGATTTTTTTTTAATTTCATCCCCAATTGCACCCCCTCAGACGGCTCGACAAACTCCAGCATGGTATCAGGCATAAAGAAAATAGCTATCTTCATAACATATCTCAAGTAAAAAGGTGTACAAAGCCATTTGTGGCTTCTGTGATTTTTTTTAAATTTCATCCCCAATTGCACCCCCTCAGACGGCTCGACAAACTCCAGCATGGTATCAGGCATAAAGAAAATAGCTATCTTCATAACATATCTCAAGTAAAAAGGTGTACAAAGCCATTTGTGGCTTCTGTGATTTTTTTTAAATTTCATCCCCAATTGCACCCCCTCAGACGGCTCGACAAACTCCAGCATGCTATCAGGGATGAAGAAAAGAGCAAACTACATAACATATCCCAAGCAGAAAGGTGTACAAAGCCAGTAGTGGCTTCTATGATTTTTTGTTTAATTTCACCCCCAATTGCACCCCCTCAGACGGCTCGACAAACTCCAGCATGGTATCAGGCATAAAGAAAATAGCTATCTTCATAACATATCGCTTGCAGAAAGGTGTACAAAGCCATTTGTGGCTTCTATGATTTTTTGTTTACTTTGAACCCCAATTGCACCCCCTCAGACGGCCCGACAAACTCCAGCATGGTATCAGGCATAAAGAAAATAGCTATCTTCATAACATATCTCAAGTAAAAAGGTGTACAAAGCCATTTGTGGCTTCTGTGATTTTTTTTTTAAATTTCATCCCCAATTGCACCCCCTCAGACGGCTCGACAAACTCCAGCATGCTATCAGGGATGAAGAAAAGAGCAAACTACATAACATATCCCAAGCAGAAAGGTGTACAAAGACAGTTGTGGCTTCTATGATTTTTTGTTTAATTTCACCCCCAATTGCACCCCCTCAGACGGCTCGACAAACTCCAGCATGGTATCAGGCATAAAGAAAATAGCTATCTTCATAACATATCTCAAGTAAAAAGGTGTACAAAGCCATTTGTGGCTTCTGTGATTTTTTTTTAAATTTCATCCCCAATTGCACCCCCTCAGACGGCTCGACAAACTCCAGCATGCTATCAGGGATGAAGAAAAGAGCAAACTACATAACATATCCCAAGCAGAAAGGTGTACAAAGACAGTTGTGGCTTCTATGATTTTTTGTTTAATTTCACCCCCAATTGCACCCCCTCAGACGGCTCGACAAACTCCAGCATGGTATCAGGCATAAAGAAAATAGCTATCTTCATAACATATCTCAAGTAAAAAGGTGTACAAAGCCATTTGTGGCTTCTGTGATTTTTTTTAAATTTCATCCCCAATTGCACCCCCTCAGACGGCTCGACAAACTCCAGCATGGTATCAGGCATAAAGAAAATAGCTATCTTCATAACATATCTCAAGTAAAAAGGTGTACAAAGCCATTTGTGGCTTCTGTGATTTTTTTTTAAATTTCATCCCCAATTGCACCCCCTCAGACGGCTCGACAAACTCCAGCATGCTATCAGGGATGAAGAAAAGAGCAAACTACATAACATATCCCAAGCAGAAAGGTGTACAAAGACAGTTGTGGCTTCTATGATTTTTTGTTTAATTTCACCCCCAATTGCACCCCCTCAGACGGCTCGACAAACTCCAGCATGGTATCAGGCATAAAGAAAATAGCTATCTTCATAACATATCTCAAGTAAAAAGGTGTACAAAGCCATTTGTGGCTTCTGTGATTTTTTTTAAATTTCATCCCCAATTGCACCCCCTCAGACGGCTCGACAAACTCCAGCAAGCTATCAGGGATGAAGAAAAGAGCAAACTACATAACATATCCCAAGCAGAAAGGTGTACAAAGCCAGTAGTGGCTTCTATGATTTTTTGTTTAATTTCACCCCCAATTGCACCCCCTCAGACGGCTCGACAAACTCCAGCATGGTATCAGGCATAAAGAAAATAGCTATCTTCATAACATATCGCTTGCAGAAAGGTGTACAAAGCCATTTGTGGCTTCTATGATTTTTTGTTTACTTTGAACCCCAATTGCACCCCCTCAGACGGCCCGACAAACTCCAGCATGGTATCAGGCATAAAGAAAATAGCTATCTTCATAACATATCTCAAGTAAAAAGGTGTACAAAGCCATTTGTGGCTTCTGTGATTTTTTTTTAAATTTCATCCCCAATTGCACCCCCTCAGACGGCTCGACAAACTCCAGCATGCTATCAGGGATGAAGAAAAGAGCAAACTACATAACATATCCCAAGCAGAAAGGTGTACAAAGCCAGTAGTGGCTTCTATGATTTTTTGTTTAATTTCACCCCCAATTGCACCCCCTCAGACGGCTCGACAAACTCCAGCATGGTATCAGGCATAAAGAAAATAGCTATCTTCATAACATATCGCTTGCAGAAAGGTGTACAAAGCCATTTGTGGCTTCTATGATTTTTTGTTTACTTTGAACCCCAATTGCACCCCCTCAGACGGCCCGACAAACTCCAGCATGGTATCAGGCATAAAGAAAATAGCTATCCCCATAACATATCTCAAGTAAAAAGGTGTACAAAGCTATTTGTGGCTTCTGTGATTTTTTTTTTAATTTCATCCCCAATTGCACCCCCTCAGACGGCTCGACAAACTCCAGCATGGTATCAGGGATGAAGAAAAGAGTAAACTACATAACATATCCCAAGCAGAAAGGTGTACAAAGCCATTTGTGGCTTCTATGATTTTTTTTTAAATTTCACCCCCAATTGCACCCCCTGAGACAAAGCAAAAGTTAATTGCGGGTATGTTTGCTGTGTATTGAAACCTCCCCAATTGAAATCTACAAATGAAAAGCCTCTACAGGTAATTTGAACCAAGTTATATGACTATTACGATAGAGTTATATTTTTCTCAGTGTACATTTGTGGATGTGGATAACTTCACACCCGTTTATGACTTATCCTATATCATGTAATATGATCCTAAAGGACAAATAAACTATAATTATTATTATTATTATTATTATTATTATTATTATTATTATTATTATTATATAAAAATCGCCTTCAGAGCGGTTCCACAAAACGAACCAATTGAATTTGAATTAAAAAAAAAGTTATATATTTCACTATATCAATCAATAAAGACAGAACAAAAACGGTAATCCAACAATTCATTTTATTAAATAACTCAAAAACGTTCCTGGAAATATGTTGTATCGTTTCATACTCATTTTTGTCCCTTTAGATAGACTTTTTATCCTATTTAATCTATTCTTTATCGCTAACCAATTTCCGAAATAACCATGTAGGTAGTTCATTTTAAGTGGAACCCTGCATACCATGCTGACAAGATCAAACCTTTGGTCCCACTTTGCTTGTCTAGGAGTAAATAGTAACTGGCTTTCACATGAGAATTAAGGAAAGGTACCATCGATGTTGCCTTTTACCGATTGGTAGTTGACTACTATGATACTGTACCATTTACTATTCACTCCAACACAAGTAAAGGAGGGCGAAGGTTTTTTCTTGCCAGCACTGTAGACGATATACTTAACACTCTCTAAAAACATTTCCACTAAAGTTAAAAAAAGTGAAAAACTTTTATCTGAACAATTTTCTTTTCCAGACATCATAGTATATCAAAAAGAAAAAAACACTTTATAAAGTACCCCCAATCCCAGTTGCTCGACTAATCGGCTCTTCAGGGGCTCCTAAAAACCCTATGTTTCAAATCCCATCAAAATCGGCCAGATAGTTTGGGCCAACGATGAACAACTACTAGACTAATTTTGTTTACAAAAATAAAATTATTGCAAACATTTACAGTGTCTTCCATGTAGTTGTCAAATTATTATGAGAGAGTATGGGGGACTATTGTTACAAGAATTGTTTATGGTTATAATTTTGAAGTGTAACAGCAGTATAAAGCATGTGTAGTAGATGTAAATACTGAGTCATTCATAAAACGCATGCTCGCTCCTGAGATAAACATATTCGCACAAACCATCACCACTCAAATGAGCAGCTTTCTCTTTCTTTCTAATGCGGCAACCGATACGAAAGCTCCGAATTCGTAATAATAAATACAAGCTGAATGATGGCAATAACAAAGGGCTTAATTATGAATGAAGGGATTATTCAGTAGTTTTTGTCCTTGATTTTGGCTGTATCGTACTTATGCAGACTAGAAATAAGGCGGCGAATCGGCATACTCCCAAAAAACGAACGCTAATTGAGCTTTTTTAATTTACCGCAAGGGCCGCTGGTGCTAGTACCGCTATTCAAAATACATGGCTTCTTATGGGAATTTTAAATAATTTTGTCAAAATAATAAAAATAAACTTGTTTATTGCCAAATAAAGCACAGCATATACTGTTGTATTTATTTATAAATAAGTCTCGCAAGTTTTAATTGATACATTTTTTAATTTTATCTATATAAAATGCAATTTAGGTAGGTATGACCCAATTCGAAAAGATTTGTTAAATGGTGAAATTTGCTAAGTACAATTTTGTGTCTTAAATTTTTTTAATTTATACCCAAATATAGTAGTTAAGAGTAGAATAAAACACAGTTAACAGATTTTTTATTGTTATAATACAAACATAAAGGGAGATTTGGGAATGTATATGATATTGCCACATCCTTTAATTTCGGCTTTCCCCTTTTTATTTTGTTAACAGTACTATCAGTAAAAAGAGTCTCATAATATTTGGAAATATCTTTTAAAAAGTGTAGAACAGCATGATCTCTAGAAAGTGCTTTATCGGCCCTAGGAACGATATACCTATATGCTGTGCCACTATTCTAAGCGTTTAGGCTCCTATAAAAACATGTACAATAACAAAATTTGGGTTCAACAAAAAAATAACAGTAGCAACTCTTTATCTAACATTAAAACTCTATAAAAACAAATTTTCTTCTCTAGTAAATTAAATTTTGTTGTTTGTAAGTCAGAATCTATGACTGTAAAATTTTATTTTATAGAAACTTGTAATAAATTAAACTACACTCCGTGATACGTGTTGTGACTAGTTTACAATAAATAATATATTTAGACATAAATACATTATTTTACTTACATTAAAAGCTTTAGACATTGAATTTATTTCTCCTTGTGTTTTCTTTAGTTTTACATGTAATTTGTATCTTGTTTACAATGTGGAACAAAGTAAATCTTGCTTTAATGTTTTTTGTTACTCATGTTACTTGTACTCAGGTACTTTTTTCACATTATTTTGATTGTTTTCACCATTTTTTAAAAATCACTTCATTTTTCATTGACTTATATAGAAAATAAACGTCAGTGACGTTTGACCTGCCAACTACAATCAATTTAGCGAACTTTATAGGACAGAAATTTGATCATTGCCAATTCGCCTCCTTATAATCTACTCTTCATAATCGTGCTAACAAAAAACGTCACTCACATAACGTACATCCGGCCATTTCTAAAAACAATTTTGGTTTCTAGAACCCCAAAATGTAGGTGTTTTCTCAAATTATCACTTTGAAGTGATTGCAATAATCTCCTCATTTTTATAAGTCGGTGGGGAGGTTAAAAAACGCTATTGAATCAAACGTAGCTAGAGGTCACTGTTTACGTATTTTCGTAAATTTAAATTGTATCATTGTTTCGTCAAATGATATGACTAACGATCATTTTCATTAAAAGATAAATTATATGACTGACTAGCTTATTTCAATTACGCAGATTTATGGAACCCAATTTACAAATAAATCTACCTCGTAAAACACATTTGGCTTCAAAGCGACTTTATAAGTACTTATAGATCATAGAGCGAGATGATAATACAGGCTGTTTCAAAATTCGAGTCGTTATTTTTTAGCTAGAAGTACTTAACTTAAATCCTGATTTGAGGATCCAAAATGTGAAAAAAAAATTATTTGCCTTTTTTTTCTTTTTTAATCTTCTAGAAAATTAAAATTACGTACCTGTTCTGGGCTGTTCCTGGATGAAGCAGCCGCGTATCAAAGATACTCCCGGTACACCGAGAGGTACACTAACTTCATAAATATGGTTATTGGGTAGTGTGAAAAAAAATGAAATAATTGCGTTTTTTTAATTGGTAATTAACAAATACTGCTTATTTTAGCTAGATTTGGGAAATACGAATTATTTGACAAAGCTATTGAGAATATTAGGCAAGGGCTATACATTTTATTTATTTAAAAATAAGAACTATTCCATACTCATTTCTGGAATGAAATGGAAGTTAATTGTAAATATAATAAAATAAATGTTGCACTTTCAAAATCAAACCTAAAATATCGCTGTTATACGGATCAGTATTGTCAGTTTTAATAATTAGGTTAAACAATAGTGCAATAAGTGCAATATATTATATATAATTGGGTCATTATTTAACGATCATTTAATGCCCAACAAAAAGTGAAAATAGGTTAATGTCATCAGTTATTAGTATGTCAATTACTTAGGTACCTGCGTTAACTAAATTGGTAAGTACTTATTATTGACTCAATTGGGCGTCAAAATTGATTCTCAATGAAACAAAATCGACAAAGGTGTGACCTCTTTGAACGAGTTCAGTAGGACAGACGATCCTCATATTATCATTATGCATATTCCGACTTTTATTAATTTTGTTCTCTGTTTATTTTATTTTGTTGCCATCTCCTTGTAACATCTATCTATATAGCATCGCGCATGTAATTAGCATACGTTCAACAGGAAACACGTTTTTTTGGTTTAAATATTCACGATTATGTGCATTCAATACAATTATTTTACACGATAAGTGAGTGTTTAATTTAAAAACAAGCATAGTTATTTCTATATGGTGGTCAGATGTAGAATAGGGAATTTTCCTTTAAAACAAGTCAAAAAATTAAAATAATGGAATTAAAGCTTCTTATTTTACAAGAATTGTTTAAAATGGCTTCCACCTGCTGTGACACATGAATCCAATCTCCTCCTAAGTGACTGATTTAAAAAAAAACTTCATTGTATTTCGAAAATTAATCGATTCCGAATAACATGTTTACTTATAGCAACTTTTTTTTATTTTGACCCTTAAATTTCTGCCGTATGTTTAGGAAATTATTGAAAACCATTTTTTTTGGAGTCAAAAGTTTTTCGATCATAGTCAACATTTATGTCGATACACTATTTTTTTTATTCGACAAATCAATACAGAGTTAGTCAAAACTCAAATACATCGTTTTCTCATTTTTATAACTGACCACCCTATATTTTATACCCCCATTCAAAAGTACCCTATTTATACTTTCATTTGAGTCAATCATTCCCTTTACCTAAAGTTAATAATTTTCGGAGATTTTTAAGAAGATTAATTTAAATACTTAATTAAAAATTAATATAGTTTCTACTGAGATTCGAAGCAGTGTTGCTAAACCTCTAAAAAGTCCGTAAATGAATACTGGTCGCTCGACACATTGGGCTACCAAGACGACTGAAATTGTAATTATGTGTATCAATTTCCGTAAAATGAAGTGTACTTTTTTAAAAAAAAGGCCCATTTCTGGCTGCTCTCTTAACCCAGTTATGTCAGAAGAAGAACGCTAAATAAAATGGATTTCGAATAGAGCCAGCGAACGTCGAAAACCAAAAGCAATACATCAAAAAGTTCGTTCTGAAACAAATAGAACGAGCACAAGTAGAAAATAATCTATCATTTCTTTGTTACCAACAGTAACATATTCCAAGGATATTCCCACTATGATACGAGAAAGTGTCCGTTTTTCAAGATAGTCTGTATCGGTTGTGAATTTCTAAACGACCTAGATTTCTTTGTGTTTGCGTAGAAAGAAATTGGCAAGAAGAACGAATACATACATTATATTATTATGTATACATACACCCGCTTAGTGAATTATTTATTTGAAACACCCCGGCCTTTTAAGTTGAGACCTTATGCTATAATTCAAAAAGTAAAAAGAGTTTATACAGTGTGTACATAAGTTGACAGAATATTAAGAGAAAAAAATGTTATTATTAGCCTTAAGAAATAGTATATTATTAAACGAGCAATTTATGGTAGGCATTATTCACCCGAGTGAATAATGGCCATAAATTGCGAGTGTAATACTATACTTTGTCCACGACCATTATGGTTTCTTTATTAAATAAAAGTTAAGTGTAGAATGGAAAGTTTTTATTAAACATAGGTAACTAACTGTTGTTTTTCCACTTTTCAATTTTTCGATTTTTCGATTTTATGATTTTATGATTTTTTGATTTATCGATTTTATGATTTTTTGATTTATCGATTTTTTGATTTTTCGATTTTTCGATCTAGAAAATATCGTTATGAAAAGTATCGCCTACCTTTAGTTATCTACCTGAATGTGTCAGAATTACAAAAGCGTGAATTATCATAATTCACTCCGTGATATATGGGTACTATATACTTTTAGTTAGGAGGTAGAATATTGATTTATTATTAAGTGGTCGTGGACAAAAGTTATTATTTATAAACAGTTCTGCATCGTCTAAAACCTAAAATACAACTATCATATATTAAATTTTTCTAGATTTGTCAGAAAATTTGCTGAGGAAATTTCACATTTTCTGGTATAAGACTAGAAAAATTTATTATCTGATGGTTGTCTAGGCGATACAGAATTTTTTATAAGGAATAACTTTTTTTTTTCGTTAAACAAATATGTAATAACAAATTTTTCCTTTTGATGAAAACTACTGACAACTTGGTTGACACACTGTGGAATTTTCTGGAACCATAATTTGCATTTTTCTCTGTACAAATCTGTAGCTCCTACATGTAGGCGATAAATATAATTCAATACATTATTTAATAAACTTATAACTTACATGTCAAGGAAGGCAGCAAAGCACCTATGGAATTTTGAGTTAAAACTTATGCCTTATTTTTAGGCTATTTTTATACCCTATTTTATGCTACTCATTTTTTACAAAAATCAAGATGCTCTGCTAGCTTCGAACGAAGCCAATAGAGCAGCTCGTTTTTTTTTTTAAATCAACTCTAAGTTTTTTTAAAACAACCACACCACATTTGTAGGCTCTTGAAATATAAAATTTTTCTAAAAAATTTAAATTTTTAAACAATATAGGGTGCTTTGCTAGAACGAAGCCAGCGGAGCACCTCGGATTTTTTTTTAACTATGACACATTTTTAAGCTTTTAAAATATTATAAAACTGAAGAGAAAATTTATTATTTTTAAAAAACACGGGTGTGACTTATTAGCTTCGAGCAAACCCAGCAAGGCACCACGCTTTTTTTTTTCAAATCGCCATACCCCATTTTTAGGCTGTTAAAATGGTATTATAAAACATTCTGAAAAAAATTACGCTTAAAAAAAAACGAGGTACATATTTTTATTGAATTGAATTTTTTTCGGAATATTTTATGTTTTAAGAGTCTAAAAATGTGATTTTAGAAAAAAACTGCTGACTTCGTTCAAAGCAAATTTAATATTTTTTTTAAATTTTTATGTATTAAGAGCCTAAGAAGAGCTAAAAAAAAAAAAAAAACATTAAAATACCGATGTGCCCTGCTGGTTTCGTTCGAAGCTAGCAGGGCACCTTTAGAGCATACTATTTTGGAACAGGGTATAAAATAGCCTAAAAATAAGGCATAAGGTTTTAGCTCAAAATTCTCTAGATGCTTTGCTGCCTTCTTTAGCATGGTTTATCTAAATGACGTAAATACAATTACTGTTCGGTAGTTTATAAAAATGTTAGAGCGTGGTGTTAATTGTGAGTCACCCTATAATATTCTATTAAATCGTTTGTTTACGTTTATAAAATTAAATACATCTCTTTGCCAAGTCAAATTATATAAGGAATCAAATATATGCGTCTTAAAGTTACCATACCATATTGTTAAAATCTAGTATTATATTATTACTAGAAGAGAGATTATTAAGTGATCCACAAAAAAAATCCTAAAAAATATTGGCTTAGGAAAAATATCGGAGCATACAGTTCTTCTTTTTCAGTGTCAGTTTGATTGTAAACATTGATATTAATTTCCTAAAACAAAAATCTTATTCCCCGTTCTTTTCTAATCAAAAATGTATTCTTTACAAAATCTGACCAATGCAAACCTAATTTTTTATTGACAAAATGTGTTAGAAATGTTTACATATTTAGTTGTATTACATAGTATATGAATTCAACAATATTTACATTTATAAGCTTAGTTTTCCAAGTTGTTGTCAATTGTATTTTAAATGCTCACTTTTTTGGATAGGTATCTTTGAAATATGATGAAAACTTACGTTTTTACCAGGAATTGTAACCCGCATAAATACCACAACACAATACATTCCAATCTCGATATTTTATAACACAATTTACGTCACATAATATGTAAATATGTAATAAACAAATTTAATGCACACAAATAATAAAAAAAAAACTATTGAACCATGTAGAAACAATTTTTAAACAGTGAAATAGTAGTTTGTGCAACAAGAGTGGATATGGAAAATCCACTAGAGTTGTACAGTATATTTTTTTTCTACGACCCACTAACAAAAATCTACAAATTTAAAAAAATATTTTAGATTATTAAGAAAAAATAACTAATTTTAAAATAATTTATGAATTTTATTAATTTATAAAATAAAATAAACCAAAAAAAAAAAAAGATTTAATTTAATTAGTCCCCGCCCAGATTCTGTCCCGGGTCTCGCGTGGAAGGCAAATGCTCTGTCCTCACCTCTACTGCTACTTGTATGATTTCAGTTTTAATTCTCTTAATTAAATTAGTTTCATATAGTTTTATTAAAATTTAAATTTGTTTTCTACACAACAATAACTCATTTTAATGTATATTTAATCTTAATAACTAAAAAATATACTGACAATTAATTTGACAGAATTGTCACTATTTAAAATTAATAGTAATTGGGTGTCCAAAATATGAACTGTGATTGGTCGATTTAATTTTTTTGTAGTGTTCTCACTACCTAGAATGGATATGAAATATATGCGTTCAGTTGAACGCAATATCTTCTTTTCTTTTTGTAGTCAGTTCGTAGATAAGCTAATATGGGCGTAGACAAAATTACTTCCCTGTGTATAGGCCTTGACTCACAAAGACAGGTATACGAGTCATGTTTGTGATAAGTACGCGCGCCTCTGAATTAAATCCAAACTGACATCTGTAACGTGCGGAGGGTGTGTTAACCCACAGTATTTAGGTCTCACTGGGCCCATTGTGCATCCTACTAAGTAGATGGGCACATCCTAGCTCGTGAGCCAGCCTACAGATTTAATGTAGTTGACAACGTCGCCAAGATGTGCTTCTCTTATATCGGCCGGTGTTAGCCAATTCTCACCGAACACAAATCTTCTAATAAATGAGAGCGTCGGGCAATGGTAGAGGATATGTTCGATAGTCTCATCTTCTTGTTTGCACCCCCTGCAGAGTGCAGATTCTGACAGCCCCATGATATGGAGATGCTTCCGCACTTGGCAATGTCCAGTCCGAATACCTGTCAAATATTTGTTCGCTTTAGTGATGTCAGGGTAACTTAAAAGCTCCTTGGCAAGTCTGCAGCTTCTTGTTTCATCCCATTTTTTCTTGAATTTCACACGGGAATGTTCTTTAATTAGGTTTGTCACTACCGATGTTGTCAATCCAATAGATGGGTCAGGCTTCTGAATTAAAGCCAAACTGCCATAAAAGTACTACGCTTTGACATTCGCGATTGTTTCCATGGCCTACTTTAGAAAGTTTAACTTTTTTGGTCGTATTTGCTTTACTGCCGCATTTCCTTTACGGCCGCTATAAAGTGTCACCTTTTTTACCGCATTTACTTTACTTCCTCCTTTTATAAATACAAGTTTATCATACTTATCGTTAATAAAAATTGTTGTATTCATATAATCTATTTTTACCAAAAAAGATCAACTTTACGGCACAAACAACTATTAATTTAATTTTAATAATTTAAATATTTTTAGAGACAAGATAGATATTATTTTAATTTTAGGATTCGCCCCTAAAAATTTAAACATAAACGTTCATGCCGACCGACAATTTAAAAATTAATAAGTATTGAACAAATAGATAAAATTTTAATACAGCAAGTGAAGTGAAGCCAGACATATCGAATTTGAATAGAATTGTTATGTAATAATAATAGTAATACAATGAATAATTGCTTGGGAGTATTTAATAAATAAGGTGGATCACGTTTCCTTGACCTTTGTTTAGTGAGATCACGAGAATTGAAATAGATGTTTTTGACATGGGAGTTTTTCGGTCTTAATGTATCTATGTACATTAAAAAAATTGCTGTCGAAACGTAATTATATGTTTCACTAGGAAATGCACGTACATTATGGGTTGATATAGATGTATATTTTTAAACAAACAGACAAGCTTAATATACAGTGTGTCCAGGAGAAGTCTCCGGTCATGGTGTAAATGTCCAAACGTTTTCTGTTTTAGGTTTACTCTTTTAGTCCAAAAATTATCCAATTACTCTTTGGCTGATTGTGAATGCAACATCCTGTACATACTGAGTGAGCCAGTTATCTCCACTTGGAGCATAACAGCTAATCTAGAAGATAAAGTTCCAATTCATTATTATACAGAACCAAAGGAGCTACATATAGGACGATATTTGTAATTTAACAATATCTATTATAAACTTGGGCGGTAATATTTAGTTATTTAATCAATGTCAGGAAAAACTAGAAATTAATTCAATAAACGATTTAATAACTTTAAATTGAAAAATGAAATTTAGAACAAAATAAAATTATTTAGAAATAAGTATTAAATGTAAAAAATAAAAAACGTAAATAAAATAATAGTAAAATATAATAGATAAAATACTTAATTAATGCACGTATGAGATGTAATTAATGCCCTTATGAGATGGCGTACCTGAAATAAAATAAAAACAAGTATGAGCAATCAAGTTTACCAAAAGCAGCTTTATATTAAAGAAAGTCATAAAAAGGTGATATCCATAAATAAAATACTTATTATCCTTTTAATTAACAAGAAAATTATACATGATAAATATGTCAAAATATTGATTATAAAAAAAAAATAATTGACACAACTTAAAATTTTCCATAATTGACAAAAAGTTATATTCTCAATTCTGTAGGCACTGACCGCAATGTCCAAACATCGATCGATATATAAAAAGCCATTACTAGCACACTGACCGCAATGTCACTAGCCCGCACCAAATATGGTGCGACGACTCCGGGAATAATCCCTAAATAAACGCAAACACTGACCGCAATGTACTACGCCAGAACAGACAATCTAACTCACTTTACTTTTGATTACACCTCGTAGAGGAAAACAAAATATAAGTAAATAGTCAAATTCAAGTAAGTTTTAATTATTTAATATAACCCCGTTAATTTAAGATATAAGGTTTTCTCAATACTTGACAAAATATCTTTACGTCAGAATTGCCAAATTAACTATAAAAGATTGATGGATAATAATTGGGTAATATAATTTGCAAAATAACTTGATTACAAATTAAAACAAAACTAATTGATAAAACATAATTACTCAGTGAGAAAGACTCACCCTGTTCAGCAAACAGCCACTCACAAAAATTATTATTCACTAGTTTTTTTTTTTTTATTATTATTATTATTATTATTGGAACGAACTTTAATTTTGTTCCGTAAAGTAACTAACTCAAATTCAGAATGATCTGTATTTTATGCCTGTTTCGATATTTTACCCTTAGTTCCCATATTCGTAATCCGATATCTTCATATCTTAATGGTGTTAATGTAAACATAGTCTGTGGCTATTTTGGAAGACAAATATTTCGTGCGTTTAAAAAGAACCGGGTGTTTCGTAAAATAAAACTTAATAAATTTGTATAGAAAATAAAATCATTCTTACATACACTTCTAAAATATGGAGTGATACACAAAAATGTTTCTAAAGTAGTCCTTAGGACATATTACGCATGTCTGAGCTTAGAATTTTTCTTTTTAAGTAGTACTAGTAGTAATAATATTTTATTGATCCATTAAAAGCTTACAGAAGTCATTGGAAAAGTAAGAACGTTTACAATATTAATGAAATATACAGTGCTTTTCAGATAAAAGTATCCACCTTAAGTAACTTTTGAAGGACTGATTATTACAAAAACAAACAAAAATACGTCAATTAATATTCGAATTAGATTTGCTGTAAAAGTCTCTTTCATCCCTACTATCACCCCTTCATTTTTTAAAATGGTTTTCCCTATTTTTTTTTATCAATTTTTTGATTCCTTTCGTTTAACTGATTTCAAAAATGTATGAAACATGGGGTTTAGATCTACAGGGTTTTTTTTATTTCTGTAACAAATTTTTACATCTCACCTTACTGACTCCAGCAAAATTGGATTTAGAATACATTATACCTTAATCGTAACGCTAAAAACTTGTTAAAGTTTTTTATAATAGCTGGTTAAGAGTTTGGAGATTTGAAAAATGAATTTTTCTACGATCACTATCCAAAGTAGGCTTTTGCGCTTCGAAATCCAACCACAAATCTGATGTTTTCCGCGAGCTGACATTAAGTGACCGATTTGTCGCTCATCAAGCGACAAAGTTGACAGCTTTGTTGCTAGCCTAATTTAAATTAGCTATAATACAATCATATTTATTTTTAATAAATGATTTTCAAGTAATTTGTACGTAGTTATATGTTTTTTTGTTATATTATCCAAGTTAACATGGACTTTGAATATCAACTGCTTTTTTCATGAATAACATAGGTATAGGCCGGTCTGCGACATTTGGGCGCGGGGACATTTGGCACAGGGACATTTGGGCGCGAGGAAATTAAACACATATTATTACGAGTACTATTACTGTTTTATTTTCTAAAATAAAATATATACAATTTTATAGAAACTAAATTTTAAGCAGTCATTTTGTAATTGTATGAAATTCCTCTTAAAATTTCAATAATATTCCTATTATTTGCGCCATGATCATTATTGTAATTTTCAATCATTTTTTTAAATCTTTTATCAGCCCGGATAAATTTTTGTTTTGTAGGTGTAGACTCATTTCCCGCAAGTAAGTGCTCATAAGCAACATCTCTCCCCCGTTGGACAGTTTTCAGGCTGTTTATTTATACCTACAAAACCTCGTAACTAGCATTTAACTCGTAAACTCGTATTTTACCATTTCAACAAAAAATCAAACTTGAAATATTTTTTTAAAAATAATTAGTATATTATATATTGATGAGGAAGCAATAAAACTTTCAGATTAACTATAAATAATCGAAAATTTTTGATTCTGTTAGCTAATAAAATGTTTTTGTCTCTCCTGTAAAATAGTGTTTTCTGAGATATGTGGTTACGTCATAGTACCCTCGATATTTGAAGTTTTAACGTTCACTATTCAGAACTGTCAGTGTCAAATACCTAATACTAAACACGCGAAATAATAAATTATAATTAACTACTGACATTAGTTCCGTCTTTCACAAAAAAAAAGTTATATTGAACGATTTTTCAAAAAAAAAGAACAAACAAAATTTGACAGGAAACTCAGTAGCCAACTTTGATATGGGCTATTTTAAGTTTTCAAATAAGCAGAGGTGATTGTCCTACGACGTATTTTTCCAATGTTAGTATTAAAAAAGTCCCATATGGATTCAAATTTATGTACAACAAGAATTGCTTCAATTAAAACATTCAAATTTAATAAAAATCTAAGAAGCTTTTATATTCTTACTTTAATTTAATATTTCTAATAATTATTTATCTTTTTATTACATTAATTGTAGTAAAAAATACTAATAACTCTTACAGACAAAAAGCTAATGAAAATACAAATTCGAAAAATATAACCCATTAATCAAAATTCCCGCGCCCAAACGTCCTCGTGCCCAAACTTCCTCGCGCCCAAACGTCTCGGCGCCCAAACGTATCTGCGCCGAAACGTATCTGCGCCCAAACGTCCCGAGCCCAGATGACCTCGCTCAAACGGCCGCGCCCAAATGTCCGTCTCCGGTAAATTTTCAGTTTTTATTTCTATTTTTTAAAAAGAAAAAAAATTGTATGCATTTTGAGCCGCTTTTGACAGATTGCCGCTACATGTTGCACAGGGCTCTTTCTGTCTCGAGCGGCAAAGTATCACTTTTCGCTCGTAAACGCAAATAGCTTTTAAATAATTTTTATAGTGTATTTTAATACATGGTGCACATTGATTTGTTGGGGTTATTTATTTGATTTCAAAATGGTTTACAGTTTACAAGAAATAATTGATATAAACATGACAAATTAACTAACTAATCAGTTTAAATTGTTTATTTTTGTATGTGTAGTTCAAAACTTTAAAGATACATCTAGGGTTGCCAAATCTCCCGGAATTCCTGTCTTCTCCAGGAAAAAGGCAATTCATTTGCAAAATATCCCAGCTCCAGGAACGTAGCTAAATTCTCTCGGATTTTTTAAATATGAATAAAGTAATTAACTGAAAATTGAAAGATCAGAGTTCTTTTACCAAAATGCCTATAAATGAGGATACACTGAACTGTATGATGATTACTGTTAACTGCGATAAGTGCGTGACGTTTGTAAGCAAAACAACGAGTGTGTGGATGAATCAGGCAAAGAAATAAAAAACATTATTTCATTTGCTCTATCGATTAATATCTCAAACGCCGCAGCCGAACTGTGTCAGCGTAGCTAATGAACTTTGGTCAAAAAGTCATATTCGCCTTAACGAAATGCAGGTGGGTACAAATTTCAAATACACATGTAATGTTTTATGAATATTTGTATTGCAAACTGCCCACAGTGTGAAAAATACAACTTTAATGAAAACAATATCGGGATAAAAACATTGTAAAATGTCCTAAATAAGAATTATATTAAGAAACTGCAATAACTTTTATAATATTTGATTTTTGTTTTTTTTTACCTTTCTTATTTTTGAGTCACAACCCTAGATACACCGGCAATAATTCTGACAATTAGCTTTTGCGTTATAAACACATTCTGTGCTGATGGAGAATTACCCCATATAGTATACACTGTATTTCTCCAAAATAATATAAAAGTAGACCAGATTTTTTGTTCAAAACTCTTTTCAAATTTCTAAGAAGAAAACTATGTGTATTAAGATTGCTAGTAAGATTGCTATATTGCAAAAACTCAGATCACCTAAATATTTCACACTATTCACATTTTTATACATTGAATGATTTAAGTTTGTACAATTGGCAATCGATATTTTGAGCTGTATGGAAAGGAACTGCTTAAATTTTAGAGGTATTTAAGTACAAGTAATTGTTGCAAAACCAATTTTGTAAATTGGTAAGATTCGCATCGATATTTTGCTGCAGTTTAATTAAATTTTTTGATCTAAATAAGAGAGAAAAGTCATCAGCATATAAGCAAGTAAACGATCAAGACAAAATAGATGATAATTCATTAATAAAAATAAAAAGAATCGGTCACAGGATAGATCCTGAGGAACTCTGTTTTTATTTAATAATTGATGATAAGGAAATTCTTTCGGTATTGTGATCTTTATGTTGGATTGAATGGACTGTGTTCGATTGAAATGATAAATATCAGTTTGGATTTAATTCAGGCCTTGCATTGATATGTGACAGTCTGTCGTGATCTATTTTAGAAACATTTTTTATGGAGTATTAGTTTTGTTTTTATACGCAAAATTAGCTCAGTCTGGCACTAAGATGCATACGATGACCACACCTGTAAGTACTTCGTTGTACTTTGCTCGCGAAATCGCATTTGCAAGGCTCGTGTTTAAATTTCTGTGTAAACAGAATGACTTCATAAAGATAGCTTGTACAGTTTTGCGTCGGTTTTTAGAATGGTAATTATAAAATTCCTTGGCGTTTGTTTATATTACATAACGCGGTTTTTAAATATTGGATTTCTATGCGAGATAAAGTGAGATGGTATCTTGCCTTGCTTGTTATTGAAAATTAAAATATTAAAGTGTTAACTATGATTGACGTTTTCTATATATTTTTTATTTTGTATAAACTAGCCTTTATAGTTTACTGATGTGTAAAAATATATGATACTTTTTTTTTTAAGTGTCAATTAGTGTTGGTTTATGTTTCGCTAAATTGAGCTGTAATTTTCTAAATTGAAAATTCCTTGTTTTCGATATTTATTTTTTACTACTCGAGGCATTGAAATAGAGATAACATAATTTTTCAATCAGGAACTATAATCAAAGAAAAATAGAATAATTTTTATCAATAAAACGTATTATCCAAACGGTAGGCAACCCATTTTGATATTGATATTTGATAAATTTTTGGAAGTTTTGGTATATTTATAGATTAAATTTAGGGATACAATTGTACCAAAGGTATCGTATAGAATAGACACGTTTTTTCAATAATCTTGGATCGTAGTGGTCTAAAACTGGGTATTGCGTCGAGGTTTCCACCAATAGAACGCTACACGTTCCTGCCGACCTAATCAAAAATGGCACAGCTATGCTATGTTTAGCGCCAATACAACGCATGCGGATTACGGAGTATTTGGAGAAAATTAATCGAAAATTACACATATATTCGTCATTGGTTGCCTCGATTGCCTCGCTTGCTCTCTTGTTGCTGGCTTGTTGATTTGAGAGTCAACAGTTATTTTGAAATTTTTTAGTGACTCTCTCGAACATTTTACAATTTAATTCTACATAATTTTGACATTAATAATCAACTGATTAATGCCAAAAATTATGTCTCATCAAATTGATATTAAAATATTCTCGAGATTTAGATTCAACAAAAATAGCCGACTATTATCAAGGTCTCGGTATATTACCCTTGATTATTTTTTTCGTATAACTTTTAACCAATTAGAACGTTCAATTTAGTTAAGTTACCTCGTATAATTTCGATACTACCTGATTATACATAGAGTAGCTCCACCAATCAAAAATATTTACAATAATTTCATTTCCGTAGTAACCACATCGACAACAAAACACTAACTAACAGGACCGTCAAATTTTGACGTTTATCAATAATTATTTTAAAATGAGTCGATTCGGAGATGTATCATTAAATGCAAATTGTTGATATTTACTTAATATACTCAAAAAATAATCGTATCAAATACAATACGTACTTCAAAATAAATACGGTTATACATCTCAAACTTCCTGCATAATTACAAATCGTGTCAGTTTGACAGAATAATCCTCCCGCTTCGCGGTCGGTTTATTTAAACTGTCAAACTGACACTCTTTATAATTATGCAACAAGTTATCGATGTATAACCTGATTATTTTGAAGTACTTATAGTATTACTACTGATTATTTCCCTCGCCTGTCTACTATTTTCACTGACTATATCATATCGACTATTATAGTGCTTGATTTTTACCTATTAGGCATTCGAACGACCTGTCAAACATTAGGGGTGTGGTCAGTATTAGATTTGTAATAGGAAAAAGGACATTTACAAATAAAACTACAACATAAATTTAAAGAGCTTTTTATTTATTATATCGCAACAGCGAATGTGTTATAAGTTATAACTAACTAATTAATATTTCTTTATCGGAGTATCGGAGAATAAGCATTTATGCTTTATCAGCAGTTTCAGTTTTAAGAGACAGCATTCTTTGAATGTAATATGAAACTTTTATTTTCTCCTTCTTGTTTTTTAATAGAAACATGAAACATATATATATAGGGTGCATCTAATATTCAGAAATATAAAATGTAGGGTAAACGCGTCCCGCTGCGTGGCTTCGTGCGTATACTTTTTCACTTCGTGCGTAATGGGTTACTTATAACTCTTGTTACGTAATATACTATTTAATACCTGGTGTACTGAGAAAATCGTCGTGCCATTTAGTAGTAGATGTTGAGGGCACAGATTCATTCGGAACGATCAATGTGTTCATTTGTTGCGGGTGTCTGCCAGAATATTGTCAGAAGTACATTTTCAAATAAACGTTTCCGAGTTGATCTAACTGAAAAATTACTGGGCTGGAAATGTTTTTCACACAACTGATAGTTTTTATTTAATATTATTCACTGGTTATTTTAATCAAGTCTTCTCGATTACAGGCTCTTAACCACATGGCAGCCCTAAAAAAGTACAAAATACATTGTCATAGGTACATAAATATAATTTGATTTAAAAATTAAAAATAATTGTTTTGATTAAATAGCCCACTCATTTTACTCAAAGCCGTTCTTTTAATACATCTGTGGCTTCTTGATGGGATCTGCTCCATGGTCTTTTAATGGAGGGCTGGTAAGTCGAGTAAGATCTATTATAATAACTAATATTCGAATCCGTTCGAGGTAGACATGGGCGATAAACATGTCTCTTTCTTTTAGATTCCATCAATTCACTAAAATATTATTTTGCTTTAATAAAATAAATAAAAAATATGTAAATAGCTCAGCACATACCACAATAAGTCTTCGATTAAAAACAGGTTTACTAAACAATGTTCATAAAATAGACAAAGATTAAACATTAAACACAGATTTACTCAATAATTGTTAAAAAGATACAAAGGAAAACACTAAAACACACTAAATTCAATAAAAATTACTGATCCTGACACATCAAAACAACACTCTCATGTGACCATGACAGTTATGTCGGTTAGAAAATGGCGACCCTGAACATGCACAAAAAATTTTGGTCCATAAAAATTAGCTATTCTATGCTAATATCTCGTGGAACGTGTCAAAATGAACCGAAATTAAAATTTATTTTAAAAAGTTTTTATTGTGTATTTATTTATTTAATTTACATCTATGGCTCTAGCTAGAAATAATTGCATTTTCACCCTCATAACTAGCCAATATGTACGCTCAATGTATATTAGGTACTAAATTTTTGGTTATACCTTTTGAGTAAATTTTTAAGACATGTTACAACAGTTTCTTTCGTTTTTTAATAAATTAGATAGGTACTTACTATTCATATCAAAATAATAAAAAAAAACTGACACACTGAGAATTACAAAATATAACTAATACTGAAACAATAAGCAAATATACTACAGTGGATAATTTAGCTATATATTTAATATGCTCTTGCATGGAAGAAAGTGTATTTTGTGTAAAACTGAAACGTCTGTTGGAGAACTCGGAAAAACAGCAGGTAAATGTCAGACAAGTGCAGCAGAGAAAATGGTTTCGAGTACAGCTAAAAAATCAAATTAATTATATCGCCTAAAGTTATGCTTTCAGATTTAAATTATGTAGGTTGATGTTGATTAAAATCACCCCCCAAATTTTCTCTATCCGGCTTGTGGTATATATATACTTCAGAGAAATTCAAGGCCGCAAACCGCATCTTCCTAGCTCTAACGGATACCGAAATAGTTGACAAAAACTCTTATTTTTCTTTCTTAAACCCCACCAAATTCGATCTAATAAGATCCTATTCCTTTACAAACAATTTTCCCTCCGCAAGAATCTTATACGGAGGAATAATGATACCACAAATTACTATTTTCTACACACACATAGATATTTGCTTATCTACGAAAAAGTAAATTGACTTTAGACCAAAAGTATTTCTCAATTTTTAAACACTTCCTGATTTTAATATAAAAGTTGTTCTGTATTTAAATGTGATAGATAGTCATATTTCTTTACGAACTACTTTAAATTGTAACAGATTATCGCTTAGAAAATAATAATTGTACCGCGCATTACTCACTGTTACTGCCCACTTTCATTTTTTTCTACATATACGGGGTGAAATCAGAACAAACGGTTTCATTTTCGTTTTTATTCAACATTAAAATTCAATACTTGTTCTTATTTGTAATGATTGTGTAATTATTGTTATGATATAGGACTTTTATTTTTTATACCGTATACAGCGTTGTATTTATTTTTACTCAATCGGTTAGTAATCTGTAGATTTTAACGTTGCTGTTCAGTAGTTTGTTGAAGAATTGAAAATTTTCTAGAAACAAGGTTGTAGTCAAAATCTTATATCCATCTTAACAATTTGGGAAATCAGTGACCATGTCCGTGATAGCTTAGTTGGTAAGATCGGGGCGCGTAGAACACGGATATGTGGGTTCGAATCCCTCGTGGACAGATTTTTTTAATTTTTTTTATATTTGATTTCACCTTAGGGGTTCTAAAATAATTTTAATTATTTTGTAGGGGTAATATTGGGATTTGTCTGGGGATTTCCAAGGAATTATCCTATTTTTCTTACTTTAACCGATAAGTTTTCGGAATTTTTAAAACTGCTTCTCTCACTATATTTGTAAGTGCCTATATAAATACAATACTTATACAGGGTGTTCCATCTCAGACGAACCACCCCGTATACTTCTTATCCCATAGTAATTGGAAAAATTTCCCGAAACACGTCGGATGATTTTCTTTGTGGGACATCTTTTGACGTATATTTGAGACTTAAACGAGCAACCCCCTATGAGGGGGTTCTTCAACCCCTCAAAATTAAATAGGAAAGAGGGTTGAGTGATACTTCATTTGTAAGGTCTTGGAAACCTCTTTACAACGGGGTATGAAAAAATCACATTCTTAAAAAAAATTAATTGTTTTATCATACATGAAATGATCGAAGAAACGTGATAAACACCTTCTAAGAACAAAAAATGAAAGCAAGATAAGAAAATATTTTGATTTTTTTATATTTATTAGTTCGAAAGAATTAAAAACGCAGTTTTGAATTTTTTGATTGTAAGCATGATAAAACAATTAATTTTTTTAAGAATGTGATTTTTTTCATACACCGTTGTAAAGAGGCTTCCAAGACCTTACAAATGAAGTATCACTCAACCCGTCTTCCCTATTCAATTTTGAGGGATTGAAACGCCCCCTCATAGGGGACGTTCAAGCCTCAAATATACGTCAAAAGATGTCCCCCAAAGAAAATTATCCGACGTGTTTCGGGAAATTTTTCCAATTACTATGGAATAAGAAATATACGGGGTGGCTCGTCTGAGATGGAACACCCTGTATAAAATTACTAATAGTAAAATCATACGGAACTCATTCTACCCTCGCGTATGTACCTTGACGCTATAATAGAGTACTTCTCCGCTCGGTACGTAATAATCTATTTCATACTACTAGCTTTATAACTTTTTTACATCTTTCAGAGTCACTTACGGCCCTTTAGGAAGACAAGAAATATTTTTTCTACGACTCCTTACGAAAAGGTGTCTTTCTGATACATGATACTTCTAATAAAAATTTGATTTCCGTCATTAGCGCAGGAAATCCCATAACTTTAACTTTCGTCTCTAGTGACGAAAGTAAGTTTTAGCATATTTTCACATGTTATCATTATCCTCGTACCTATAATTATATAATTAATATTAATAATAAAAGGATGACTCATTAAAATCTAAATGCGTTTACTTCAGTTTTGTTGTTTTAAAAACAAAATTATAAAAATATAGTTATCTGGTACATATCAGTTGTTTATTGAAGATTTGTCGTATGTCAATTATTAAATGTTGAACTAATAGGTTAAGGTTTTTTGTTGCGTCTAATGTAAAATAAAGCATTGCTTTACTGTTTTTTTTATCCATCTTTTAGTACATGCCATAATTAAGATGGTAGAAAGTGTATAGTGTTACCTCGAAAACAATTTTCGTCACTCCTAAAACAATAAACTATTCTTTTCTTGGGCAAAAAAGTGATTAATTAGTTTTGGCAGTAGAAAAATAAGAAATATTTAAATTGTAATTAAATAAAAAGTATGTTATACAATGAGCGTCATAAGTCTTACCCCCCACTCGTTACTGGAGTCTTGTTAGGCAAATCGCCGAGACACGTCGATTTTTGATTTCTACAATGTATATTTCTGTATGAATAGTTTACCCTTAATTTCATCCCTTACTGGAGGGGACCAACCCTTTCGAAAAATTTAAATGGCATGGGGTGGTATGTGATAGCTCATTTGAAAGGAGGTTTTATTCTCTATTCAACCTTGCAAAAATTTTTGAAATTTGCTTCATTAATTCTAGACTCATTATTGTTTCAGAATAACGGAAATTAACGTAGCGCACTCATCTTTAGAATTAAAATTTGGTCCTGCATGATATCAGTCTTGGTTCAGACGTGATGTAAGACTTTTTGCCATTAGATAAGGTCACTGTTAGTTAAGTTGCTTTCCTATTTGTGATGTTTTGTTATTTTTAAACAATAAATCAACACGTTATGAAGCAAATTTATTTTTTTTTTGCACGGTTGATTAGAGAATAAAATCCCCTTTCAAATGAGCTATCACTCACCACCCCATGCCGTTTAAATTTTTCGAAAGGGTTGGTCCCCTCCAGTAAGGGATGAAATTAAGAGTAAACTATTCATACAAAAATGTACATTGTAGAAATCAAAAATCGACGTGTATCGGCGATTTTCCTAAAAAGCCGCCAGTAACGAGTTAGGGGGGGGGGGTAAGACTTATGATGCTCACTGTATATTCTATGCACAGACTACAGAATGAATAAAATATTCCATATCAGTCTACCGAAAGAATATAATTTCAAATACATTCTAATAGGGGTACTGTACGGATATACTATTCTTTCTTAAAATTTTAAATAATCGACAATTCTGCCAAACTAATTGTTATTATAGTTATTAGTTATTGAACATATAAATAAAAATGAGTGATCCTTGTGAAGAATAAATAAATATTTACGAAGAAACTGTAAGTTTTAATAAAACTTCAAAACCAATTCAATTGTAAATTTTAAGCCATAAAAACTGTCAAAGTTGTTAGGGCCACAGTTTGAGTAAAGCGTTCCCTTTCCAATGATCGGGGTTCAAATCCCTGCTGAAATAATTTGTTATTGTTGTTTTATTCAGATTTATTTTATTAGTAAAATTCATAATTGAAAATGTTTGTGTTAATCATCTTTAACATAGTTATTTTATCTTAATTAAATCTAAATTAATTTAAAAGTTTATCTTTTCTTTAGTGGTCCGTAGAAAAAATATACTGTACAACTCGAGTGGACTGTCTGTATCACACTCAGAAGATTAAGCACACCGTCTATTCGTGCGATATGGCCATCATATACACTCTTGTATATATTTATTCACAATTAAATAATAAAACCGATTCTTAAGACCATTCAATACGCTATATTAGAGTGACGTAATTTGTGATCCACTGACAGTTACCTTTTTTCAAACTATTTTGTCATTGAATTATATATATATTTTTTAGTTATATTTTTAAATATTGTTTGTGCAGGCCGTAAAAAAATAGTTTAGATAGGTATCTAATCAAATTATGTTTATTTAATAGAAATAAAGTTTTATTGAATACCTATAACCTCTATTTTTATAGGTCTCTGTTACTGTACTTGTCAGTAGAGCACGAATTACGTCATCTCTAATGTATTCAAAACTACACGCCCATATGCAGCATACTCTGATGTATAAAGTGTTCGTTAGATGGTGGTACATGTTTCCATGTAATTTTGTTTTAGCATTGAGCCTATCATTTTATGTATTGCTCTCCTTAACATTTCGCAAGCATTAGAGAAGGTCACAAAGGTATTCTTCGGTGAACAAAAGATTATGGGCAAACTATAGAGATTATTCTCGATTGATTTTTGGTTTGATTTTTTTGATTAGAAAACTGATTAATTTAAAATTTAAATTTTAAAAATAAATAAATAATGGATTTTGGATATTTTTCATTATTTATATATTTCCTTTTCTCATGAGAATTCCCCATTGTTTTAATGATTTAATTACCATAAATGTTATATATTTTGCTAGACACACACTAGTAACAATGATTGACTGGAAATGGGGGGTCTGAGTCACCTAATGTGTGATGGTTTACGACATGCTATGATTCACCTCACCCACCTTCCATCCTTTGTGTTTCTTGCCTTCTTAACGAGTCGTTCCGTGAAATTGACCCTCTCAATTCTCTAAGGGTTGGGTTACTCGATTTTTTTTGCAAATTGCAAATTGGATTAGAACGAATCACGTTACAGTCTGGCGCGAACTTAACGAGCTTCTTATCGAATTCCGTCCATATGTCAGGATTCTGGTCATAGGCGTACCTATACTTTCTTCCACAGGTGCCCAAATAAATTAATATTTAGAAAACCGTAACACATCGCTCATTTTTTTAAACTTCTTTTTCTTTGACTTAATTTCATTTACTTGTCTTTATTTTTGGCGTCTTTATTTTTAATATCTATGTATTTATTTGGATAGGGGTCAACTAGATTTAACGAACCAAAATCTGAGAAAAAAAAATTAAAAATTAATAAAATAATGAAAGTGTCAGTGTCTTCAACACCTAAAGATTTCTACAGGCAGCGTTCTGTATTCCGCATCTAAAAAATATTTGTCGTGAAAAAGTAAATTTTTCAATTATTTATACGAATTAGTAAACTAAAAAGCGTACTGCTCAAATAATTTGGTACAAAGCACTTTTTCTTTATTATATTTCGTCTCACAAGGCAACAATAAGCAGCATATTAAATATATTGTCAGTCTTATATTCTTTAAAAAAATTATTAGATTAGATTACTTCTAAATATTTTGTTAACATTTTATAGCATAACATAAAATAAAAAAAAACAATTCGAAATAAGTACCTGCAGGTGGATTTGGTCAGCCTGATTTAGTAATAGGCATTAACATAGTCATTTGCATTAAAGTTAAATTTAATAATTTCAATGTGTCTGTTTATATAGAATATCATAAATAAACCTTAACATAAACATAAGGGAAGGTAAATAAAATGCAACTTCACGCTTATGTTTATGTCAAAAATACAATTGCTCAGACAATTTTAAAAAGTGTAGTTATCGTACCCTTAAACCATCGAACCTTTGAATTATTTTTCTACGTCTTATGATTAATAATAATAATTGTGAGATAGCTATAGAAGAGCAATTTCAGAAGCAACTTCAACACGTCTTTTTTCTGTTTTAAATAATCGATCAAATCTTATGCTCATGATTAAATTTACGCACCTTAACTTCAAAGGGTTTTTAAATTACACACTTTTTGGTATTATTACTATTTTTTTTATGTTTGACATATAAAGTGACATTTTTTGTAATCGCAGCAAGTGTCAAAATGATTTACTTTTCCGGATAATAACATGACTATTGAAAAGAAAATCGAAAAATTTCTTTATCAATGATTTGTAATTTAACTTCCAGTCAGTAAGTTGTTGATTATAATATGGTTTTCTAAATATGTCTAAATAGTAAGCAAGATAATTAAGAAAAACTAAAAATTAATATTATATTTTTTACATTTTATGATAAGAATAAATATTTTTATTAGATTTTGAAATTTATGAGTAGTGCCAGACCGAAAATCTACTGTTTTTCCCCAGGTAAATATGTTTGGCTCATTATAAATCCCCTGAGAAAAATGTACCCAAAAATACCCCAGCGAAAAAAAAAACCTAATTTTTTGCCATGCCGAATATACCAGACAAGGCAGTCAGCGAAATAAAGTGAAAAATAGGGAAAACAACAAGCGCATATTACTAATAAAGGTTAGGAACCAGTGTTACCAGTCTAGTACAATTGTATTAGAGTACATTATCTGAGAATCTTGTACTCTAGTACATTCAAAACAAAATCTAGTACTTTTTCTTTTTTCAGTATATGCTTCCGTTTGACGTGTAAAATATATTAGGCATTCCAACGGCCTGACAAAATGTTAACAAATTGGAGGTTGACAGTTTAGATATGGTAACCCTGTGGCTTGCTGTCATTTACAGGGTCAATAATACATATATAGTTGCATAGATTGCTCAACAGGGTCGTTTTGCGAACGGCCATGTTGCCTCTCAAGTGCTCATTAATCAGAATTAGTTTAGCAAAAGTGTCTTTTAAAACCAATTTTCAGGCTTTGAATATAGTAAAAAAAAAAATAATTACCTACATTTTTTCTTCAAGTCGTAAGCTTTTGTTTATTTTGAAAAACCTGGATGATCAATCTATATAACTATCTATATCATTGAACCTGTCAAATTACCTGGCCCACAAGATTGTCATATCATAATCACATGATAACCTGTTAAAATCCACTGGCAGCCATTTTGATTAGAATATCTAATTCTTTGGGTCTTCCTTGTTTGTTGTGTTCGTGTTTTGTTTTGCTCTAATGACCACACTTCACAATTCAAAAAAATCTGGAATATTTTATAGAATCCGATACATTTTTATGGAATCTGGTACTCTGGCAACACTGTTAGGAACCGCCCATCGTAGTGTGGAATCGCCCATTGTAGTGTCGAACCGACCATCGTAGTGTCCCCTGGCGGTGTCATTTTTCGTTTACTCCCGTCCCGATGCATGATTTCTTTGTGTCCTACAATTTTGTAAATAACCACTTTTTCAGTAAAATGCATGAAAACAAGCAAATTACCAAATTTGGGCGCGAGAAATGCATTTTTTGTAAAAATGACAACATTGCCGAGATAAATTTTGGTGGGAGGTTGCAAATTCGGACTCCGCGCTTAAAATTATGTAGGAATCACCCATAAAAGATTCAACCGCAGACTTTGTAAGGTAAAAGAAGGACTATGACACTAAATTGGGCGGGAAAAAGACGCGCAGCTTTTACTGCTCTGACGTTTTCGGGATATAATCTATCACTTGTCATAAATCCGGTTAAAAACTCGCTACCATGCGCAGGAAACCCATATTTCGTACACAAATGTAAACTTTTTACATTTTATCGAAGTAGTTTTTGTAATACATTCACAGCTTAAAAACGGAAAATTTCTTATTTTCCTAGTGGATTTAGATCAAAAATACCCCAAATACACTTCAGGGTGTGTTTTATCCTTATTGTTACGTATTATTGTTTGTTTTATTTGAGGACATTGGAATAAATAGAGTACTAGAAGTAATCAAGCTAAAAAGATGTGTTATAAAAAGAAAATACATTGCATTCGACTGATTTATATTTAATATGTTTTCGTGAAGTATTTCCAACATGCTAGTTACTTGAATGGTTGTAAATTATATAAGTGATAAAACTGATCTAGTGCTTTGTGCTTCCTTGTTTTTTTGTTGGTGTCCTAGCCCAGCAGTAGTAGCAAAAATATTAACATTGTCTACATTCAACCCATTTACATGTACATGATTTATCAGCTAAAAGCAGAATACAATATTTCTCTGTAAAATGTAAACAACACTACAAGGAAAATTGCTCATGTATAAATTCAACAATTAAACCAAAATATATTATTTTTAAAGGACTTATATCAACTATTATGTTAATTATAAATATTATAATATAAATATTTGTAACAAAATAATAGTTGTGTATTAATAAACATGTTGCTACTCCAAAAAATATATTGTTCATTGCTTATCAGGTTTCAAAAATATGTGTACCTATAGAAATTTGTTGAAATGTTCTATTGCTCAATCTTTTTAATAGGTTCTTATTATAGTTGTAAATAAAAATCAACACTTTGTATCCGTCTATTTAACACTTACAAACATATGCATATTTTAAATTGTAAGGGTCCGTAGCCTCTTAACTTTTTACATTAGACACAAGACCTGTTATGTCTCATTAAATCGTGAATATGAGGTAAAGGATTTGGGAGTTGTCTATCAGTCTAATTTGAAGTTCAGTAACCATTTCTTACACATAACTAAAAAAGCAATAAAAGCTTTGGGTTCATAGTAAGACCCCCATCTTGAATATGTTTTTAACAAATATGGATACCCTTGGAAGCCACATACAGGGTAGTTGTTAAAGATGGAACCAAACCTACAGTGCTTAAACGGTTCAGCATACAAAACCCAAAATTTCAGAATTTCAACTAAATATATTTGCGCATATTTTAGCCCAAAAATTATTTTCTTTTAAATTTCAAAATTAAATAGCAACATAGGTCATGTGATGTACCATTTGAAAGGGTTTAACACCCTGATTGCAAAAATGTATGTATTTGACGTCTTGTGTCAAATGTACAGCCTCCTACGCTCCCTAATAATAATATCCTTTTTGTTGTGTTTAGACCCCGTGTGTGATACATTTTTGCAATCAGGGTGTTAAACCCTTTCAAATGGTATATCACATGACCTATGTTGCTATTTAAAAAAATCAAGATGGCGGCCATGCTTAAAATTGTGTAATTATAAAAAAATAATTTTTGGGCTAAAATATGCGCAAATATATTTAGTTAAAATTCTGAAATTTTGGGTTTTGTATGTTGAACCGTTTAAGCACTATAGGTTTGGTTCCATCTTTAACAGCTACCCTGTATATTTATTGATCATATTGAAAAAGTACAAAAAATATTTTTACGGTGCCTTTATGTCATAAAAAATACTCGTATCCTTATAAGATCTCATATCAAACTATGCTCGATAGCTTTAAGATATATTTTGTACTTTATTTTTAATAATGTTAAGTACACAGATTGTAATTTGATTGACTATATCAATTTTAATGTAGCAAAGATTAATCTAAGAATCCCAAGTAATATTTAGTTTAGATCCAAGGAGTATATCCTTTTAACAAGATGATGGTTGTTACCAATGAGTTTCTTAGCGAGGTCCAAATAAATATCTTTAATGTTAGCCTAAGAAAGTTGAGGACTGTACTAAATTAAGTTCACTAGATATAAAGGTTTGTTTTGTTTCTGTTTTTAAATTTCTTGTTACTTAACTCTAATGTAACTACTTCTAATTTTTTTACAGTATCCAATAAATAAATTATACCGTATGGCTGCTTTCAAACAATTCTGTGTGTAGTCACTTTGTTTAAAGTCAATTTTGAATTATTGAGTTTAATAAGAATGTCAAATAGTGATATGTATTGTGTCTATGAATTTGCTGTGTGTAGTAAATGGCCAATATACATAACTTTGATATTTTTAAGTGTAAAAACTACGAAAACCATATACATACAGTTCCCAAATTCAAATTAATTCATAATAAAAAGTAACGATTTTCGTCTGCCATACTTGAACTCTTTCACAAAAACAAGTCACTGAGTATATACGGGCACGGTGGTGTAGCGGTCTATCGCGCTTATATTCATTTATAGGCAAGTTTATGAGTCTGAGACTGCTGGGTTTCGAATCCCAGACCAGACCATGTGGATTTTTAATTAAATTGCATGGTTCGGTTTAGGATTTGATGTGTGGCGTATTAATAGAAATTCAATTTCTGTTGATATGACATGCAGATTAAAAAAATTCGCCATACATTACCGTCTCGATGATGGTGGGTGAGGTTTTCCGGGTTTTCCTCACCTGTAAGTCAAATGGCACCATCAATCATCTTTAAGTCGCCCCGGAGCGCCACGGCAAATAATAATAATAGCCGTCCCTTCCCCGGACAAGCTCAGCTTTTGGGGTTAAAATTCACTCGTAAGGGGGTGAATTAGGGAGAGTATTATTATTATTATTATTATTATTATTATATTTGTAAAAAAAAACTACACTAAATATGTCTGCGTTATAAATTTTTATATTTAAAACTACATACTTTCCAATAGATTTTGCAGTACCTATATAACATATAGAATAAATTTCTACAATATTCTAGAAAAGTTTTAGATTAGAGTAATTCTTAAGAAATAAAGCAAAACCTCTATTTTGTTTCTCTAACCTTGGGTCTATTGAATAAAGAAAAGTATTACCTTCCAAGTCATAACTTATAAGAAAAAGCTAAATCTTCTAAGTAAAAGCTATTACTTATTTTTATTTGAATAAAAACTAGAACTCCCTCGAAAGAAAATACCGGAAAAATCTTTTGAATTTTGACCAATTACTTGTAAGTACTTACTTATATTTACAAGAATTTACTTTTTGCGTTGCATATGACGAATGAAATACATGGGAACGCAAACGCAGCCCTATAAACAAAAATTCAAACTAAACAAGTCGTGACAGGATTGTGTGCAACCGCAAGTAAGCATTTGTTTTCAAAAAAAGGATGCTTTATAGCTACCTTAAAAATCATCGAGTTATAACTGACTAATTTAAGACAAATCAGATTTTTATTCAAATAAAAATAAGCCAGTACTGGATAAATATAAGTAAATCCTCATATTTTAAGTAACTACTTGAAACCATAAGAGTTTACTTATTGTCATAAGTAATCTCTTTTACATGAAGCAGTCACTGACCTTTTATTCAATTTATACTGAGAAAATACTTAAATAAGAGGAAGTAGAAGCCAATACTTTTTTTTATTCAATAGACCCCTTGTATGTTATATATTTTCCTTAACAAACTAAAGTTATATTTTGAACTAAAAGTAATTAAACTTTTCATTAAAAAGTAATATTTCACATATATAAAAAAAATTAAAACGGTTCTGTCCTTACATCTAATCGATTTTCTTCTTCAAAGTAATTAAGTTGTTTAACCGTTGTCTATAAAGGTATCTCATATCTCGTTCATACACACGAATTTAAAAAACAGCAGAACAAAAATTCAACTAACCAGGTATACCAAGTCCGTGTAAAGAAAACTTTTCATATCCTGAAAACGTCAAGAGACAATTTAATTCAAATTATTTAAGTGACCAAAATGTTTAATTGGATGTACAATAATTAATTAATGTCATTCTTTTTTAACAAATGCAATTTTATGAATAGTATAGTCAAAATAGCTATTAATGATTATAATCCAATAAGTAATCAGTTAAAATAACTACAATAAGCCAGGGGGTTAATTTTTGAAATCATTCGCCACTCTGACGTATGCGTAAACGTATACTTTTACCAAAACTGTATTTTTGACTTATTCGATTCGTTGTCGCATGCGAAATTGACGTCACTTGCGAATAGACATAATAGGTTTTTGCAATAACATATGACATGAATCCATGTCAGTAAAGCAGTTTATACTAGGTTTCTATTGATAGATCATCGAATTTTGCTGAAATAATCTACAACTCTTCGTTAGGTTGATCTGTTCGCAAAATGTTTGTCGAAGAGCATTCAAAAATATACTTTCCTTGACGTATGCGATAAATGTCATGCGCCAATTGACGCATACTACTTTTAGCGAATGGTTTCAAAAATTAAGGCCCTGGTAAGCCACTCATGTTTCTAAAAACGAAACCGTTTTAGATACAGGCGTTTGAACCTGTACGACTGCCGTAAATTTTTAAGCAACATTGCCACTTGTCAAATTAGAAACGCAAAATGTCTAAAAGCTTAAAACCGCGACTAAAATAATTTTTCTATCTAAATACAATTTATGAATAAAAAGTAAGGAGAGCTCCATAAAACAACTGTAAATATTGTTTCTATCTACGTATTATTTTTAAAATAACAGACATGTAAAACATTTTTTTTTTTCAATTTTGTTATCAATTGAATTTTATTTTGAACTGCTAATAATTGGTTCTGTTTTCCGCTTAACTGCGATAAAAAAATTAATGCGTCAAAAATATATCTCGTAGTATTTGCTGTATAGTATGTCCGAGATTAATGAAAATAAAAATTGTTTTCGCTTTGACTGATAGGTCGTTAACAGGAACTATATTTATCGCGATAAACAGCAAGTTCTGTCTAAATTATCGACGAACAAACAAATTCGTCGGAATGTTATTTAACCCGAGGGAGCTTTTTCGGTTATTTTTATGCAAATTATGACGTCTTTTCATTTGAAATCGATAGTTTGTATTGTCTACTATATATATTTACTATATCATTTAAATAAATGTTTAATATCAAATCACACGCGGTTGACTCGTCTCGACAAGAAACGTTTGTTGTGTCTTGTATAGTTATTTTTACAAATTTTTGAAAAATCTTATAAAATTTTATCTGATTTAATATTTTTTGGTAAGTTCCAATGCTTTTACTAATATTATCGTAATATATATCAAAGTCTAAGTCTCTTTTATGCCTAATACATTATAATTACATTTATTTTGTTATACAGATACAAATTCGGTTTTTGAAATATTTGGGGCAAAATCGCAATTGACAATAGTAATAAGCCTTTGTTTTGAAACTTTTTGTAGGTCAAATACCTTGTAACATATAGAAGCCAAATTTTTAAAATGTTAAACTTCATCGTGATACGGAGTTTTCATCTCATTTTGGCAATTTTCATTTCTTTTCTATTTAACCATGCATCACACTATTTTTTATTGCGATTTGAAAATGAATTTTACTGTAGGAATTTTTGTGAATTCGGCCCTGTTTAACCCTGAATTTTTAAAATATAAGATTTTGGATTTAAATTTTCATACAGTTGTCGCATAGGAAAACGTACATTTTAATCATAAAAATAAAATTTGGTTTTGAGAACAAAATTCTATTATACAGGGTGTAACAAAAAGATTACAGTAAATTTAACCACAGTTTTTTGGGGTCGAAAATAAGTCGATTGAGCTAACTTACTTATATAGAAACTGGATAGTAAAAAAGTTACAGGGTATTAAAGTAGAAGTGATTTGCAGTGTAAAATGGCATTAAATATTTTTATGAAAATATACATGGAATGTTAGTATACAGTGACCAATAAAATGAAGTTAGTGGCATTTAAAATTGATTTAGTTCTATAGGTGTTTAGAAGGGTTCCGCACCCCTTTGACCCCCCTACTTTTTTAGGCATTAAAATTCAGTTAA
Source organism: Psylliodes chrysocephalus (assembly GCA_927349885.1). Classification (NCBI taxonomy): domain Eukaryota; kingdom Metazoa; phylum Arthropoda; class Insecta; order Coleoptera; family Chrysomelidae; genus Psylliodes; species Psylliodes chrysocephalus. Next base: position 37,725,480 of record OV651821.1, read on the forward strand.
AAACAGGACACCACTGAAATCCTAAATCTGTTTTGAAATTTTTCTGCCTCTTAGTATGATTGTGAAAACCTTAATTACCGAGTTATAGGTCCTTGAAGGAAGTTCATAGTGAAACATACTAACAATTGAAATGTAGGATTTCAGTGGCGTCCTGTTTTTATTTGTTTTTTATTGTCTAAAAAAATAGGTGGTCAAAGGGGTGCGAAACCTTTTTAAAAACCTATAGAATTAAACAAGTTAAATCGCCATTAAGTTCATTTTATTGGTCACTCTATACTAACATCCCATGTACATTTTAATAACAATATTTTAAGCTGTTTTAGGAGTAAGAGCAAAAAATCACCTCTAAAATTAGTACTTTTTTACTATCCATTTTTATATGCGACCCCAGAAACTGTGGTGAAATTTATTATACCTACATTTTTTTTTTGTTATTCAATAGTTGTTTCAGTTCTGTTATTCTAATAAATAAAAAAATATTTAATATTTCAAAATCCAGTTTTATTTTTCAAAAAGATTTGTAAATATTTAGGGTAAAAAAATAGAACAGGATCGTACCTACAATAATTCCTCAACTACATTTTATTGTCAAATTGTGATTAAAATATTGATAGATACGTAGGTGGATAGAGACAAAAATAGAAATTACAAAAAAATTATATGAACAATACAGGTCAGTATTGAAAAAAAAAAATTGAGAGAGGCGCTTTAAAAAGCAGACGTCTATTGAATAGTGGTTAACCTTCAACAAAAAAAGCTTAATAATTTTTTCTCAAAATAAAGGTGTTAATGAATTAAAACGAAAATTCTCGGTTTTGCCCAATTTTTCAATAATTTTTCCCATTTTACCATCTTTGTATCTATAACGGTTAACGAAATTCTCATTTTCGCCACCCTGTATGTAATTGGTCGCTTAAATTATGGGATCAATGAGCCCCTATAGCGAAATTCTATATTCTAAGACGTTGTAACTCGAAAATAAAAAATAGTTATCGCATTTGGATTTTTACTAGAAAAGTTTTTGGTGCTTTCCATATTAAAATAAGAATTTTTGGAATCAGTCGAAATTTTTTTTGTTTTACCGACATGCTTACTCCCATTTTAAGTGGGTCAATAATATATATCAACTGGTGCAATACTTTAGGAGTTACCTGCATAGTTTAGGGTAAATATTTTTTCAAGTATATAAATTAAAATAAAAGATCATTGCTAAATAATCGGAAATATTGCGACATAGTAATTCCAGTTGTATTTCAAATTAACGAAATATTTTCAGGGAATTCATCTAATTTGTTATCTACATACCGCATTTTGTTTGTGATATAATTTAATTACCATTCTGGGTTTTTTTATTAGATAACGCTCAAACCAGAATCTCTACGATATTTTTTGGACCGGAAACAAAAAATATTTCATATTGGTTCATCTTAAAAAATAATAGAAAATAAAAAGTTATTCGGAAAATTATTAATATAAATATTTTACTTTTATTTAAAATTATACTTTTTAATATTACTAGTGGATAAATTATATCATATTTGTAGAAAAACAACACATACTACGTTTTATTGAATTTCTGAAAAAGAAATTATGATGTGTTCAACACATGATTTTCCTGTAAAGATACCAAATATACTGACTATGGCGAGGGTTTAGAATATGAATTAAAGCTAAAAATTATTAAAAACAGTTTTTTATTTTTTCATTACCATTGAAACAACTGAAAAATGTCTCCATTGCAATCCATTTTAGAGAAATTACGTATAGGACAAAAATTATAGGAAATGATATCATAAATAACAGAAATATACCTTATGGTAGAAAAATATCTCCAACAAAGTACCACTCCAGATGCTACGACTATTCCCAAAATCTCACCTTAAGTTTAAAATTTCGTGTTTTCTCTTTTAATCCGATTTTGAGTTATCCTGAACACAGACACATATAGACTGAGATGAAAATGGTCAAAACGGATTCAAGATCCGTCGAAAATTCGAGGTCGAAAAAATCATGATTCCCATATATTCCTTATTGGATACAGAAAAGTAAAAATCAGACATTTTCTAATAGTATTGGTGAATTTGTTGACTTGTAAACACAATTTCATTTTAAATAAAATTTAAGCTATCATTTTTAGGGATCGAACTGAAGAAGTAAACATTAAAAATAAACCAGAAAGGAAGAAGAGAAAACTCAAAGACCGTTACACATAACGAGCTGCCATTTCCCTTCTGAAAACAACTACTCCTTTGGCTAATGCCGCAACAGGCATTGAAAATTATATCAAAATGTGAATAGCAGAAACAACATCTAACTTTAATTTTGAAAATTATTTTCTACCTCTACTATTCACCTTCTGATATAATTCAATGCCTGTTGCGGTATTAGATAAAGGAGTAGTTATTTTCAGGAGGGAAATGGTCGCTCGTTGTGTTTGTGACACGGACTTTGAGTTTTTCTCTTTTTCCTTCATGATTTATTTTTAAATTGGTCACATTTGAGAATTGGAATTTATTTTCTTAAGTAAACAATCATTTATTCCATAAGTAAATATGTTTTTAAAACATTAACTTGGTAAATATATGTTTTATAAATTTACATTCCAATATACTTAGGAGATTGCAAATTATTTTGAAGTTTCCAAAGCTAAAAAGAATATATCAGTTTGTCTGAAATTTTTCTGGTTTTTCACTACCTACTTGTTTTATTTTAAAAAATCTACGATACCTACCTACATTAACGGTAATCCTCGCGAAAATCAAACGCATTGATCTTTACAAATTTGTTTGCATTAATTCTTTGTTGGACTATAATAGATTATTATCTTGCTGTTCGATTCACTGTGAACATATTTCTCTATTACGTAATTCAACGGGTAGGGTAAGTCATGCATTGAAGTTGGGAGTGAATCTGAATAAGGTGAATAGGCAACCGTATCGAATCGAAGAGTAAAACACCTTACTTCTTACTGTAAATATCTGAAACACCTGGCTGTCTGAGCGGCTGCGGCTGAAAGATTGCGGAATGGAAATGGGAATGAATAAGCTCACATTCAGGCCAATACGATGACAAATGCCAAGCGTTTTTACGATCTGTAAACCTGTTTGTATAATCCATAGACGTACTTACATACGAACCGTTGGAGACTTAAACTTATACCTTGATATGGCCGTTTTGTTTTGCCCATACAAATATGCCGTATATGCAGAGGTTACTTTAAAAGTAGCTTTCGCCAATAAATACACTTATAAATTGTAATAACGAAAACATTTCAAGAAGTGTGCAGTCTACAGAAACGAAGTTTTTAAAAATACTTGAAAAATTACTTTGACTTTTGGTATCTAAACCACGTAGAATCATTGATTTGCTTACGCATTTCCTTCAAACCTTAACATATCTAATATAACCTTTGTTTAGTCTCTCATAGAGGCACCGATCGCACATATATACAGTCAAACGGAAACCATCCCTCCTTGACTCTGATTCCTGTGTTCGTCTGTCATAGGGATATTTAGATCAATACTTCAAAAAAAAATTTCTTTAGGTTTCAGGACAATTTGTCCACTAATTAAAAGTATTGTAAATATTGGATACTAAGGTTGGAAGTCCAAAAGGACCCTACCACAATTCCACGTGTTTTTTCGATTGTAATTTTTTGTAGAACTTCATATTAAAGATAAATCCGAAAAAATATTACGAGAAACATATTTCGGATTAATGGTAAAAGCATATATTGTGAAGCTTTCCGGGTCTCTCATCCATGATACGAATTTGTACATTTGATTGTTGTTGACAGTTATTGTTTAGTATCACCCTGAACAGACCACGAATTTATTCAGGGTTAGTACTAGAATGTCATGAAGCTTTGGCCGAAGTATCCATCAACAATGTGGTCACCTTAAGATCGATCAAAGGTCACGCCACATCGAAAGGTAACCGTCTTGCCGATTCACTAGCCAAGAAAGCAGCCAACCAAATACTTTTTGGATCTGGCCCTTCCATTGGCCTGACAAAATCGGTAGTGACAGACCTAATTAAAGAACATTCCCTTGTGAAATTCAAGGAAAGATGGGATGAAACAAGAAACTGCAGAGTTGCCAGGGAGCTCTTAAGTTATCCTGACAACACTGCAGCAAACAAATACTTGACTATGACTAGACAGAATATGCGTCTGGTCACAGGCATTCTGACTGGTCATTGCCAAGTACGGAAGCATCTCCATATCATGGAGCTATCCGAATCCGCACTCTGCAGAGGGTGCGAACAAGAAGATGAGACCATCGAGCATATCCTTTACGATTGCCCGACGCTCTCATTTATTAGAAGATTTGTGTTCGGCGAGTATCGGCTATCGGATATAAGAGAAGCACCTCTTGGCGACTTTGTCAACTACATTAAATCTGTAGGCTGGCTGACGAGCTAGGAGGTGCCTATCATCTTAGGAGGATGCACAATGGGCCTAATGAGGCCTAAGTGCCGTGGGGGGTAACCCACCCTCCACACGTTACAGATACAGATATTGTTTAGTAGGCTCCATTCAATGTTTGCTACTCTGTTTTTGCATCTATTGTACTTACGTGAATGTGTAAATTAGATAATTGAAGGTTTGAATTAAATAATATGCTAAATGTCATAAAATCGGTTTTTCATTTTATACTTGTAAAATGTTCTAGGTGCCATAACCAACAACATATACAGTAGTCCCCCTAAGTTAGAATCATATGGAAAACTTTATTATTAATTTTAGGAAAAAAAGTTATTCTTCATAAAAAGTTCTGCAGTCATCAAATATCAAATTTTTTCAGTGGTATACGAGGTTTGTCAAACATACTCAAGAGTAAAGTACCTTTATTCTTTATACGACTGATAAAATTTGATATCTGATGTTTGTATTTTAGGTTTTAGACCATACTCGACTTTTTATAAACAATAACTTTTTCCCAATATTAATGTTATGTGAGCCATTTCATTATTCAGTCATGCTCTATTCCTCCAAGTCCCTCTCTGTCTTATTTGGCCTTTGAGGCTCAACTTGTCTGATTATCATACATATTTAAACCCCTTAAGACAAAACATAAGTGACGACTATGGCGGAGGCACTTTCGCGAACATTCCTGAGTCAACGTGATAATGTTTCTGGTATATTCCAGATATGAGATGTTTTGGTGGAGGAGCATTTTGGAATCCACCAATTTGTATATAAATATTGGTGGAATAATTTAATAGCCGTGGAACTTTTTGCTTCATATATGTTGTTGGTTATGGCACCTAGAACATTTTACAAATATAAAATGAAAAACTGATTTTTTGGCACATTTAATTCAAGCCTTCAATTAGATTTCGTTATTGACCAAAAATGCTCGTGATCTGTATTGATTGCAGCAGATCAGATACCCCCCAAGAATTTAATCCTGAAAGGTGGGTTAAAAATAATATAGATTTTTTTTATAAAACACAATTGGGTATATTTTGTAAATTATATTTTAAAGTATTTTCCTTTGCGCGATTTTGTAAAAAATATCGAAATTGTCTAGTTAAATGATTCCCGAGCTAGGGACAGACGCCGCCCTTAAGTTCTAGTTTGCATCTGAAATAATAATTTCGAGTGCAAAGTGCCAAAAGAAGGTTTACCTGTAACTACATATATTACCACCTTTTTTCAACTTATTATTGGTGACACAGTCTACGCCTTAGAACGTACTAAACGCCGGGTTTATATAAAAAAAAACAAGAACAAAGACAAATGCATTATTTATAGACCGATCCCCGTATAACCCGTTAATGCCATTGTTAATAATTCCATAAAACATTTTCTCCGGTTATTTTTACTGGGGACTTTTGTTGTGTCTAAAAAATTTTATACAATTCAAGTGATCGGTGAAAGTATACCGTTAATCCATTCGTAAAAATGTGTCTAAAAAATTTTTATTATTATAAACGATTCTTTGTTTTTCGTTGTGGTGTTTATCAATTTACACGAACTCGAATTAAAATGTAGGTTCATTCTATGTCAATGTCAACGAAATTGTTAAACAGACGTCTATTCTTTATTTGTATTGTTTGAAATAATCTAAACTCCAGTAACCTTTTTATTTTTGGTATAATATTGTCTGGTAAACAACACTCATTTTATTTTTCACGGTGCACTAGACTGTCAGATACATAAAATTTTCTATAATATGAAATAAACGATCCAAATAAATGATAGAAACTAAAAAAATATCTTGGAAAATAAGCTAGTTCGGTGTGATGTGTTGTGGTTCCACTGACATTTAATTCTAACCAAACTTTTAACAAAAACATCAAACAATTTGACATATACGTTTTTACTGTTTTTAGTTTATTTCTAAATGTTGTTTACAGGTCATAAAAAATAGTTTAAAGGTATGTAATTGGTAACTAAACGATTATATATTTGATGCATGTTAACTATTTACTTTAGGAATATATTTATAAATGTAAAAAACGATATAATTTAGGTAAACAAAACGAACAAAACGCACTCAACAAATCTACTGTCACTTTAATTGTCAGTGGAACCATAATTACATCATCACTAAACTAGCGTATTATGAATATGAGTATCAGTGCACAGGTCCCAGGGAGGTTATAATACTTTGAATATAGAGGTACCTACCATCATGACTGAGACAATAATTGTTCCCTATCCTATAAGATACGTCCACTGGGTGGGGCTTAGAAAGGGTTCTAAGCAGGGTTGAACTCAGATCTAATTAAAGTCGCGGGTACAGAATTACAAGTTTTAAATAAGTTATACACCTAAGATTTGTTTCAGCAAATAATCCATAACCAATCTGATTTATTTATTGCACCTTCGTGACTTATACAGGGTGTTAAAAAAAAAGTGTCACAAAATAAAACGGGGGGTAGTATGGGCCAAAATATGCAGAAAAATCTAAATAAACATATGTCCACAAATGAATGGTTTCAGAGATACGGAGTGTTTTGTATCATTTTTTGATTATCTTTTTTCATTCTCAAAAACTTGCTTTTCTTATCGGAGTCTACCGATGTTTTTTTATAGATACTATTTGCAGTTATTATTTTGTTGTGGGTGAATAATTTTATAAATTTTCGTTATGCCTGTTTACACTAATATTGAATAGCTGACATGCATTTTATGTACGGTCGTGCAAATGGCAATGCATTGAAATGGAGGGAGGGCACTTTGAACATCTCATTTAACTCTATGTTGTTATTGATTGTTTATAAATATCATTGTTTTTTTATAATAATAAAAAATTGTTATCTCCGAAACCGTTAATTTGCGGTCATATATTTATTAAGACTTTTCTGCTTATTTTGGGTCATACTATTCACCATTTCATTTTGTGACACTTTTTTTTAACACCCTGTATACCATTTGTTAACAGTTTTCTGACTGAATGTTTTTTTGAAATCATTTCTGACTGTCATACTTGGACCTGTGGACTTTTTTTTTTTTTTCGATTTATGGCCTAGGTGTACATACCTAATATGCCAGTCTCAAGTTTGTGCTTTAAATTCTCAATCATGTGTGTTCTGTGTAGGCTTTGTTACTTTTTCCCAGCGCCACTTCAGGAACAGCACTGTTAATTAGAACACACCAGTGAATGGTCGAGTGGGGGACCTGTGGACTTACAATCGATATTTTCTCGTGAAACTGCGCATGAGTCTGACGGCCATGTACACATTTGAACTGTTGTTAGAACACACCGAATATGTTTGTTTCTAGTTTCTGCAGCAATTTTAAACAGTCTGGAATAAGCGCAACTAAAAAAAAAATCGTTATGCAGATTGCACTGAATGGCAGTTTGTGAACGTATACGGTTTGGTGGATAACTATCACAAACATCATGCAGAAATATACCTAATTGGTAATTCATTGCACTGAAGAAGGCTTAATGCCGAAAGAGATTTGCTATTTTAATAACAAAATTTGTACGAAATACAAGTTTTATTTGCTGATCTAAGCTGCGTGCACACACTCGCTAATCTCTTTTGGTTTCTTTTAATATAAGTATATTTACATCTATAAATTTAAGTACATAATCTACCAAAAGCCGTACATCTGTAAATTAGCTATTAAATAACAAAGAAGATGCTGACTTAGTCCTTAAAATGGATAGACACTATTTGGGTTAGACTTTCATTGGCTGTGTTTTACAAATTAGGACAATATTATTAGATATCAAAATAATAACGTTAAGAATTGTGAATTACCTGTAATAATATTAGTAGATATCAAAATAATAACGTTAATCATTGTGAATTATCTGCACACTTTTTCCATTGTACATCCTGCAGGGGCATTTAGGACCTGCCTCTCAACTTATCAAAAACCTGCTGTTATCACTGAGAGGTATATTCGGCTTATCAAAAACCTGCTAGTAAACGTACTTAAGAAAACTTAATTTTGAAGATTTCTTCCGGTTATTCATTTTGTAGCTTGTAATTTTAGCACACTTAGTTATGCTTTGCCGCAAAACAATTAAAAAATACTGATTTGACACAATTAATGCTAAAATATTCAAATTTGTATACATTTTTGACAGCTTTTCGATTACTATAACATCGCTTCTAAGGGAGGAAGAAGTGGTGTCGCTTTTTAATGGCATGTTATTCAATTGTTCAACCTCATTAACATAATTTTTGAGACACATTGAGAAGCCGTAAGATTATTCCATAGGACTCTAGATAGTCATAAAAATATATCTAATTTTAATTCGTTTTTAGTCTGTTGATAGCAGATAGCAATAGTATTTTGTATAACAAGAGTGAATATGGACACTCCACTCGAGTTGTACAGTATATTTTTTCTACGATCCACTAAATAAAATCTACAAAATAATAGTAAATTTAGACTATTAAGACAAAATAACTAAATTTAATAGTAAATTATTAAACAAGCAATTTATGGTAGCCATTATTCACCCGAGTGAATAGTGGCCATAAATTGCGAGTCTAATACTATATTTTGTCCATGATCATTATGGTTTCTTTATTAAATAAAAGTGAAGTATAGAATGAAGTTTTTATTAAACATAGGTCACTAACTGTTGTTTTTTCGATTTTACCAATTTTCGAATTTCTGATTTTTCGATTTTTCAATTTTTCAATTTTTTGATTTGTCAATCTTTTGATTTTTCGATTTTTAATTTTTTGATTTTTCGATTTTTCAATCTAGAAAATATCGCCCATCTTTAGTTATCTTACCGGAATGTGCCATAATTACAAAAGCGTGAATTCTAGTGATGGGTACCATATGCTTTTAGTAGAATATTGATTTATTTTAAGTGGTCGTGGACAAAATAATTTAATACTTTTAGTAATTCATAAAATTAAATAAATAAAAAAATCTAATTTAATTTAATTAGTCTCCAGCCCATACTTGAACCCGGGCCTCTCTCATGGAATCCATTTTAGTTTTAATACTAGTAATTAAATTAGTTTCATATAGTTTGATTTAAATTTATGATTTATTTCTAAATGTGGACGTATACTTTATCTTAATAACTAAAAAATATACTGACAATTAGTTTGACAGAATTTAAGAAATAATAGTAGCCGGGTGACCAAAATATGAACTGAGGATTACATTTTTGTTCTTACTAGGTAGAATGGATATGAAATATTCGTTCAGTTAAATGCAATGACGTACTTTTTCGTTTTGTAGCCTTTACGTAGAACAGCTGATATTCATGTGGGCATAGAAAAAAATCACTTTTCTACACTTACATGGATATTAGCTTATGTACCTAGTAAGAACACGGCAAAACATGAAATCCACCAATCACAATTCATATTTTGGTCACCCGGCTACTATTATTTTTTAAAATTTTAAATAAGTGAAAATCTTGTCAAACTAATTGTCTGTATATTTTTTAGTTCTTGAGATTAAATATAGGGTGTATCAAAATGATTGGTCATAAATTATACCACATATTCTTTGGTCAAAAATAGGTCGATTGAACCTAACTTACCTATGTACAAAATTGCACACACAAAAAGTTACAGGGTGCTCTTAAAACGTTTAACATTTTTTCATCAAATTGTATATGGCGTGTTACAATTCAATGACTAATAAAGCTGGGGTCATCTCCCTTTTGATCACCTACTTTTTTGTGGTATAATTTTAGTCGAAAATGGAACGCCACTGGAATTCAACATACATTTTCAAACTTTTTTTGTCTCTTAGTATTTATTTGTAAAATATTTGGTTTAAACGATACAGCCACTTGTTGACATTTTTCAATATGAATTCTACGTTTGCAAAAATATCTAGATCAGGTTTATTATTATATTACAACTATTGACCTCAAAATACACAAATATAATTTAACAGGTGTTCAAAACCTCCGCTACTGTATACACATTCTACATCGTTTTAACAATGAAAATCGAATTTTTTGAAAAATTTAATTTTTTTGTTCAAAGGCGTTAACAGCTTCTAAAATTCGATTTCTTGATTGATGTTCACTAGTTATTTCCATGGAATAAACATAATCTTTCATAAATCCCCAAAAACAAAAATCCAGTGGATTAAGATCTGGACCGCGCAGTGGCCATTCAATTGGTGCTGGATATTTCCGAAATAGAAACGCTCTAATGTCCTTAATAAAGTGTACCATCTCTAAGTAGATTGGCAAATCGATTTGTAAAAACAATAAATAATTTGAAGTTTGAGAATGGATGTTAAATTCCAGTGGTGTTCTATTTTCGACCAAATATTATGCCACAAAAAGTTGGGTTGTCTAAAGAGCGATGATCCCCTCGAATATCGAGAAAAAATATTGTCTCTACCTTGGATTTATTAGTATGTAAAATTTCATGATAAAATGTTAAACAGTTTAAGAGCAACGTTAAAAGAGTACATTTAAATTTTTAACTTAAACCCCCTGTAACTTTTTGTGTGTGCAATTTTGTATATAGGAAAGTAAGGTTCAATAGACCTATTTTTAACCCAAGAACATGTGGTATAATTATGACCAGTCTTTTTGATACACCCTGTATGCATTAAAATGAGTTGACTTGTGTAGGATCGATAAATAATAGCATTTCTATTATTATTATTATTATTCGTCTATATCTACAAATAAACCATAACCTTTAATAAAACCATATTAAATCAATTTAATTACGAGTATAAAAACTAAAATAATATTTGTGCGCAGTGACTAGGTCATTTGGCTTTTATGCAGAGGTCCCGGATTCAATTCTAAGATTGGAGACTAAATTAATTCGTTTTTTTTTTTTTAATTAATTATTTTATCTTAACCTAAAATAATTTTAAAAATGTTTAGATTTTCGTTAGTGGGTCGTAGAAAAAATATACTGTACAACTAGAGTGGATTGTCCGTATCATACGTGGCTAAATATTGTACAAGTAAATGAATATTTTGTTGATGAGCTAAAAAGGTCGCTGTCCCATTTTTCTTCGGGTCATCATCTCTGCACCATTATTACCGAATAATATACGAACAGTACACAAATAGTACCTACATGAAATTACAAATAGTACAGAAATAGTACATAAAATACATAAAGAGTACACATAGTACAGGTTGCTTGTTCACCATAGTACGTTAGTACACCAGTGGTTTATCTCTTGGAATTCGTATTGACCTACATATAAGGTAGGGGAGGATCGATTGCTCCTATATCACTTGGGTCATTCTAGACCAAGTGTGCATCATTCAGTGGCATATAGGACCAGTGGCGGCTGGTGGTAAATTAAAATGGGGGTTCAATTTTTCCAATAATTTTAGCGTTTGTAAAACTTATTACAAGAGCTAATATCCCTCAAACCTACTTTGGCATCGTACGTTTTAATATAATTAAATTCCGAATTTTTTATAAGATTCCTGAGTCACGAAAAGATTGCTTGATAACATCACTTAGATCATTACTAGAAATGGTACATTGCGCTCTACAAGCGCAAAAACTATTTTAATTTCTACCGTTTTTATTTCATCTGAAATTTGTCAATCTAAAAAAGCAGAGGTTGTCCCTGTTGTTTTGGTTAGTTTTTAGAAAGGGCAAATCTTAGAGTTGCCACTGAAACCAGAAATATACCATTTATACTTCGCCCAAACATTACGGTTCTTTTAGTGAAGCAATTCTTGATAAAAATACCAGGTTATACAATAGTCACTATACCCACCCTGATCTTTGCAAAGCCAAGATAAAAATAATGGGTTTTAGTCCCATTTCGCCCGGCAGAATTATTAAAAACTTTATTTACACTACACCACACATCGGAAAGAATTAATTAATCGAAAAATCGATGAATCCAAAAAAAATCGGTTAACCGAAAATATCGATTAAATGAAAATAGTCGATTAATCAAAAAGAATAAATTAACGTAAAAGAATAGATTAATCGAAAAGAATCAATTAATCTAAAATAATCGATTAACCGAAAAGAATCGATTATACAAAAATAATCGAGAAGAATTGTAAAGAATCGTAAAGAAACGAAAAGAATCGAAAATAATAAAAAATAATTGAAAAGAATCGAAAATAATCGTAGAGTCGATTAACGATAAATCGTAAAGAATCGATTCATCGAAAATAACTGATTATTTATTTTGATAATTGCTCGGCCCTAACCTTTTTAACAATCATTTTTAGCAACAAAAGATAATTTATATGTTTAGGTTTATTCATGTGATTTTAAACAATGTTCTTTTATGAAATTTAACTGAGTGTTCATTGCACAAATGAACCAATGGAGAAACCGCCCCTGTATAGGACCTGCCTCTCAGTTCGCCAAAAAACCTACTTGTTTACAGTTTAACAAAGTCCTGCAAGTTAACGTCCGATGGAAAATGCTCGGGTGGAGTTATTTTGTCCGCCTGTTCAACAGGGCGTTTAATCACTTATTATCGAGCGGTTGATGGTTTTAGGTTAGTTATTTGTGTTTAAATGTTAGGTTTAGGTAATTTTAATTAATTCATAAACTACTCTATAGAAGAAATAAACTATTATAATTATTACGTTAAATTTGTAGAAATCTAGATCTTTGTATACCTACCTCCTTAAAACTTATACCTAATACTATTGACTTAAAGTAGACGGTGACTCGACGAGCAAAGTATAAATAAGGTTTTCTTTTTTCGATAAACCCACAAAAATCCATAATAACGCTATGAATGACGACAGTTCGATGAACTGAACGATGCGTTAGTTCAGTTTGTTGTAGAAACGACACAAATACAGTCACATTCACCAGTCTGTATCGTATGGCAACGCAAACAAAACGTTACACCATTTTTCCAGAGTCATTGTACCTGCTTACTTGATTGTACTGGGGCCAAGCGAAGTAAACAAGAAAAGCTACTTCGGTTTAACGGAAATGCACTCTTTTATTTCATTTTCCCAATGGCATAGACGTTTTATTACCTATTGAAAGTTGGAAATAAATTATATCTAAATGGATACTGGGTGTGCCACGATGATCTTAAATCAGATCCAGGCGTGGTTATATTGATGAAGCAAATCGTCGAGGATTTTGGAACCCATTTACAGCTGTCCTTGGAGAGGGCTGAAAACACTTTTTACGCACTTCTTGATCATTTAAATTACATTTTATTATTCTATTAGTTAAAAATTAAATAAAAATTAATATTTTTAGTGATGCATTTTAGATTTACTTTGTATGGATGTTCTTTTAGCCAACCTTTGAAGCCACTTAATTGAAAAATCGGAATAAAACATTCTTATATAGACATTTTTAACTAATTCGCTTTTACTTTTGAGTTATACGCGTATGAAGAAGGTGATGAATAAATATCGTAAAATGAGTCAGATGATTTGTTTTTTCGCTTTTTCGTTTATGGATGTAAAAAGTGATACGACATTTTTATAAAGCTTCTTAGTTTCGATTTTTTGAGAACTGTTGAATGTTAGGATAAAAACTGATACATACCTAAGTAGTAAATTCGGTTGGAGAATTAAAAAAACGTCAACCTATTTGACAATTAATCAGACTTTTGAATCTTTTATTATTTTAATTATGAATTTTAATTCGGTGTCATCGGCATCAACTACCAAGGTGTTTGGTGGTGGCTTTGTTAATTAGAACCCAATAGTGAATAGTCGAGTTGGGAATTAGGATTCATTTTTAAATTTTTAACTAATTCAATTAAATAAAAATCCCGCTACCGGCCGGATTCGAATCCGGGACCCTTGGATCCGAAAGTCCTTACTCTAACCACTGAGCCACCCACTTTTCTTTTATTAATTAAATGCGAAACTATATTTTTAGTGTTCATTTAGTTTCTCCATCAATATTACCCTAAATCCAAACAAAATTAGTATGAATGAATAGGTATTTTAAATATATACCTTTTAAACGAGATGTCAGCTGCTATGAGGTACCATTAAAATTTATTGGACACAGTGGCCCTGTGACGTCATCTATGACTTACGTCACCTGTTACCACTAGTAGAGAAGATTACAACCGATTATTTTCACCTTTCAAATTTCATTAGTCTAAGTATAACCGTTCAAATTCAAAGTGTACGAGACAGGAGGGGACTTTTGAGTAGCACTGTAAATAATTAATCTCTATAGCGTGCGTCGTCATTTTTTAAAGTGATTTTTTACGCATAAGGAACAATAGCACACTTTTGTTATCAAAAAAAAAAAATGGATCTATCTCTCCGCAGTATCTTCCGAAAATAGTGTAATTTGCAGTAATAAATCAACATTTTTTTTGGTTTCTTCCCGTTATAATGTACGTAATGTAATGAGATTCAGTTGGCCCAAAAAGCACTAAATATTAGAATAATCAATAGAATCGCCTACCATTACACCTTAGACATGAAATATTAACTGAAAACATTATCCTTGAAAAGGTCATAGGGCTTAATTTCCTGTATGCTTCAAAGCCACGTACTGTTTTACATTTCATTCTTAAAAAAAAAATACGAACGTGTAGGTGTTATACAGTATATTTTGAATTGTGCTTTGGAAATGCAATATATAGGTACGTATAACTCAAAAGAAAATAAAGAAAAAAAAATAAGATTTTCATGGATAAAAACAGCAAAAATTTTTAAACAAAATTAGAAATATAGAGAATCGTTTGAAAAAAAACCTGCCTTCTAAGTATGTATGTAAATTACAACATATTTTTCACTTTTCACTATAATAATCAGAGGTTATCTTTTCGATACCAAACCCGAATTACCATCCAATTCCCTTAATCATTATATTCTGTCACTATTTTATTATTTCCTAGAAATTACATAAACTAACACACAAGTGAATACAGGTTATATCTATGTATAAATTGCTCTCCATAGGCGGACATGGTTTATTTTCTGTACTTACATACAGGTTGTCCGGAAATGATGATAGGGATGATTCTATGGAAAAAAATATAAATAAAACTATATATAAACATATAGGTCAACAAATGGATCTTAAGAGCTGCTGTAGTCTTTTAAATGATCGCCCTACAACTTTTTATGCTGAATTTCAATGAAATTTGAACATTCATTCAGCGGTGTATTAACCAGGATCGGCTTAGGGTATTTCGAAGGGTGAACCCTCCCGAAATACTAGTACGCTTTCACTCAAAATCACCGAAATCACTACAAATTTTCTTGAAATTTTCGATATCATCACGAAAATAATTGTCGAAATCGTCACCGAAATCACTTCGAAATCAATTCGTCACTCAAAAATGTAAATGTTAGCTTGTGGATCGAAAGTCAATTGAATAGAGTCATCGTATAAAATTATGGAGAATTTTCAGCAAAATCACCGAAATCCTATAAAATTATTTTAGGCGATTTTCGAAATACGGGTAAATGTTGACCTTAGTAGTTTTCCCCTCGGGGTATTTTTAGTCCTAACTGTTTTGTTAACAATTATTTTTGCAATTTTACAACAAACATTTTAAGTTTTTTACTTATTATTTGACTTCGACCAAATGTACGGTTTTAGATTTATACGGATTTTAAATAGTACTTACATGTAATGTACTATTCTTTTTTTTTTTTTAATTTGGTGTCATAGGCGTCGACTACTACGGCCATTAGCCTCGTGTTCTGTGTAGGCTTTGTTACTGTTTCCCAGCGCCACTTTAGGAACAGCACTGTTAATTAGAGCCCAACAGAAGTGCAGTTTGATATCCCTTTGTAAACAAATCCCAAGGATTCCAAAAAAAATTCAGTTTTTCTGCGATACTTTATTTTATATTTCCAAAAGCAGTATTTAAACGATTTTGTAGTAAAAAAAACAATTTAAAAAATCTGCCCCATTAATACGAGGGTTGCCATTTATATTTCGGGATTAGAGAACAAAAACAAATAGTAATATCTAAAATGGCTTTATTGTTTTTCAAAATATTCTCCATGAAGATCTACACACTTCTGCATGCGTTTGAACCAATTGTCGAAACACGTTTGCCACTCTGATTGAGGTATCTCCGAAACATGCATTCTGAACGCATCAACCGCTTCTTCAGGTGTCGGGAAACGTTGACCTCTCAGTTTATTTATTACGTACGGGAATAAAAAGAAGTCATTCGGTGCCAAGTCAGGACTATATGGCGGATGACTCATCACATCGACATTTTGAGTGCTCAAAAATGCAGTTGCTTGAGCCGATGTGTGAGAGCTCGCATTGTCGTGGTGAAGAGTGATCCGTCTTCGGCGGTTGGATTTCCTCATTTCTTGGAAGCCAACTGGCAAACAAATGGTTGTGCACCACTCACAATTGACTGTTCTGCGTTGTTCTAGTGGTACGGTTGCGACATGTCCAGTTTTTTCGAAGAAACAGACCACCATTTGCTTGGAAGTGCTTCGTGCGCGAACAACTTTTGTTGGATTTGGCGAACAACTTTTGTTGGATTTGGCTCATCTTGAAACACCCATGCAGTCGACTGCTGTTTACTTTCGGGCTCATACGCGTAAATCCACGATTCGTCACCTGTCACTGTCATAGACGTGTTTCGAAGCACCGCGATCGTATTTTTTAAGCATTGCTTTCGACCAATCGACACGAGCCTTTTTTTTGAACCATTGACAAACTGTGTGGGATCCAACGCGAACAAATTCTTTGACAGTCCAATGTTTATGCAATATTAAATGATTGCTGGTTCCACTAATGCTTAAGGTTGTCTCAATCTCACGATAGGTCACATGACGATCTTTCAATATCAGTTCGCGCACAGCATCAATGGTTTCCGGAACAACAACTGTTTTGGACGACCTTTACGAAATTCATCTTGGAGGAAACTACGACCTCGATTGAATTCACCATACCATCGATAAACACTGGTCCTTGATGGAGTTTCATCGCCAAAAATTGAATTAAGTTCATCGATGCACTGTTGCTGAGTTAATCCACGTCGAAAGATGTGAAAAAATAATCGCACGAAAATGTTCACGATTTAATTCCATTTTTTTGCCGAGATGAATCTTTTAAGTTACTGTAAACAACACAAATAGCGCTCTTATGTCAAAACGATCTGAGTACGCATGACCTCAAAAATGTCAAACTTTACGGCAGAGCTGTCAATCACTAGGGTTGCCAAACGTCCCACTTTAGGCGTAATTGTCCCATTTTTTCATTTGCTGGCACGTGTCAAGTCAAGGTACGAAAATGTCCCGCTTTTGACCCAAATTCCACGCTTGTTAAATAACAAAAGTTATAAAAAATAAATGTTTGAAGAGGTAAGACCTTTTTTTAAAAGCTCGTGAGAAAAAGGACCTGGTTTATAAAAATATAAGCTGCGGACCTTTTTTTTGAACCTGGGCAGAAGGACGTAGTTTATAAAATTATAAACTGAGGACCTTGGAAGCCGAGGACTTTTTTTTAGTATCTCTTAAAAAAAGAACCTGATTTTATATAAATACTTGGCTTTTTAACCCGATCCCCTGTTGTCATCGTTGTCCCGCTTTTCTCTTTTGTAAATCTGCCAACCCTAAGAATCGCCCTTTACTCAAAATATCCAATAGAAAAGCTGACGAAATAAAACTTTTAACAATAGTTATAGTTTATTCAATAAAATAGCTATTTATTAAACCAGTTGCGAAATGCCTTATTTTATGAATATTTGCGAGACGGGCAGAGCGAGGTCCCGCAACATAAACGAGTTACATAAAACAGCATTTCGTATAGATAGAAATTAAATTCGTTCTCGTTAGGGAGCAAAATCAAAAGTAAGAGTGTTGAAATTTAATTTCTCCTTGCTGTTTTTCCTTTGGATATAATTCAATACCTGTTGAGGTATTAGCCAAAGAAGTAGTTGTTTTCGGAAGGAAAATGGTCGCTCCTATTTTGTAACATATGGCTTTATGTTTTATTTTATTTTACGTCTTGGTCACATTTGAGTTATTAGGGAATTATTTTCCTTTTTTATTTAATAAAGAATTCAAAAATATAAACTAAATTAAAAAAAAACTACCTAATTTACTTGACGGCAAATTGCATTTATAGCTAGTCCTATTTTAGCATTATTACAAAATAATAATAACAAAACAACGCATCGAGTGCGATAAACCAAGTTTGGCTGCGAAAAAATGAACTGTGTGATACAGCTTCGCGTATCCGCGGTGTTCAGTAGCCAGTGGTCATCACTCATCACTTCCCGGTGAACCCGATGACGACGATTCTATTCCATCGACGGGCAGTCAAGGTCGTCACTATCGGTACCAGATACAAATACGACTACATACAGAATGGACGTCATACGTCCCTCGTTCTTGCTTGTGTTACAGTTGACCATAACATAACATTAAACCGTATTATTATTGTTATTTATTCATTTATCGAAATTAATCTACAGGGTGATGGTATAGTACGAAGAAAGTCCAATATCTCTGGGGCACTGTTAGATATCTATATAAAAAAAATATTAACAAAATGCTAGGCTAGGGATTTAAGGGTTCAATAAATAACTTCAGTCTGAAACATACTTATGTTTTTCTTAAACAGATCACCCTGTATTTTATTATATATTTTTGAATTACCTTCGTTTTATAGTAATACTAAGTAGTGTGGTGTTACACCTACAGGGTATGTCACACGATATAACCAGTTTTATATGAAAATCGTATTGATTCCAATGGCCTATGTACTGATAAAGAAACAAATTATTAACAAAAAAATTGATGTCACAATTTTTTGATATTAGTCAAATTTTATGCCGATGAACTACTTTTTTTTTTAATTCGCAACAGATATTTACAAGTTGAGTCAAAACTCAAATACATCATTTTCTATTTTTTTTTATATTGATTACCCAGTATTTTATATCTCCATTAAAAAGATTATAGCCCTAAATGCTTTAACTTGAGTCAAGCATTCCATATACCTAGAATTAATTAACTTGAATGATATCCTTCAAAATAATTTGGGTGTATATGAACATTACAATTCCTTGTCTGACTGTGACACGTCATATTCTTCTTGTAGGTTGTTTAGGAATCAGCTTATATAAGTAATTTTTGTCTTCGCGGAGTACGATTCAAAATATTCTGCTGGCACCGCTCTAAAGCAACGTATTACATGCACTTCTTTAAAGTTCTTATTTGCTATTTTTTTTTTTTTTTTTAGAAAAGATTGATTTTCGTGTTTTCTACCTAGCAAACTTGGAGAGAATCCAGATTAATAACGTTTATTTCTGTTATTGATCTAATGTCTGTGTACCTTTAATACATATTTAGACCATTAGCTTAATTTTGTACTTATCTAACATGAATACTCGTATGCAAAATATAACCTTTCTTATCCTCTTTCTATATATAATTTAATCGATCCTTAATGGCTCTTTAATCTATTTTTACAGTGGCCAAGTCTATTTTTAGCTCCCTTTCATTTGATGAGTATGATGAGTCGAAAAACTCTTTCAAAATAAATTTAATAAAAATATTTTTAAGACAGTTTACGACCAGTCATGGGAAATATTTTCAAAATTATTGTTATTTACAAAATACTCTAAGTAATGAGATAAAAATAAAACAAAAAATATTAATTAGTTGTTTACTATTTTTTAAGGTTTGTTAACACTAAAATCCTGTGTTTAATATACTTAATCTAAGTTTTTCTTCCTTTACCTGATGATGGTCTTTAGCCCGAAACCAGTTGTCTTTTAAAAATAAGTAATAAATTGAATGTAGAACTGATTTTGTTTTTATCTCAATATTAAAGTTATCCTAATGTTAAATGTTGAATACCCTTTAGGCTTTATATAAATACAGATTAATCTTATTTTTTTAATTAATGCCTGATTTCGAGAAAAAATCATTTGATTCGTGGTGTTTAAACTTTAAAACTTTACGTTTCTAGCAATGATTCGTGGTGTTTAAACTTTAAAACCTTACGTTTCTAGTAATGGCGTAATTAGGAGATATCACTCCCCCACCAAATATCAATGCAATTCAAGTAATAATTTTTTTACGGACTCATATTTACTTTTACAAAAGTTAATAAAATAGAAAACATAACATTTATGAAAGTAGTAAATATCTCATATTCGAGATATATAAAATTAAATATGAATAGCTAAAGGATAAAAGTTGGTCATACAAAGGGATTCATTTTGGCAAATTGTTGTATGGTTGTTTGTTATACACTACAATTTTTCTAAATCAATTTTTAAGATTTGAAAAAGCAAAGAAAGGTGTTTTTATATCTCCTATACAAATTTTAGATGTATGAAAAATATTTTCATTTTGGTTACGCTAGTCATTTCTAGTTTAATATGGCAAAATTGCTTAGTAATTAATGACAGTCATAAAGGCTCTAACACCAAAGACTAAAAAGGCCTCATTTCTAGGAACCTGATGGGTTTAACTGACTTATTGTATAGTGATTATTGGATTGATTATAAGTATTAAGTAATAATAATAATAATAATAATAATAATAATGTGACAAGGGTCCAATTTAAAAACCTTTTAAGGTTAAGTACTTGTTTTTATTTGTGATTGGTTTTTGTGATTAAAAAAAATATATTTTTTTTAATTTTAACATATAAAGTGACATTTTTGAAATCGCAGCAAGTGTCAAATGATCTACTTTAGGCAACCAGTTGCATAATATTAAACATTATGAAACTGGTTTCAAAAAATTCATTACGTTACCAGTTGCGAACAGAAAACAAATAATAATAAACTTTTTTTGGTAAGTTTATATCAAAGAAGGCCAGGTCAACTCAAAAATAGAATTTGATTAAAATTACAACCTAATAATAATGTTGCTTTGATCCTTATTTTCCAGTGCAAAATCAGCACAAACTATTTAAAACTCAATACACGACAATCTAACCCACTTTTTTTTAAAGCTACGTAACTCGTTGATGATGCATATGCAACTAACAATACAAGAAAGTAATATTGGTTGCCTAAATATCAGAAATGTTTAACAAAAACACAATTTTAGTCAAAATTAAAAAAAAATATTGTATGTAACACGTTACAAAATGCCAATTTATGTAACCTGTTCATGATGCAAGACTTCGCTCTGCTCGTCCCGCAAATATTCACTCGTTACATAAAATAAGGCATTTCGCAACTGGTTTCATAAATAGTCATTTCGGATTTTGACTGGATATAGTGAAAATTCCTTATGGCATTTCTTGAGAAATTCGCTTAATCAGTAAAAAGAATAAGCGTCAGTAGTTGAGGAATTTGAACTAATGTGTGCAAAAGCCATTGACAAAATGCAATACGTGGAGGAAAATCAGCAGGAAGAAGTGCCTGCATGCGTTGTATGTGGTATGGGCATAACAAATTATCCCTAAGAATTTTCCAAACAGTCGAATAACTCACATTAAAAGTATTTGTAATTTTTCGAGTAGAAGTACTCGGATCTTCCTCGATCATGTCCAGTACATTTTCTTCCACTTCCACCGTTCTTGCTGTGTTTGACCTTCCTGGCTTTCCACTTCGTCTCAATGCGCCTGTTTCATGAAGACGTTGATGAATATTTTGGAACAATTTTCTATCAGGAATATTACGGTCAGGAAATCGTCCAATGTACAACCTCCTAGTTTCTAATGAATTTCCATCAGCAAGACCATAAATGTAATGCATGTAGGTCATCTCGGCGTTTGTATAGTGATTCATGATAAAGTCAGTAACAAAATTTTAACTACCAAATGATCAATCACTAGACGAATTCACATGAAATCCAGATTTAATCTGTATTTCTTTACGATGTCTGAAGTTTTGCCTGTTTTAAGTAATTGGAATGTTGTTAAAAATAATAAAAATAACCAATTTTTAAAAAAGTTGTATGTTCTTGGTTAACACAGTGTAGTACCTATTTTTATTTAGACTTTGAAAAATAATAAAAATAGTTTTCTCGAAAATGTTGTGCGCCCTGTATCTCCTAAAATTAACGGAATTTTAAAAATCATCAAAGAATAAAATAGAATAGTCCGAGGAACAACCCCTTGAACTTTTGCCGCCTGTTTAAAAAACACCCTGTATGTACTGTCATTTAGCACTTTTCCTACAATTTTTCCAGTACGGTCCATTTTAGAAAAATCATGTATAAACAAAAATTATAGAGATCGATATCGCAAACAACTTTTAGTTCAACAATTTTCATAAAAATCAGAATTTTGCACATTTTGTCAAATTTCTCGAATACGGACCATTTCAGGAAATTTTGACATAAAGCAGAAATTATAGATAATATTAGAAGTAACTTTTATTTGAACAATTTTTTTCTCCAAACATAAATAACATATATTCCATAAAATATAAAAACGGCCTCCCATAAAGTACCCCCCCCCCCCCCAGATGTTCCGACTTTGTCCACATTCTAATCATTTCACGTCAGGCCGAAATAAAACTTTTTAAAATTTAATGTTTTTTTCTTTATCCGTTTTTGAGTTTTCTTCAAATTTCGAAATTTACACATTTTCTCAAATATCTCGAATACGGTCCATTTTAAAGAAATTATGTATAGGATAACAATTATAGAGAATTATATTACAAACAACTTTTTTTTGAACAATTTTTATAAAAAAATATTTTTTAACATTTTGTCAAATTTCTCGAATACGGACCATTTTAATATATATAATATATAATATAAGAAGTAACTTTTATTTGAAGAATTTTCTTCCCCATGTGTTTTTCTGTGTATCGGTTTATGAGTTATGGTGGATACAGACACACATACAGACATCATCGCGAAAATAGTCAAAACGGATTCAGGGGACCTCAAAACGTAAAAATCTGTCGAAAAAAATCATTATTCCTATACTTTCCTTATATCTGTATACACATAGGAAATTAAAAATGCATAGACAAAAACAATTAAAAGATCAAAATCAGAAAGGATTACAAGAAAAAATTATTTTTGAAACTTTAGCTGAACAAGACTAGGTTAGGTGTTATTTTTGTGTACTCAATAAAATTAGTACTAAATTACCCTAACCCCATAAACACTTAAATTAACCAGTCTCCGATATTGTCACACTAGTAAGGTCAATTTTGTACGAAAAATTTATGAAAACAAAAAAAATAGATAATTTCTACAGCATTATACAACAATTTGATTTTGGTCGTCTGGCAACACTGGTGTTCGAGAATAGGGTACCAGTAAGGAAAAACATAAAAATAAACTTCACAGAATATTTTCAACTTGCAACTGATACAAATACAACGTTCACGAGAGGTGCGAACTATTCTGAAATCCTGTTCCTTTTCTCTTTCTCATAACTGAAAGAAAAGATTGGAGGCTATTTTTCGATTGCAGTAATTGCTACATATATCAAAGTAGTAACAGAGCATTTTGAAAGTGTAAATACCTGTCTTTCTTTTTTCAATTTTAACTACCTCGTTATTATTTTATGTATTTTTAATTATTTATGTATTTCTTTTTCATAGGAAAATTCCCCATTAATAATGATTATTAGTGAATATAATTCATATTTATTTTCTTACTGGCATTCTTAAAAAAAGAGAATATCGAAAAATACTTATATACATCTTCATTCAGATTAGACCGTTCATCTTGGATTTTTAATATCTACGATTTTTTGAAGGTCCTTGGCACACGGCCAAAATATACAACATTGCCTAATTTTAGACATCGGGTATAACATACAAAAGTATTGTTTGTATTGGCAAGATAAAGCCAATAATATTTTTTCTAAGATTCGTTTTGTTAGCAAATAGTACCTTTATTATAGTTTAATTTTATTTGTTTGTAACGTAAATATACTTCCATAATTATTATCATAAGAATACGAGGTGTTTCATTATTTGTTAGCAATACTTTTAAAATAAATAAAAAAAGTTTATATAAATATGCCAGCAAACTTTTAGTCTTGTAGATTGTAAATATTTTTAATCGTATTGCATTAATACTTGGTATACGGCGGTTTTTGATACGAGAAATCCTATTATGGGAACCGTTTTACAGTAGCCGCTAGGAGTAACTCTATATTGTATCTCCTTTTTATGGCTTAATTAACGTGACCATAACTTTTTTGCAGTGTATTTAATGACTTTTTACTTTCCTTTTTGTATGCTGATAAGGAAAGTATAGGTATCATGATTTTTAATACTGATTTTCTGTACTTTTATAAACAAAATTTCATAAAGTTTTAGCTTTTTATTGTTCGATGCAACCTAGAACGACAGCTTTTCAAACAAGAGATGAACTTAATAATGATTAAGGGGTGTCTATAATAAACTAAAAACATTTTTTATAATATTATACTGTGGTGCTCGCGTCCTGTTTGACGAGCCCACAAAGAACTTCTAACAGATTTGTTTATGACATTTTAGTTGCTTTTTCATGTTTGACGTTTTATGTCATTATTTTTACTTTTTGGTTATATGCAATGTTTTGGAGTGACAACCATCTGGTCTCTTTTTTTTAATAACGTCACCGTTATTAAGCTATGTTTTTTCTTTTGTAAACCTTTACAGGATTTTCTGGCTGAAGACACAAGTAGGCGGATCATTTGAACGAAGTATAAAAGGACCGTCGTTGCTATGCTACAGACAGATCATTAAATAACACATCATCGATCGGTTTCATTTTTTGTATATATTTCGAAAGTGTCATGCTTTTTTTATATATATATATATATCGAATAAATTTTTAAAAATTACTTTTTTTTTTTAGTTTTTAATTTAGTGGGACCAACCAACGGGACCACTAAATATACACTCAGTTATTCGTTTGTGTGAATTATGTATTGAACAAAATAGTTGATATTTTGAAGAGTTTAAGATACTATTGATATTGCTCGTTGAAAATAAATTTTTCTGATGTACATTGTACATTCTTAAAAAGGTTGCATCGAACAATAAAAAACCAGCCAACGTTTTTGGATTTTGGTAAGAGTTCTTTTTTGTTTAAAAAATTACAGAAAATAAGAAGTTTCATAAAAAAAGGAATAATGTACACTGAGAAAAGTTATGCTCGTTATAATCAGTAAAGAGTATACAGAGCGCCCTCTATAGCGGCTACACGAAAACGGTGTCCATAATAATCTTTCTCATACCAAGAAACCGCGTAAGCAGAAGAAATGTGGGGGTATCAGATCAGTTTTGCAACATAACCTCAAAAAATCATGCCATCGAGTTCTCTTGTCCGACGGTTTGGGGGGCGCGGGGTGGCCGAGAAGGAAGAAGTCTCTAGAGACTTGAAGACGAAGAAGAATGGGACGTAAGAACAAGAAGAACAGGAGGGTTGCGAGAGAATTAGTTAAATCAATACTCTAACATAATGCGATAACAAAATGATAGGTGTATCCGTCTGAAATTCGTAATTAGTACGCATTAAAAAAATTAGGAATTAATTTAAAAATATCTTCTTATATTACGTACAAGACAACTTGATGAAATTATTTTTTGAGGATATATTGCAAAAGTGATCTGATACCTCCACATTTCTTCTACTCGCGTAAAAAAATTGCAATGCGTCAAAAAAATTTTACGATATTTAAAACAAATTTATTTTAAAATTTAATTTGAACAACGTATACCGCCTAAACTAAGGTAGTATTATTTTTAAAGGTTCTATCGAGTGTTAAAGTCCTGCTACAAAAAACTAAAACACCCCATATATTTTTAGTCATTTTTATTTTGAATACATTGCATACGAAAACAAAAATTGGCGACGTTATCTAACAAAAATATTGATAACATGATAGGAAATAAATTTTCTCTCATCCGATAGATAACCCACAGTGTCATTGATTCTGAAAGTACTATCTTTCTGAAAAAATGATCGCCTGGTACTACCATGCGACTGATAAAGTCGCATAAAAGCTTTCCAATATCGTCTATATAATAATATATATTGTAACTTGAATCGAATGCGTTTATAAAGCAGCAATCTTAATAAAACATTTTCGTAAATACTGATAAATTTAGAAATATGTATTTGGAAATATCTATTATACAGGGTGTTTCATAAGGCAATACTCTTAGCTGAAACTCAAACAAACATTTTGAGAGCAATTAAATCTCTTTCGACTTTTGTTCCTCTTACAAACCTATTTCAAAAGTAGTCTACTTTTCGCCAGGTTGTAAATTTTTTTTTTTGATATTGTCGTGTGAATCATTTTCGACCAGTCCGGCCATGCTCTTAGTCTTTATCTGCCTTATTTCGCGCCCTCTACTTTTACGATTACCTAAATATTCGATGAAATAAGTCAACCTTGAACGTAAGAATCCGTCAAAAACTAGAGGTCGAAAAAAATCATAATTACTATACTTTCCTTATCTATATACAGGAAAGTAAAAATGTCGGCAAAGGCAATATTTAGCTGAAACTCAAACAAACATTTTGAGAGCAATTAAATCTCTTTCGACTTTTGTTTCTCTTACAAACCTATTTCAAAAGTAGTCTACTTTTCGCCAGGTTGTAAAATTTTTTTTTGATATTGTCGTGTGAACCATTTTCGACCAGTTCGGCCATGCTCTTAGTCTTTATCTGCCTTATTTCGCGCCCTCTATTTTACGATTACCTAAATATTCGATGAAATAAGTCAACCTTGAACTCCCCCCCCCCCCCCCCTAATGGTATATACTAAAATTATGACGAGGATCTAGAGATTCGGAAGGATTGTAGAAAATGGCGAATGCACTACATTGTTGTTTGTTACATTTAGGTATATAAATAGGATTGTTTTGCTGTTTGAGTCAGTTTAAGTTGAGACATCGCTGTGAGCATAAATAAACGTTACAAGATCAACCTTTTCGTCGACACAAAAAAAGCCCGCAATATTATTTTAGGTTCATAAAAAATAAATATCCGGTCACTTCACCGGAATCCCTACACCTAAAGGATTTTTTTATTATTCTCGATGGAATCATAATATATTTTACTGCGGGTGAAAAAAAAAACAAAAATCCATCAATGTCCAACTACAATTTAAATTTCACAGGTCACATGACAGCTCCCACCGCCAGGACATAGTACGTTCCACTTTTTGCAGTCAGCTGAGGGACTATCTGGTGTCTATTATTCATCAATATAAATTAATATAAGAAAAACAATACAAAAACGGAAATTCTTTCTCAGAATTTTACTTGTTAATAAATTATATTCAATATTATTATTTAAATTTCGTAATAAAATTACATTTATCAGCGCGTGTGTACATTTTAATTAATAAATAAATAATTTTACGTTTTTGTTTATTTTTATTCTTGGAACGAACCGTGTGTTTGTATACAAAAAAAGAGCATCGATAATAAACTTTCCGTTAAACTTGAACAATTCTAAAAATATTTGAACGATTTATCTTTTGGCAAAAGAACGACTATCTTCTGTATAACTATCTATCCGGTCAACGCCATAGATATGAGATAACGGTTCGACATTGGAAATTCGACTCTTGTACATTAGATAAGAATGACTCATAAAAAAGTCTGTTATTCGCAATTTTCAGAGTCTGAATATTTGGTGGCGACGACTTCTGTACATGTATACCTATAATGTTTTTTAGTCCAGTCACGGGCCTTTAAAAACATTGAGAAAAAATTTCCAGTGGCTTATACAGAGAATTTCATGAAGTCAAAAATGATCTAAAGAGGATCCTCTTTTTTTTAATGTATATGTACTCGTTGCAACTTTCACTCTCTCCTCTCAATGACAACCCCCATGTTGTCATCAAGGAAACACCCTGTATATTATTACATTGTTCTATTCTCCTCTATTATTCGATTCCAAAAATGTTTACTTGAAGTGTCAAGTAAATCGTTTAGATTAGAAGTTGCGTTTTTTGCGCTTTTATTTACCCTCTCTCTTTTTCTTTCCCTTTTCAGGATGCACAATGTGCCTAGTAAGGCCTAAGTGCCGTGGGGGGGGGGGTAACCCACCTTACACACGTTACAGGTAGAAGTGGGACTCCATTGAAAAGGTAATTTATTGGGGGATTCAGTAATATGACTGTTGATTGTGTAACGGCCCACCCCCTGCTACCTCTTTTTGATCGTTGTTTTTAACGTCTGAAATCTTATTATTATTTACCTCTTAATTTTGTTTTACTTTAAATTCCATACTTACTGTATTTGGCCTTTTTCCTCTAGTAATAGTAGTGGTGATCGTCTAGTTAATTAATTGATAATTTATATACCCACGTTGTGATAATGTTAATTAATGTATACCAGGATTCGATGCAAAGTTTGGTGCAAATTGATAAATAAAACCATACAAATTTATATTTAAACTCTTTTATTTTCCATACTTTAAATGTGATGCAATAATTAGCAAAGTATATTACAATTAATTTGTACTATTTACTGAGATCTCACTTGAGTCCCGTTCAAACGCAGACTACGATCATTTGCTATCAAGATATATTTTATTTAGGTTGATGACCAACGGAGTTAACGAACAGCGTCAATTCATCATTTGGTTAACTACTGTGTTGATGTTTATATTCTTAATTAGCTTGATGACCAACGGAGTTAACGAACAGCGTCAATTCGCCAGTTGGTTACCTTACTATGTTGATTTCACATATACTTTGTTTCAAAGCTAGTGAAATGGATGGCTTAGTATAAGGTGCCCCCTTGATAACCGACAGTGTCCACTCACCAGTTGGTTAACTTACTGTTAAATTTTACCATCTCGGTTTGTATAATTTATCCAAGATAATACATCCCTGTATATTTATAATATACTGATTTTATAATTTCTTTTAAAATGACTCAAATTTAATCCTGTAGATTTCTAAAGTATTGATTTTAAATATTTTTATTGAAATAACTTAATACAACCCTGTATTTTTCTAAATATTGATTTTTATAATTTCTATTGAAATACTCGAATTTACGAAAAACAGATGTCTAACCTAGCGGTCTTTCGGGGCGAATGCCCGAAAGCCTTATGGTTTATTGGTTACATTGATAATATGTTGAAGGAAATGTCAGGCTCTTATTCAAACGAAACCTCGATGGTATCTCAAAGAAAGTTACTGACTCACCATTGAAAATACAGACATTAGATTCGTCTATAATAGACAGTATTTACTAATTGTATTTAGCGTTGTGACGGCGTCGATTTAGGTACGTCGCAGCGTTGAGCGTCGCCTTTCGTCGAGGCGCCTAGCGTCGTGGTGGAGAGGAAGGTATTTATTACAGTACTTCGTCGGGACAAATATGCGGTAGAAAATACTTAGGGACAGCAAGCGTCGGGAAATAAGGCGGGGGACGTTGACAGCGTTCGGGGGATATGAAGTATAGGAGGTATTGTAGGATAGACGGCGATTAAGAAGAGCGTTGATTTAGGAAAGGTACTAAATAGTGAATATAAAATAATAATCTGAATTCTATATAAAATCATAATGAATAAATCTCGAGCTCCTCGAGTTCGGGTCTTTATACCCGTTTTAATGGCTTTTTGTGACTTCAGTTTTTCGTAGCTCCGCTTGGGAACGAATTTTGGGTGGAAAAATGGGTGGTAAATGTATCATGTGCTTTGAGAAATTCTCGGAAATTTGTATCGAAATATTGTCGAAAATTGGTCTTAACATCGAAACTATAAAGATAAGCGGGTTAAGTGTTTTAATGATTATTACTTCGTGAAAATAAATATGTTCATGGAGGTTTTTGGATCGAATTCTCATGGGATAACTTTTATCTTTTCTGTAATATTAGAGATCCCTCGAACAGAAATATTGCTTTTACTTATTAAGCATCATAGATAGGATTTAATTACCTAAAGATGTTTATAAAAGATATGTACCTGGTTGAGGTAGGTTACAATAGCGATATTTTTGATTTTTGCGCCCTCTAGAAAGATAAAACTGTTACATATTGTACAGTGTGATACTTCTTTTATAATTATGTGATGAATGTTGTTGCCAAATAATATTATCGTGAACCAAATTTGAATAATAATATCCTATCGAATGAAAATTTAATCCACGGCCAATATTCGACGCGCTTTTTAACAAAGTTATCAACCATTCGTGCTAGACTGCCCTATTTTTAGCGACGTAAATGTAAACAGCAGAAAAAAACACTCGCGAAATCCAAGATGCAATCAATGCATTGCGATACAGAATTTAATTTTTAAAATACGCAAAGATTTTATATGTAATTCTCATATGAAAAGTAAATATGTAAGGTTAGTCTACAGAACGGCTCAAACTCCAGGAATGTAATATACACGTAAAAATAAAATAAAAAAATTGCATACATTAACATTGTCTTAATCATAGCGTTGTTTCTTTTATTAAATGTTTAAAAAATCCGCAATTGGCTTCTAAGCATTTTTGTTTCGTTTAGGTATACAAAGGGCATTTGCTCTGCTATTGACTTCATTCTTTCTTTAATATCGGCTGCAGTATTTCTGATACGTCGAATTAATGCATCTCTAGTGTCCACTTTTACTTTGTACACTTAATTTTCAACTAGCCCCAATAATCTACAGTTGTGAGGTCTAAAGATCGTGGGGGCCAACTAATAAGAGCGCCTTGGAAAATATGAAAATCGAATAAGAACATTATGTGTTTTTTCACTTCTATAATACACTAGAGTTTGTACCGTTCATCCCGACTTAGCCTGTACATAAACAGTGAAAAATATCGAAAATATATGACACAAAAACATCAGTGCAATTTTATTCCTAAAAATAATTACAAGGTAGTTAAAATTGCGAAATAAAGTCAGATATTTAAATTTCAAAATGGTTTGTTCCTGCTTTGATATGTGGCAAAGCTGTAAGGTTGTTTATTAGGGATTTAATTGTTTATTTCCTAAACAACATGTTTGTGTATAATCAGTCAACATTACAATATGTTCTAAAAACTAAACCTAAGCAGAAACAAGAACGCTTCAATCAAGTAAAAATTGACTTCAATTAAATATATATATCGAGTGATTTTGTTAAAAAATTCACACCATCCTTTGATTTTGTTCTTGAGGGCATTTTATTGTATAGTCTTTGGCCATTCATCACTGGGGAGTATGCAAGCCATAACTTTATAAAATGGTATATGCAATAAATAAAAAACCATACCACCATTATATAAATATAGTCCATTGTAAACATTTTTACTTTTTTTAAACTGATTACACCTTATAATTTTTTTCTCCTATTTAAAAGGCACTGGCAGAGCCAACAGGCCCAGGCCTTATAAAACTAAAAACGTAACAATTTAAAGTTTAAAAACCAGGACTAAAATAATTTTTTCTCGTAATCGGGTATGAATTAAAAAGGTATCAATGAAACCTGTATTATTTATAAATGTAAATATCTATTAATTTCCTAAATAAAAAAAAAAAATAATTCCTCATCCGCATTTTGCTTCTGAAAACACAATATATTTACCTCTTTTAATAGGGTTAAGACAGCTATAGTCGTATAGAAATATCATCAAATCTTTTTTAAAAGAGATATTGTCGTCTTAATGATTTTGTCTTTTTTTTTTTGTCTACCACAAACCCCAATTTCATGCACTAAGATAAAGCAAATAACGCGATAACGCGATTAAAAACAGTGACCAATATCATTGATAGATTCATTGGACGGTGAAGGCCCCGTGTGCGGTGTATGACAGCTGTGGTATACTGTACTTTACTTTAAAATGTTTATAATGCAATAGTTAAATTTAGTCTCGGAATTCCTTTGGATGTTTCGGAACTCCTTTGAAAGATGAAGTCACGGAATTATCTTAGACATTGACAAAACTCAAGATGGAACTATTTTAGAATATTTAGACAATTTAGAATTACCAAATTCTAAGGAAGAGAACCCTGCAAAGTGTGGAACCTGGTGTGAAAACAGTAACTCTGAATAATGTTATGCAGTCTTTTATACCGAACGTTAGTATATTGGCCATAATATATTCAAATTTGATGACAATGGGTTGTTTAAAAATACAATCCTGAGCAAGAATAATTTTAGTAAGCCAAAACAGACGACATAGATCTTACCGAAAACAAAAGGTACAAGTTAAAAAAAATATAGAACTATTCATAACTATTGGGACATAGGCCAAGGGCAGGTTATTTGGGACATAGGCCAAGGGCAGGTTATTTGGACCAAAATATGGTGATATGACCAAATATACATACCCTAATAAAATATTGCTGTGAAATAAGATACAGGGAATTAAAGTTGAATTTTTTTCGTTTTTTTTTTTTCTGATAATGTCACTGCATATTTATGAATTGTTACCAAAATCAGCACAGAGGCATATCTTTGGACAATGAATATTATTTTATGTACTATTTTACATTTTGTTACAGGGAGCCTTTTTTGACGAAACTTTTTAGTGTTTTTGATTAGAAAATATGATATAAACATCATTTCTACGTAATATTGGTACTCTTGTTTAAACACGATAATTTCACCTGTTTTTTTTTTTTTTTTTTTTTTTGAGAAAAACGCAATTGAGCAGTTCGCAAGTCTCGGATCGAAATTTAAAAAAATATAATTTTATTTATGAAAAATGTTCTTTGCAGTGTTATATAATTGTCATTTCTTGTCAGTGAATTATTATTATTATTTTTTTTTGTGGTGTCATCGGCTTCTACTGCTAAGGTTATTTCGCCTCGTGTTCTGTGTAGGCGTTGTTACTGTTTCCCAGCGCCACTTTAGGAACAGCACTATTAATTAGAACCCAACAGTGAATGGTCGAGTGGGGAATCCTACCAAGGCATCAGAATTAATTTTAAATAATTAAATTAAATGAAAAAAATTCCAGCCAACGGTGGTATTCGAACTTGGAACCCTTGGATCCACATTATTGTTATTATTATTATTGTTGTTGTTATTATTTATTATTATTTAACGCCCTGTATCTTATTCCACATTCAACAGCAATATTTTATCAAGGTATATTGGCTCTATCACCATATTTTGGTCCAAATAATCTGCCCTTAGCCTATGACCCAATAGTTATGCATCAAATCAAAATTAATACATTTAGTTATTAAAAAATCGATAATAATTTGGTAATAAATTTAAATATTAATAACAGCGGTGGCAGGGAGGTAGTCAGTGATACATAATGGTGATTGTCAAATAGAAATACATTTACAATCGAGCGTATAATATTCTTTTTGTAGATTTGAAAATGAATCCTGAACAAGATGCAAAAATATAACTGAGGATATATTGGGAAAGTGCAGAAGTTAAATTTTAATTCAAGAGCTCAAATGCAATTACTTTTAATTCTAGGATTAAAACTAAAAAAAAATACAGCCTAAAATTAAAAGTTTTGCTTAGCAACGAGCACATTTTGTACAGCAAGATAATTATTACCTTTTGCACATGAAAATAGTACAAAAATGTCAATATTTTGAGAAAAAAAAATAAAAAAATTTGTACCCTCTAGAAATTTGTACATCCAAAAGAAATCATTTTGCAAGTTTTCAAACTAGGTCATTTTTTATTGGTGGTCATTAATAAGCCATAAACAAATTTGTAAGAATATATACAGTGTGTCCCAAATAGTTTTATACAAATGAGAAAAAGTTTATCCCATATTTGACAAAAAAAAAATTAGTCTAAGTAAAAAGGTCTGCAATACTTGTTTCTAAGTTATCTAGATTTACTATATTCAATTAATAATCCAAAACCAATTATAAAGTGTGTTGATACAATAGTTTGATACATTAGTTTGATACAATAGTTTAGTACAATTACAGTAGTTTGATACAATAGCTTGTGATACAATAGTTTAATACAATAGTTTGAATTACTTCATTTTAAATTATTAATATAAACAAAACTACAGTAATATAAGTACAATAATAGAACAGTAATTAAAATAAGTAAAATATGAGTAATAATATAAGTAAAACATAAAAGAATATTTACAGATATCGTCAAATTTTTGAACATCCTAAAACTAACTTTATTTTTGAAGATATTGAAGGAGTTGATTGTTTTGAATTCAGAAGGAATATCATTATATTAAAAAATAAAATACAAGTTTATGTTACCACCCTTTAGCCTCTACATCACCTTTAACTAAAATTTCAAATTTAATCACATTGTAACAAATTAACTTTATTTTACAATTATGTAGTTCCTTGATTTTGAAACAACTTATTGTTTCTTTGTATTGCATTGTTTATATCTATATCTTCTTTTTTAGTGTTGATTCAAAATTCAGAATAGAATGCGAATTATCTGTTGTTTTTTTTTTTAGGAAATATATTCTTTGGAAATTTCCGGAATTTTTTTTGGGACATCCCAGAAGTTCTTCGGAATTCCTAAAACCGGAATTTATGCGCACATAATTTCTCTCATAAATTTAGCCATTAGTTTAATGTATATTTGGTTTGTTTCAGACGAGGCATCACCCCACCACACCGCGTAAAATCCATTTCCATGGCCACCTTTACTAATGAAGAAATAGATATATTGAAAAGCCGAGGAAACGATTACTGTCGACAAGTGTGGCTCGGGTTGTACGAGGGTACGCCGCCTTCGACCAATGGAGACGAAACGTCAATTAGAGATTTTATGATAGAAAAATATGAAAAGCGTAGGTGAGTTTAATCGTTAAATCCTTATTAAATGCATAGATAAGTATTTGAATGATGCAATGGCCTGTGATAGTTGTGACGTCAAAACAAAGTTGGTAATAAGTATTTATTTCTACACAAAATAAGTTATTATGACAACGATGTCAGATGTCACTATCATCTGTCATACTGTCATAAACAAATACTTAAAGAATATTTTTGGTTTTTGTTCTGTATATAAATAATTAATAATTAATAAAAGTGTAGAACAAAATTTATAATGAATGATAAATTTTTTATATCGATACCACATCAAAATTTTATTGTTTATTATTAAATACCGGCAGTTTCTCAGAATAACTTAAAGTAGAATTTTTTTTTAAAGAAACGCAAAAACAGGTTGATTTTTATTTCATGGGGGTCACCTTTCTATAATATCCTCAACTGTCATATGTCATTCCTTTCCCTTACGTCAATCTAACCAATACAATTTAAATAGGGAAAGTGCCAAGTATGACAAATCGTCTAAAAGGTAATTTTACGGGGAATACAGCAATATAACTGTTCATTGCGTTACTTTTATATACGAGTAAGTTACCGTATTAAACTTTTTTACATAAACAGCTATATTTATTAGCTTTATTAACGACACAATTTTATCTGTTGCAGGTATTATCTCGACCCCGTAAATGTGAAACCAGTCGAAGAATGCAAGGCGCCGAAAATCAACGGTATTCAAGTCCTGCCGACACAGAGGCCGAGGCCCGAAGTGAACAGAAACAATAACGCGACTAGGAACAGCCTTAATAATTTAAACATAAATAATATAAACAATACGACGATAACGAATAATATGCAAACGAATGGTTTCGTAGCGGATTTCGATAGGGCCGATATTTTTACTGGAGCCGGTACGACAATAACGAATGGTATTACAATAAAGGGACAACAACAGCATCATCATCAAAACGATTTCGCTAATTTCGATAATAATGCAGTGTTTAATAGTTCGAGTATAGGCAGTAATGCGACGCCAGGTGAGTTCGAAACTATCATTATCTTGAAAATGATCCTCGCACGCCAAATCTTGCGCTCATTAAAAATGTTCATATAATTTATTTATATCAGGAAAAATAATTTCCACTCAGGAAATTAGACTATGAAAATGAAATATGAGCCCTACTAACTACGTGCCCAGAATCATATCATTTGACCCATTCAATGTTATATTTTTAATTTTATTTTAGACATCTGTGCGTATCTCTAATTTTCTAATATTAACTTTAATAAAAAAATGTTGATAAACATGTCTCAAATTATAATAAAAATAGTTCGATTTAATAGATTTTTCTTTTGTATTTACCAATGTTGTCTAAAGTAAAATAAAAAATATTATATTGGGCTCGTATATGTTCGGACGATTTACGTAATATTAAAAAAAATATTTATTTTAAACTTTTTTGTGTCACATACTTTTTACCTAACAAAGTTTACGCAATCACTAAAGTTAATTTTTGAATCTGTATTAAATCGCTGTGTTGAAGATGGTAAATCTCCAGTCTTTTATATAAAAACGAAGATAACTGAGGTATTAGTAATTATCGACCAATTTCTTTTATCTTCCAAATGTTGAAAAGTATTTGAAAAATTAATCAAGAAACGCCTTTTAAGAAAATCCTATTAAAATAATTATTGTATCGGACAGCTTTAAAGAAAATATTTCGATACAAGACTTCTTACCAGTGGCGGCTTGTAACCAAAATATTGGGGGTTCACAATGACAGAATATATCTCCTATTACAGATGTAGGTAAAAAACTTTCAGTATTTGAAAAAGGTTTAGATATAGAAAGGTATAATTAACCTAAAAACTGAAAATTTTTTACCTACACTGTACAGGGATTTATATTCTGTCATTTTAAACCCCAATATTTTGGTGACAAGTTGCCACTACTTCTAACCAATCGTTTAATGTTAGTAAACCATGTCTCTGTATTTCTATAGACTTATCTAAATCCGTTGACACCGTCAGCCATCCTCCACTTTTGAAATGGTTAATATAGTAAGTTTAGAGATTTTCAATATATGTATATTTAGGAGGTAAAAGTAAAGGAAAATTGAGAAGTACACCGACAGCCTCTATGGAAATCATTCTAAACCTCCCACCCCTTGACCTAGTCATAAAGGGGGAGGCCAGAATGAGCGCATACAGGCTCGACATCTGCAACAACTGGAACCCACTGGGACCTATAAAATATACCAGAATAACACCTGAGGTAAATGATCTTATATTAAACGGGATCAAATCATATGACACACCGCCTAACCTTCAACAGACTCTTCCAGGTCAACTGCAACTGGAACGAGGTAAATAAATAGATAGAGAAATACTTGTTTAGCGGTTTCGTATGGTATACGGATGGATCCATAACTGACAAGGGAACAGGTTCTGGCATACATAGAGTTAAACCCTAATTCGACATCATCGCCTCACTGGGAAAAAATACCACTGCATTTCAATCGAGTTGTGTGTTCGAGAGAATTTAAGAAGGAAGCATAAGAAACAAACCATCTTAATTCTCTCAGATAGCCAAGCAGCCTTAAAGGCCTTTGGTTGTAACGTGATCTTCTTATTTTAACTATTTTTATAGTGTTTTAGGCTCTTATGATTTTGGGGAGTGGGTCAGGTTATTAAACAATTCGAATTACTTTGAAAAGGAATGTTGAGCGCCACTATATTTAAAACTTACTAAACTTGACTATCGATTAGTGATGAAAATATAGAAACTCACTAACCATTAAGATATTATAATTAAGGTTTCAGATTAGGTAGCGACAAATTCTAATTCACAGAGACTTATTCAAATTTAAATGATTTATTCAAGACTTATCTGTTAAATAATAGGTTGTATTTAAGGAGTGACTTGTAGAGGCCTTCTTCAAGGGGATTCGTATAATATACTTCGGATATCACCAACTCTTAAGTATAAATCTTCATAGGTAAACTTAAATCTCATAAACTTCTTTAGATGACTCGAACTAAACCTCTTGATATACTTGAAATAAACTTCTGTAGCTGGAACTAAACTTCTAAGTTTCTATACTTCTAAACATGCAGCTTGAACCTTCTTCTAAACTTCTAAACATCTAAACAATCTCTTTAGATATAACTCCTACATAACCGTCTAGATACAGCCAGGCTTATAAAATCAGACGGTCATTAAGAATATTAATAGACAATTAGTACATCGGATGTCCAAGATAAAAGATAATTAAAAATTCAAATCAACTGCTTGTTGACAGAGACGAATCGAAAATGACAATCTAAGTTTTGACACAAGGCATAAACGACAAATGACGTTAGGGTATAGATGTTTGCGTCAAAATAACGAAAACGGTTCCAACCGTTACAATGTTTGGGTCTAAATAACGAAAACGGTTTCAACCGTTACAAACAGAATCAAGTCAAAGCTGGTCTGGAACTGCCTTGGAATACTAAATGATCTGGCAACCCACAATAAGGTAAAACTAGCGTGGGTACCAGAACACAAAGGTATTCGCCAAAGAGGGATCAGAATTATCATTTACTGTATTTAGGATAAGCATAACATCTGCTCGACAGGCAGTGAGCAGGTGGATAACCACAAAACACCAAACTTACTGGTAACAGATAAGAGGGCACATAATCAGTAAGCTCATACTAAGGTACTACAACTCGCAAGGCCTTATATATCCACCAGTGTGGGATTACTAACAGGACATTGCTTGCTGAAATACTTTCATGTGATGGGATTACACAATGGTCTCACCACGTGTAGACTGTGCATGGAAGAGGAAGAAACCTCATACCATGTGATCTTCGAATGAGCCGGCGCCTCTGGAAGACTTGGTAGGGAACTTAGTAAAACTAACCAAAGGCACAGGACT
Source organism: Psylliodes chrysocephalus (assembly GCA_927349885.1). Taxonomy (NCBI): domain Eukaryota; kingdom Metazoa; phylum Arthropoda; class Insecta; order Coleoptera; family Chrysomelidae; genus Psylliodes; species Psylliodes chrysocephalus. The sequence goes on from OV651821.1 coordinate 37,764,336, forward strand.
ATTTCAAAGATAGTACTTGAATACGGGGAAAGCAGGGAATACAAGAGACCCAAGAGGCCGCAGTGTTCTAGGCCAAAAATAGCCCTACTTGTTTATAACCGAGAAAGATAAAGGTAGAAGTCAGGCTATAAGGGTGGCTGATGTCCTAAGTAGTGAAAAAATTTAGAGTACGGAGTTTCTCAGGGGTCAGCGCTAGGACTTTGATATCTATATAAATGGACTATTTTGACTAAAAGGCGAGGTCGATATTATTGGATTCGCTGACGATGTTCTTATTTTCTTCAAAGCTGACAATTGGTTCAGTTTAAAATTAAAAGCTAAAAATGTTTTGAAAATAAACAATGGCTTAACTACAAATTATTAACTGTAAATATTAAAAAAAAAACATTGCCTATCATTCAGTTGTACAGAAGCATAATATTCTTCATGAGTTTAATGTTGATGTTTATATTGACAGTTATTTTCTATTACAACAATAAAAAAAGTGAAAAACGAGTATTTAGGGCACACTACAGATTCCCACCTGAAATGGAATCTTCATAACAAGTATTGTTTTCTATACAAATTTAGGAAAATGAAAGATATTCTACCTATTGAAAATTTTAAATAAAACTCTTATATTTTGCCTATGAAGACTAGAGGTAAGGAGGCGAATCGGCATGCTCAAAATACGGTCCCAAAAATCACACGTCAATTGAGCTTTTATAATTAACCGCATGGGCGCTGGTACGGTTTACGTAGTTCAAAATACATGGCTTCTTATAGGAATTATACATAATTTTGTCAAAATAATAAAAATAAACTTGTTTACAGCTAAATAAAGCACAGAACATAATGTTGTATTTATTTCTAAATAAGTCTTGCATGTTTTAATTGATCAATTATTTAATTTTATCTATATAAAATACAATTTTGGTATGTATGACCAAATTCGAAAAGGTTTCTTAATTGCTGAAATTTGATAAGTACAATTTTGTGGCAAATTTTTTTTTGAATTGAACCAATATATCGTTTTAAGAGTAAAATAAAACACAGTTAACATATTTTTTATTGTTTTAATACAAGTATAAAGGGAGATTTGGGAATGTACATGGTATTACCTCGTCCTTTAATTTCAGCTGTCCCCTTTTTATTTTGCTAACAGTACCATTAGTTAAAATAGTCTCATCAAATTTTAAAATATCATCTACCAAAAAGTGTAGCTCGCAAACAGAATCATAACTAGACAGTACTTTATAAGCCCTAGGAATCACATGCTGCCATTGTTCTAAACGTTTAGGATCCTATAAAAAATATTTGCAACGACTAAATTGGAGTTCAATAAAGAAAAATAACTAGTAACTCTTCATCTAACATCAAAAAACATAAAAAAAGCAAATTTTCTTTCCTAGTAAGTTAAATTTAATGTGTAATTATTGTTGTTTGTGAGTCAGGATTTATGACTATTATTTCTTATAGAATTTTATAATTATATAAACTACACTCCGTAAGATACGGGTTGTGACTATTTTACAATAAATATACATTATTTTACTTACACTAGGAGCTTTAAAAAGACTTGGATTTTTATCTCCTTGTGATTTCTTTAATTTTATATCGGATTTGTATCCCGTTTTGCAACACGGCACGAAGAAAATCCTGCTTTGTCGTTTTTTGTTACTCATTGTTACTTGTAGTCAGTTTCTTTATTTCAGCTTATTTTTATTCTTTTCACTAAATTTTACAAAAATCACTTTAATTCCCATTGACTTGCATAGAAAATAGACGTCGTTATTTTGCCACCCGCCAACTACAGTAGTTTTTTGGAACTCCATAAAAATAGGGACGGAAATTTGAAATTTGACCAAGGCCGATTCGCCTCCTTATCTCTAGTCTTCATAATTTTGCCTTAGTAGAGAGTCATATAAACTACGGAATATTGTTTCAGACACTGCTTTGAAAGCATATATAAAAATGCACTGGAAATTATTTATTGACAGTTTTTAAAACTATGTTATAAAAAAGATAACGTGTACAGAAAAGCTGCAAAAACCAAAATGTCAGATATTAGGCAATTTTATTTCATAAACTGCTGTTCAGTATACCATTTTAAAACAAAATATATACTAAATATGGTACTCGTAACAAAAAACTATATTTTGCCCCGCTAATGGTTAAAAGTTGCACAAAAAGATCATTTAACTGTCTTGGACTCAAAAATTACAATAACTTAGCAGCAACCTTTTACACCAGTCATAACAAAAATTAATAAAAAAAAAATACATAACGTAATTTGTAGGCACACTCTATGATGTAAATATCAATCAATTTTTAAAATATAAAAAAAAAAAAATGAGAATTCCCCAATGTTATTATTATTGAACACATTCCTCATTTTTACGTCGAAGGTAAAAGCTTTAAATCTTTTTTAAAACAATAGGCATCTCAATTTAATAACGCATTGAATTTTACCTTGATGCATTTATTTATTAAACAATAGTACCTGGTAGTAACGTATGTATATATACATTATATGTATACCAGGAACGACACTAGTTCAGTTCTTTAATTGATATTAATACGTTGGGTCGTGCGTATTACATTATTTTACAACAGGTACACATGTCGCTTCCTCAATAACTTAACTGCTGTGTGTATTTAGAATGTTTGAACGTACTATACAGGAAGAGAAGCACGTGTTGACAGTTGTTAACAGACAAAGAAAACTATGTACAGAGTGGTTCAAATACTATGTAAACGTACAGGGTGGTAATACTTTTTTCATTTCGAGTGTATGGTTCGATTTTATTAAAAAGTAGATCTAAATTTAGGTCTTCATGAGGTAGGTGTATATATACTAACTCTATACGCTTTCGTAGTATACCAAGCACGTGAACATTCATTTTTGTTGCAGTCTGAAATCAAGACTAATACGCCACTGATTTATCTCCGAACACTTAGTAGACGTAGACGATATCTCTTCCTGCGGTACGACATAATTTTTTTTTCGCAATCGTATTGTCAGTCAGCCAGCCGTTTCAGTAAATACGTTTCCTAAGGAAGTTTACGGTCGACTGGGATAAAACTTGCGGTGAAGCGAAGGTATCTATCTCCATCCGTCTTCTTTTTGTCTGTAACCGGATTCGCAAGGTGTCTGTGGATTGTTACGTTTTCAATATGTAATTTATACAAATATTAGTTTTTTATCCAACAATCTCAAATATTGATGCATCGTTTTATGTTCCTAAATCGGCACCGGCATTGAATCTTTCAGTTTGTCCTATGTAAATTATTCTTGAATGAAACCAATTCACAATTTTTATGCGCATCATTAAAATATATTGCTTTCAGGTCATACATACACCAACATTCCTCTAAGATACAGATCGTTAAAAAGAAAAATATTAAAAAAATATCTGTCCAACACACGACTTTCCTGTAAAGTTACCAATAAGAGTATTGAGTACTAAACAAAAAGTATTTAGAATATGAATTAAAGATAAAAATTATTAATACATTTTTTCATAATTTCATCGGCAACGAAAATACTGAAAAATTCAAATTTTTGCAATTTTCCTTAAATTCTCCGTTACGGTCCATTTTATAAAAAAAACATGTTTATGACAAAAATTGTAGAGAATGACATCATAAACAACTTTTATTGAAATAATATTCTTCTATATTCATAAATAACAGAAATATACTTTAATATTGAAAAATTACCCGCCCCTACAAATTCCCCCGACTATGCCCAAAATCTAATCAGCTCACTGCAGGATGGATTGAATATTAAGTTTAAAATTTGATGGTTCTTTCTTTATCCTTTTTTTGAGTTATCGCATCGCGAAAATGGTCAAAACGAATGCAGGTGACTCCAAAACGTAAAGATACGTCGAAAAATCGAGGTCGATAAAATAATAATTCATATACTTTCCTTACTGGATACAGGAAAGTAAAAGAAAATGTTATTGAGGAATTGCCCTATTTTTTTTTTATTTCTGATATTTATATTTACATATACAAAAAATCTGATGTGTCCAACACATGACTTTCCTATCTAGTTATTATAGGCTTTTTCCGGTTATTTTGTACAACCTATTGCAGTATCTCTATAAATGTTTAGAGGATAAACTAAATATATACATTGTCCACATACATCTACCTCGAAACATTTTTCTATAGATATTCATTGAAAACGAAAATACTGAAAAATTAAAATTTAGCACTTTTCCATTACGGTCCATTTTAGTAAAATCATGTATAAACAAAAATTATAGAGATCGATATCGCAAACAACTTTTAGTTCAACAATTTTCATAAAAATCAGAATTTTGTACATTTTGTCAAATTTCTCGAATACGCACCATTTCAGGAAATTTTGACATAAAACAAAAATTATAGATAATAATATTAGAAGTAACTTTTATTTGAACAATTTTCTTCTCCAAACATAAATAAAAGATATATTCCATAAAATATAAAAACGGCCTCCCATAAAGTACCCCCCTAGATGTTCGGACTTTGTCCAAAATCTAATCATTTCACGTCAGGCCGAAATAAACCTTAAGTTTAAAATTTAATGTTTTTTCTTTATCCGTTTTTGAGTTTTCTTCAAAATTCGAAATTTACACATTTTCTCAAATATCTCGAATACGGTCCATTTTAGAGAAATTATGTATAGAATAAAAATTATATTACAAACAACTTTTATTTGAACAATTTTTATAAAAAAATATATTTTTTTACATTTTGTCAAATTTCTCGAATAGGACCATTTTAGGAAAATTTTGTATAGAACAAAAATTATAGATAATTATATTAGAAGTAACTTTTATTTGAAGAATTTTCTTCTCCTAACGTAAATAACAGATATATTCCATAAAATATGAAAATGACCCCCCCCCCCAGATGTTCCGACTCTGCCCAAAATCACACACACACACACAACACACACACACAACACACACACACACACACAGTATATTTGCGATTGTAATTTATATATTCTTCATTTTTAGTTCGAAATAAAACAGAATTAATTATTAAAACTAGTTTCCTATCAATAAGTCACAATTTGCATTCCAGTCACATACAATAGTCAAAGACAGAAATTAGTCCTTGCTGAACATTTAAGATTTAAGACATGTTGAAAAACATCGTAAAATTGTTTATTTAAAACCTTTCTACTTTCTGATGTCTATTATTTCCAGTATTACTGGTATTATTACTGATATTGATTTAATTTTCATTTTGCTATTGAAAATTTATATAATATATATAAATAATGTACACTGTTTTTTTTTTTTTTAGTATTTTTACAGCAACTCCGGTTGCACATTGTATTGTTTTTACCTAGTTAAAAAAATTTATACGTATATTTGATACGCCTAAATTACAAACTATCGCCCCAAAATGCTCGAATTATCGACAGCTTGGGGTAGTATTGCTTTTGCTTCCCCTACCATGACTTCGCTCTGCCTTGTTGCGAACTATCCTTTATTTTTTTTTTGTAATGCAAATTGACACTCTGAAATTAAATATTAAAATTTGAAGCAGTTTAAATTTTTTATTTTATTAGAAATTTGGAAGCTGAAACATCTTGTAACGAACTCTTATATTAAAAGGTGATTAATAAACTAGATCGTTAAATAACTATTAAATTTCTTTAAATAGCTACATCTGTATTTTACTGATTACAATTATCTGTGAAACCAATGCTGAACGTAACATATGTTTGTGAAAATCAAAACTGCGAATTATTTAAACAAAAAATAATTTCAACTCCTTCCTTCTTGACTTTTTATCGGTAGTAGCTACAAGTATTCTTTTTAATGTATTTTGTAAATCTGATGATGATCTAAGGTCGAAACCGGTTGTCATATTTTTTAATAAAAATTATTTTATGTGGGACTGATTTTGTGTTACTTACTTTGGTACTAATATGTTTTAGCTCGAGTAAGGAGATAGATTAAAGTTATTTATATCTCACAAAGTCAGCTATTTTCCGTGTGCAATTCTTAATAAATCCCAAGAAACAACCTACACCGTTGCCACATATCAAAATAGGGACAACATATTTTAAATACCTGACTTTCTTTTACAATTTTAACTCCCTAGTCATTATTTCTCATTATTTATTTTCTTTTCATGTGAGAATTTTCTTTCGTGAATTGATTTCCAATCCAAGTATTTACATGGAACGAATAGTAAATTTCTTAACGTACAATATTTTCGTCGATTCAACCGCAATTTAAATGGGCACCTACCGAAAATAGAACGGAAACAGAGTGTGCAGCAGCAGTAATAGATCTTTTTTTATACAATTAGGTGCCGTGCCGGACCATTATTCATTACTCAAAAGCAAGTGTCGCAAGCAGAATCAAGCCACCGGCGTACACACAAACAGATACATAGTGACCTTTGCTGTTATTTATTTATGTTCCACATTTACGTGGATGTAGCTTGGACTTGTAAATAAAACAGTTTATGCGGGCTTCGAGCTTATAAAACAAAGCAATATTTAAATCATCGAACTACGTAAAATTCCCTTTAAAAGTGTTGAAAGAATCAACCGGGAGTTAAATGATATCACTTTAATTACTATATTTTAATTATTATGTACCTATATATCGGCGTCAGAGGACAAAATCAATCATTACGAGTAATGCCTAGCCAGTACACTTATTGCTAGCAAACGTTGAAATAAATAAATAAATAAATTCAAATTCTGTTACTACAAAAATCAATTCATTTTACAAGCACATAATCATGATTTCCTCATGAATAGAAAAATCATGGTTCCGGAAAATATTCCTATTAAAAGGAACACATTTTCTAAATTCGTTTATGGAAATTTCCATCGATGCAGTTCTTGAATATGCTTTTCCTGACAAACCTGCAATCTGGTAGGGTGAAACTGTTCTTTCTGGGTTAGCTTTTAACCAGTTTTCAATTTCTTGACAATAATACGTTTTAAAAGGTCCCATAAATGCCACATCCAATGGTTAAACCTTGTGGGTCGAATGTGGAGGTAGGCATATCAATATTATGTGATTTTCCCAAGCCTTGTTAATTACATCCAAATTTCGCGTGCGTGCGTGTGCGTGTGTGCGCGTGTGCGCGTGTGCGCGTGTGCGCGTGTGCGTGTGTGCGTGTGTGCGTGTGTGCGTGTGTGCGTGTGTGCGCGTGTGCGCGTGTGTGCGTGTGCGCGTGTGTGCGTGTGTGCGTGTGTGCGTGTGTGCGTGTGTGCGTGTGTGTGTGTGTGTGTGTGTGTGTGTGTGTGTGTGTGTGTGTGTGTGTGTGTGTGTGTGTGTAGTGCCCATCCATTATTAAAATTACAGAATCATCGTGAGATGGCTTGGCATGCGTAATAAAATGATCCATCCATTGCGTAAATAAATATGACTGAATCCAGCCAGAAGGATGACATTTTCCAATTGATCCTGAAGGCGCTCAATCCATAATCTCTACTTTAAAATTTTTTCATGGGAAAATCATCATTGGGGGTATAAAATGTCTATTAGCATTCATTCAGAAAACAACAGTGACCAGCGCACCTCGTTCTGATGTTGTCAATGCTCCTACTTGTTTCTTTCCTTTTAGGCAATTACTTTAGTATGCTTGTGTTGGACTGCATTTATCCCCGTTTCGTGAACATTATAAATTTTACTTGGAGTAAACTTAATTTTGTCTAATTGTGGTTCCAAAATATCATAGAATTTAATCAAATTTTCTTTAGTAAATCCTTTGATTCTAGCTGCGGATACACCTTGAGTTCTAAAAGAAATATTTTTGTTTCGTCTCAAAAAATTTCTTAGCCCTTTTTTCCAAGCGGTAGCTTTTATTTTTATAAATGGATGTGGCAAATTATTAGCTAGATCCAACTGATAAGCCAAACGACGAACGTCGGACGATGTTAAACCATAGAACCTTTTCTCTAATTCCAGACAATGTATTTATTGCCAACTGTTTTTCCAATACTTCAGGTAGCACTGGCTTACGACCAAGAGTCGATTTTTCTAAATGTTCTAGAGGATTTTCAAATTTACAGTAATACTCCAAGGTACATTTGGGAACATTGTACGACTTGGCAGCTTTCAAATATCCCATCTTTTATTTATTACTGTTTGAATAGCACTAGTCATATTTGCTTTATCCCATTGCTTTCTTTTCTTAGTAGCCATTTCTTTAAACAATATATTATTGCAGTTGACCTCAAAGCATTGCCTAATATTGGATATCCAATATTGGGAACCTGTAGCTATCCAATATTAGGCACATCATAAAATTTTTAGGTTATATTTATTTTAGACAAAAAAATAAGATTTTATTAATAAAAACTCTAGCAAAATTTACTCTATAACATGCACTTGCATTTGTAAATATTTAAAATGTTTACCATTTAACTGATATAGGTAACTTAATATAGGTAAAATCCATTTAAAATAACGGTAAAAGGTCGAGAAACGCCGCACTTGACGAGACCCCTTGTCCCCTACGTATTTTGGGGCGCTGATTACGAAAATGAGGGTTAAAACTGGCAGCAATGGTTGGAACACACCTAAAATTACAAAAAAAACACCCATAAATAGAGGTGTTTTCGACTATACTTGTTGTTTTGCAAAACTAACTCATCTCATATGTTTTTTGGGGCGCTGATTAGAAAAATCAGGATTAAAACTTGCAGCAATGGTTGGACCACCCCTAAAATTGTAAAAAAAAACACCCCTAATTAGGGGTGTTTTTCTACTGTACTTGTTGTTTTGCAAACTAACTCATCTCTTATGTTTTTTGGGTCGCTGATTTCGAAAATCGAGGTGTCGAGACTGGAAAATTTGTGTGACACCCCCACATGTCAGAAACACCCCTCCCAACCGGTAGATTTTAGGGGTGGTTCAACCGTTGCTGCCAGTTTTAACTCTCATTTTCGTAATCAGCGCCCCAAAATACGTAGGGGACAAGTGGTCTCGTCAAGTGCGGCATTTCTCGACCTTCTACCGTTATTTTAAATGGACTAAGGGAGCAAATAATTTTCAGACACACACACATTTCCTTTTAATGTCTTTTATGTCAACATAGTCTATTATAGAACACTGTAAACTTATTGGAGGGGTTTTAAGATGTAACGCAGCCCCTGGTTAATATATGGAAGCACAATATATATAGTTTCATTTTTAAAATAAGTAGGTATCCAATATTAGGCAGTACCCTAATATTAGTCACCTTTCCTCTATTACTTTTTCCAAAAATCAATTCATAAGTACAGTGTTTTGAAGCAATCCTTAATATTCAACAGAAATTTAATCTAGCTCGTAAGTTGGAAAATAAAAATTCCGAAAAATTGGGAATATTCAACTTTTTTCAGTATATCTTACGAATACGATAATTATCGCGCGTCTTGCACCACTGCTCTCGCCGTTGACATGATTCCTTATAATTTTAGTCAAATCGTGAGAGAGTACTTACACTCCTTTTACCATAGTTACAGAATACGGCTCCTGAAAGCATAACTTTATTCGATAGGCCGTCAATTTTCGAATGCACATAGGGCATACATACAAATTGACCGCTTTGGTTAAGTAGATAGTTATTGAAATACTTAAGTGAAAAATCTTCTGCCTTATAAAAATAATTGTACCAGAGTATAACTAAAAATTTCTATTTTCCGAAAATGTTCACCACCCTAAAAGTAATCGAAAACTGTGCGTGTAAACTTAATGTTGACAATTAGGAAATTGAAATCACGTGACGTGACTTAAAATGGTGGACGATTATTGTGTTTTTTAGACTTTTTACTGTGTGTTTAGTTGAAAAGTTGCAAAAATTAATATTTATTCAAGAATATATGAATATTAATGGAGGATTTACAATTAACAGTCAAACACTAATGAAAAAGTCAGGTTAAGAAACTTAGTTGTTTTTGCCATTTTTGTCCATTTTAACAGGACAATGGATTGTCTAATAGACGCTGACATAATATTTCGCTACTGTGTACATTTTGGCTGTTTATGGGGGTGGGAAACCCCTATTTAGTTAGTTCGCTAAATCACGATATATAAATTTAGAAAAAAATATTTATAAATCAAAATATAGATGACTAATACAGATACAATTAAAACTAACTAAACTTTTTTTCAAGAAGGGACACAAATAAGGTAAGCAGGCCCTCGAGAGAGGCTGTTGCAGTGGCCAAACACATTTGCAGCAGCACTCGGTTAAAGTGGATCCAGGTGTGGATGGAATATTGTCTGCCCTGCTTCAGCGGCACAGGAGGAATTATTACCACATATAATCCGGATATCCAGGAGCAGTCTGAAACTGGAATATATACAAGAATCATGAAGAAGGGCCAGAGTCACCTTTATTCCCAAAGTAGGGAGAAAGGATACCACAAATTTTAAATCCTTCCGACAAATCAGCCTCACATCCTTTGAATTAAAAACAATGGAGAAGGCTGTTGAGAATTACATCAGAACAGAAATCCTTGAGAGGGTGCTACTCCACCACAGCCGGCACGCGTACCAAGAGCAGGAAGATCTACAGAAATTACCCTGATACAGCTGACTTATAAAATCCAGGATGCAATGATAAACAAAGAAAGGGCACTCGCATACAGAACAGTAGATACCACTACATCCAGATGGATGGCTCAGCTGCTATCTGTCTCTGTAGGGCAGGACAGCATCTCTGCCCAACCAGAGGATGTCCACAGTGAGGAGTTCTATTTCCAATAATCTGAAGCCTAAGATTATGCCGACGATATAGTCATATTTACTAGAGGCAAGTTTGGAAATATCCAAAGAGGACTGGAATACACCAAAAGATGGTGCCAATAGGTGGGACTTGGTATAAACCTCACCAAAACAACACTAGTAGTCTTTTCAGGAAAATTAAAGATCAATCTTAAAACCGTCAAATTAGACGGGATAGATATAGAATGGAAAAAAGAAGTCAAATATCTAGGCCTAACCCTGGACACCAAACTTCTCTGGAACATACATGATAAGGAAGTAGTAAATAAGGGCACAAATGCCCTAAAAGTATGCAGAAACATTGCGGATAAAAGATGGGGATATAACCCGAACACTTATGGAGCTGTAGCCTGGAGTAACAGAACTAGTTTAGCTAGTAAAAGAGGTAATACCTCAAAAATTCAAAGACTGGCCGGTGTTTACATCACTGTTGTAATGAGAACCTGTCCTACGGTCGCAATGGAGGCGATTTTAAACCTTACCCTCTTCATTTAATGATAGAAAACGTGACAAAACGGACAAGATAATAGAATGATCAGGAACGGAGTAATCGGATGAAAGTTTGTTAGCGTCAGGACCGAAGCCGAAGATACTTGGGATATGCCCCAAGACGAAATGAAAAAGATGTACAGTTTTGTAAAAAAACTTCAAAACCACAAAGCTTTTAGGCCGCAGTGCATTAAATTAATACCCAATTCCCAACATAACCCGAGAGGTTGAATACAATTATTTCTGACGGCAGAAGGTTTTTCACTTTACGTATTTCAATAACTATCTAAGTAAGAAATGCCGACAATTTTTATTTCATAAAAAACTCCGGTCCTCGATCAGAAAGTTGAGTTTTCCGCTGAGGCACCATGTGCCTAAACATATGCTTTCAGGAAGCAGTATTTAAATTATACAAATTGATGGGTAAAATCATCCCCTTAATTTACCCTATTTGTTATCCAAATAACGAATCGTGTTAAATATTTCAACGTTTGTCAGCAATCCCTGACTAGTAATTGCATGGAAATACTGATTTATGTTGCTATTAATGCTTTTGTCTAATATTACTTAAAAAAATTACTGTTGGTGAAAGTTACTAAATTGTAAGGTAATTTTATTATTAATACATTAGTAGAGAAATACGGCATACAAGGTGAACTAATAATGCCAGAAATTTTAATAAAACTTATATTTTGGTTCACTTCTACTACGAAAATTGATTTTGATTGATTTTTTTTTTTAATTGTTTAAATCTTATAATTCCCAAATACATTTTAAAGTTCTAGTGAATAATAAATAACGTAGCCATAATGTAAATACACGTTTTCTTTTTTGCGGATTTTTTTGTGCATGTTCCTATTGTCCATGCTGTAGATACACCGCTGATCAAAATTAGAGGTCAGGGTCGTAGATTTCGTTTTAGAGGTCAATCGGACGAAGAACTTCTTATTCTCGAATGAAAAAAAAAATCAAACCCGTTTTCATATGTAATTATTCATACACTTTTTATGGACTGCATTATAGGAATAAGTACCGGCAATTAAAAGTTACATCATTGGTTTTACCGGTATAGCTATAATAGTAGATGTTAAATTGATTTATAATTTCATGAAAATTTCGATTTATGGGATTTTCATACCCATTATCCAATTAATGGTTATTAATTAAACCATTAACCACATATACCTTATTTAAATATAAAAAATTATAGGAAAAGAAATTCTTAACTGTGTTAGAGAGAACTGAAAATCAATTTCTTTGAGAAAAACAATTTTTAAACAAAAATATTTAAATGTGCAGAAAAGTACCAAAATCCTGAATTGGTATAGTAACCAGTTCGTCTGGAATTGTCATACAAAGCACTGTTTCGTGAATATATTTCATTTCACAATGCAACAGTATATCAAATGTACCAATAGTCTATATTCATGTATAATCCATAATTTTGAATACTTCTAAACATATTTTTTTTTTAAATCATTTATACGATAATTATCATAAAATCAAAACAAGTACTTATAACCTCGAAAGGTTTTTAAATTTGACCTTTTTTCGCATTATTACTATTTACAGTCTGTTCGCTATACTTACGCGGGTTTCGGATTAAAATTTTTATGAGTATTTCCAGGTAAGTACCCGAAAGTTTGACCTGTTCTTTGGGGAAATATCAACTGGTTAAATGAAATGAAAAATAATGTACAACTTTTTAATTAAATAATAATGGAGAATCTTTTGTATAATTGAGAGCAGAATTAAACTTCTTCATTAATGGAGTCTAATGTGGCTATTATAAACCTAATAATAATTTTATATTACATTTCACACAGAAAATATGGTCTACGTATAATAAGAGGGTTATTTAGCTCAAATTAAATATTTTCTAACATAAAAATTTGTTCCATGTAGAGAATTTCAAATGAAAAATAAAAAAATTGAACTTGCCAACAAAAATGAAAATCAGTCATTATCATCCAAAATATCATAATCGTCATCATCATCATCACTGTCATCACCATTAATTGTTATTATGATTGGACTTATTTCGTTTATTTTATTTTCACGAGTCCACCAATCTTCTATTAGTTTCTCGCACTTGGATATGCAGTTCCGCCACACTTCTGGAGTTGCAATTGGAAGTGCTTTTCGCCAAGTTTCCCGAACTGTGTCGTCACTATAACCATTAGGCCCAATATGATTGTCATAATATTGTTTTGCTATTCCCCATATATTCGATGGGATTAAACTGGCAATGATACGGTGGCAGACGTAAAACTTGATGACCGTAACTTTCAATAATCTGATCCACAACAGAGGTTTTTGGTTTTGCGTGTATATTTGCCAAGCGTAATAATTCTGATTTTAATATATATTGAGGAAATGTTATATGTTCCTTTGTCAACCATTCTTTAATTTTATCAATAGTCCAAGAATTCGTTGGACTTTTGTTTAATATTTCAGAATGGTAAGGTGCATTGACTAAAATAATTACGCTGAGCTCACTTAAACCTGGGAGAAGTTTTTCATGCTACCATTTTGCAAACATTTCTGTGTTCATATTATCCTGATAGTCACTGGATTTTGATTTAGATGAAAATATTAAATCAGCACCTTCTATAAAACCCGATTTCCCTCCTGCATGTAAAATTATGTGTCGCTTCCCTTCTCCATCGGTATGTTTGATGGACTTTACGTTATCATCTTGCCATATTCTCTTGGTTGCACCCCTAGAAAATATCCATGTTTCGTCTAAATATATAAAATTCGCCCCTTCTTTTTTAAATTTAGAATATTTTCTTAGAAAGAATTCTTTTGTGCACGACAGAACTTCTTTCACAAAGGGCCTTTCTGTTATCCTCCTTTTGAAATTTGAAACCCAAGTTATGTATCACTTGCCATAGACTTGTTCTGCCAATGTCAAATTGTTTATCTATTAATTCCGAGAGAATTGTATTTAAGGTCACATGTTCCTTGTTGGCCCTCATTCGATAAATGGTATCACGAATTTCAAATTTCTGTCCATCTGGAATATCTTTCGTTTTCAATGATGGACGAGTTTTGCGGTGATCTTCTTTCGGCAGTTCACTATTGTGATTTTGTAATACTCCTCTTAATTTGGTTTCACTAATTCCTAGTGCATCGCATACGCGTTGTTGTACAGACATTACCTATTTTAAAGGACCGCCATTTTCTTTTTAAGCTATTGCATAGCTTTTATCGCGGGCTTCGAGCGCGGCGACCGAATCAAGAAATTCCGTAATGACCGTAACGAAAAAAAACCTAACACCCCCACTCCGACCGACACAGCGGTTCGGCGATAATATTAACTCCTCATTTATTCAATAAAAGAAAATAAAAAAAATCGAAAAGTCGAAAATCGAAAAAAATCGAAAATAAACCTAACACATCCCCTCCGACCGGCACAGCGGTGCGGCGTTGAAAGCCATGCATCGTCTAACGTCGTTTCAGTTCGGCAGACTTCGGCACGGTGTTTGTGTGCGTGCGACTAGACGTATACTTGTAGACTTATTTTAATTTAAATCTGACCATTAGGGCAATTTTACCTAATTTCTTGGGAAGAGGCTTATTGGAACTGGTTGTCAATGACTAATTTGCATAATTTTGTTAATCCGAAACCCACGTAAGTATAGCGAACAGACTGTAATTGTTATAATCCAAAAAATAGTAAAGAAGTTACCATCACTATGATAGGTCAGGCAAGCCAAACACGTTCCTAGAAATAACGCCGTTTTAGCTATGGTTGTTAGAGCGTCTGCAACCGTCGTCAATTACTAGACAACTAGAAACGTAAGATTTTAAAGTTTAAAAACACGACTAATTTTTTTTTTTTAATCTGTTGTGAAAAAATAAATGAAACATATTATGTAAATATCTACCAATTTCAGAAAATTCTTAATAAAACAAAATGATAAACTTCCCTATTTGCCGTCAATTCAACTTATAGACTTACAATACTGTCTAATTGCAGTTGACTTCAGCATATTCGACTTGTGCTTTTCTGAACCACATGGACCTGTTGTAAATCAAATTCCAATATTTCCAAAGTGCAACATCAACCGATGGAGTAAGTCGCACGTTTGTTGACGTGAACTTGCTTTTTCTTCTTTTTTTTTTTAGTTTGACGACACGGCATCACAACAGCTTCATAATTCTATTCACTTTGAGTGCAGCAGATTTGTATATTTGAGTTTGTAGCTATAGTATAGACATTTTGCTTGGATCGTTTTAATTCTAGCTGTAATTATAGCGCCAGAATATTTTATTCACATCACTTTTATATACAAAATAGTTAGTCATCATTACATTGATCAGTAATAAATACTGGATATACAGGGTGTACCAATAAAAACTCCCAGGCTGGATATTTTGGTAAGTAATAGAGATATTTTAATTCTGTAAAAGCCAGTTCACAGAGCACTAAGACAGCTTCAGTTTTAGATATAAACTGATTTTAAATAGGTCAATATATAGATGGCGCTGCGCTTAATAATTTTTTTCCATGGGAGGATATTTCTTGTGTAGCGCATCTTATAAAAAATGCATTTTTAAGCAGATTTTGTTCTATGAACTAATTCGATAAATCTAGCCATTTTTGATATACAGAGTGGGCCATTCAAAACAGTCCCATCCTGTTTTTCAGCATTAATAATTGGAGATTTTAAGAAAATGCTAAAACAGGTCGATTTTTATTCCAAATTAAAAACATTTTTACAATACAAACATGTGTCAACCCCCTCCCTTGCACTTCTCCAACAAATTAATTTTAAATAGGTAATGTACCATGTATGGCACATCATAAAAAAGGTAATTTACTGGGGCATTCAGAAATATTTCTGTACATTGCATTACTTAAATTTTATCGCCCTCTAGCGGGATAAAAAACTACTACGTATTATAGAGTGTGTGACTCTACAATGTGTAGTACATCATTAAAAAGGTAATTTTATAGGAAATTTAGAAATATGACTGTTCATTGTGATAGCTTTTATTGTACCGCCCTTTATCAGGATAAAAAAAAAACTGTACGTATTATAAAGTGTGACACCTTATTTGAAAGCAAATTTAATTACTAATTCAATGCACCACATAACATTAATATAAATATCCTCCATATTGTACTTGCAATAGTTTGAAAATTAGTCATGCATTATTTTAAACATTATTACTAACTTTATTTTGTTGCAAGTGCAATATGGAAATATTTATATTAATGTTATGTGGTGAATTGAATTTGTAATTAAATTAGCTTTCAAATGAAGTGTCACGCTTTATAATACGTTACAGATTTTTTATCCCGATAGAGGGCGCTAAAATTAAAAGTGTCGAAATAAAGTCATATTTCTGACTTCCCCGTAAAATTACCTTTTCAATGATATGCCGTACATGGTACATTCCTTATTTAAAATTAAGGGGTTGGAGAAGTGGAAGGGAGGGCGTTGACACATGACAGATGCCTGTATTGTAAAAATGTGTTTAATTTGGAATACAAATCGACCTATTTTAGCATTTTCTAAAAATCCAATGATTAATGCCGAAAAACAGGATGAAACTATTTTGAGTTACCCACTCTGTATATCCAAAATGACTAGATTTATCGAATTAATTTATAGAACAAAATCTGCTTATTTTACCAGATGCGCTATGTAAGAAAAATCCTCCCATCGAAAAACAAATATTGAGCGCAGCGCCATCTACATATTGACATATTTAAAATTAATTTATATCTAAAACTGAAGCTCTCTTAGCTCTCTATGATCTGGCTTTTACAGAATTAAAATATCTTTATTACTTACCAAAATATCCGGACTGGGAGTTTTTATTGGTACACCCTGTATATAACCTAATTCACAAAGTATCTTTAAATGTATCTACATGTAAAACCTTAAAGATAGACACGTCATTATAAAGAGTATCCAATAGAGTTGAGCGAATCACAACCTGGTATTTAATTATTTTAATCTTGGTATACTGACATTCTTTAAATGTTTTTCTATCGATTTCTTAAATTTTTGTACGAAAAATTATTTGATATTTGATGAAACGTAGTCTCATTTATTTGAAAATTACTAATCAAAGTACCGATTCAAAATGTAATTGAAAAACCATGCCATCGTACAATTCTGCTTTTTCTCTAAATTAACCTTTCTATCTATAAGGATTTGCATGTAACTATTTAAAAATGCTTTGTGAATATGGTTGATAGTCTATGTAACATGAATCTAAATAACCGGTTATAGCAATTCCGTATTATTATATTAAATACTGAATAAAGAGTGTTTTCTCCATAGCACCTGTATTTAATTTATTAAAGACAATGAAAACAAATGAAATGTTGGGGTGGCACATTGACTTATGAAAGAATTGACACACAAAAATACAACGTCATAATAATGTATTTTATCTTGGTAATATCTATTTATGAAACCAGCTACGAAATGCCTTATTTTATGTAACGAGTAAATATTTGCTGGACGAGCAGAGCGAGGTCCCGCAACATGAACGAGTTGTATAAAACGGCATTTCGTAACGTGTTACATACAATATATTTTTTCTATTTTGACTAGATTATTTATAAAATTGTTTTGGTAAAACATTACTGACATCTAGGCAACCAATATTACTACTTTTTTTGTATTGCATATGCATCATTTTATTGACAAATAGAACATAATATTAATTATTTATTATTTTCAACGACTTCTAGTGTGTTTATATGGCTTATTAAAATTAGTTTGTCGTGTATTGTGTTTTAATTGTTTTGTGATGATTTAGAATGGAAAACAAGGACCAAAACAACATTATTACTTGGTTGTAATTTTAACCAAATTCTATTTTTATAAAACAACCTGCCCATCTTTGACATAAACTTTCAACAATAATGTGTATTATTTATTTTAAAACCAAAATGGTTTATTTTATGTTTTCTTTTCGCAACTCATAACATGTTACATGCGCATTGCTACAACTGGTTGTTTTACATCCTATTAGATATTCCAACGTCCTGTTAAAAATGGTTGCTTGTTGAACTTTTGACGCTCCAACGTTTGTTTACTAATCTGTTTAATTTGTTTTTAAACATTAGTTTAAATAATGGTAACTGTGTGCTTTGAGGGTGAATATTGAACAAAAACACGGTGTAGTGTATTATTAATAGTTTTATTCTTAGTGTCACGTAAAAACTAGAGTTTGAAAATTAATTTTTTTTAATTATAGTACTAGAAGTAAGAAGTGTGTAATAGAAAGAAAATACATGCTAATAATATGCATAGTTGTAAATTGTGGTAGCAGATCTGATAGAGACACTCTTTTTATTTTCTGTTCCAACTACAATGAAAGTCGCTATTTTCTAAATTAACTCATATTCCTCAAAAACAAAATTAAACACTGATAAATTTAATGTAAAATTGGGGTTTGTGTTTCATCTTCATCAAGCAACCATTTTAAGTGTCAAAACATTTCTCGAGTGCCTTATATGATACCATGCGGCAACAAACCATACATATTATCATAATGATTCTTAACTGGAGCTGGTACTTTTTTCCATTCTTATGCACCTTAAGACTGCATTTTTGATTATTGGTTGCTTTATAATAAAGAAACGTTTTCATTCCAGGTCTACCGATCCCAGCAACATTCAACAACAACGGTTGGAACAAATCGAACACCTCCGCTAACCTAAACGGTTCCTTAAACAGTACAAACGGCACGCCCACTTTAAACGGCACCGCAGCGCCCGTCGAAGATAGGTACGCAGCTTTAAAAGATCTGGATAACGAGTTCAAAACACAAAAAAACGGCAGTGTCGATTGGACGTCTTCGGCGAACAGCAGTAGTTCAAATGGATCGTTATATAGTTCGCCGACGCCTACCGGATCCGTGTACAGTTCACCCTCGTCGCATAGTTCCATTTTTGGGTCTCCTAGTCAAGGTAAGATCTATAGTAATGTCCATACAGAGGTGTTGTTGCTCCTGTGTCTATTTATGGCAGTTTTTTCGATGTCTATAGAATCGATTTTCTTTTCAGGTCAGTTCATGACCGCATTCCCTTCAAATCAAGACCCCAACATTCCCGAAGCAGTATCAAATCCTTTCAACATGAACGGGGGTGCTGTTAATTGGTCCAACGTCGCTGCTACTAACGGTATGCAATCCGTACAACAACAGCAGCAGCAACCGTTCGCCAATCCGTTTAGAGATACCGTCAAATCAAACGGTTACACGAACAACTTCCAGCCAATAGCATTTCCCACGAACGGCATACCGTTGGCTGTCAACGGCACAAACGGATGGACACCTAATCCGTTTAAGGTAAATTCCTAGTGATCATCTTAATTATTTTGTTTTGATATATGAAGGGTACAGGCAAAGAAGGCGATATGTCAAAAATAGAATAAATTTTTACAAATACCACTCAGTTAATTTTTTTAGTATAAAAAAAGCAATTCTTCACAAAAGTCACATTCAAACTGGGAAAGAAGGTGTTTTATCATGAGATATTTATAAAAAAAAAAGTAATATAATAAAATGCCATGAGTCTACAGTACTAAAATTCAAAGGTTCTTATGTGATGTCTGTCCTGTTTGACTAACGACTTAACACCTTTTTACGTGATTCCGCGCTGACATATCGCATTTTTAGCCCATAAGGCAAAAATAAAACGTGTGATATATGTTGACTAATTGCTTTTTTAGCCATGACAGTTTCTAGGGGAAAAGTTCACAGGTTTATTTCATAAATGGCTTGATTAACTCAATTTCGAAAAAAAATGACATATCGCCTTCTTTGCCTGTACCCTTCATATGGTTTATTTTAATTTGTACAGTAATGGATTGTATTTTTTTACTGTTAACAAAACCAGATCTTCTCGTCATCATTTTATCCCTCTCCCGCAGTGTTGAATAGTTTTAGATATTGTTTTTCTTTGATTTTTTGCTGGAGTGCCTTTAGAAACCTCGTACGGCGAGTCTGGTCCCTATTCTAATGTATGTGGTCAGACGTGCCGGGCGAGGTTTCTAAACTCACTCCTGATTAAACCGTTTCTTCGTTTTGTTTTTTGATAAAACTATGTTTACCTTTTAAACTTTTATTAAAGTAAAATGTATCTCAAATCTATGTTAATACGTACCTAAATTTTAAAATTATTGTACAAAATTGCAAAATTAAAATCGGTAATATTTATGAGTAAACTGACCTGTTTTTGTCTGTTAGTAATAAGCTAAATCTCGCCCTTAAATTGTAATTTTCAAAAATTTTAATAAAGACGTATTATTATTATTATAAATCATTTATAACACACATAAAACTAACCCACATCAACACTCAATTTTTACCCATTGAACATCATTTTTTGAATACCTAAACAATTTTAAAATTTGGCAAATGTCAATCAATTTTCACAGAACTGAAATTAGGATAATGGATTTGACAGTTTACAATAACGTTCCTACACGGGGAATAAAATTGAGGTTTTTTGAGTTTGCGCAGTAGGTGCCAAACAAGGTCATAATTTGAAAAAAAGATATAAAACAAATATTAAAAAAAAAAAATAATAACGGCGGGTTGTACAATACGCGGTTAATCGTCTTAAAAATTGTTTTTAAATGATTGAAATTAACATTTATTTTCAAATCACTTTCACAAATGACAATTTGACATGTCTGACAGGTACTCACTGCGCAAACTCAAACATCAATTTTGAATCTCCTTAACGGAACGTAAATTTTGAGCAAGAATTGACACCAAATCCATTCTCCTAATTTCAGTTCTGTGGGCAAGTTCGAGATGACGCCCTATGGATTGGGCAGGGCATGAGCAGAGTCCTGTCAAGTCAGAGAGCGAATATGGTAACATCTCGAACGCGCTCTGTCCCTAAGAGTAAAAATCATAACCTCAATCCAGTATGTCAGTCAACGATCAGTTAATTATTATGCAGTACAATGTGATGTCATTTTGGCTCCACTGACATTTAATTCTAACCAAACTTTTAACAAAAACATCAATAAATTTGACATATACGTTTTTACTGTTTTTATTTTATTTCAAAATATTGTTTACATGTCATAAAAAATAGTTTAAAGGTATGTAATTGGTAACTAATCGATTGTATATTGATACATACTATCTACTTACTTTAGGAATATATTTATAAAAGTGAAAAAAACGATATAGGGACCGTGCGTCAAGACTTTAACGCTAACTGGTGAAAAAAATTTGAACTTTATGGGGGGTATTTATTAATATTTTATATGGCATTTATTGTTTAATAATTATTAATTAAATAAAGTCGAATTATTTTCGTAATATCATTATCGAAAAAACTTGTTGCATCCGTGAATGTACGAACACATTACTTTGGAAACCTGGATTTCATTCAATAGTAAAGAAATTTTATAAATTTTCACAGAGCAGAATTTTGTCTCACGCCCAATGATATACATAATTACATTACATAGATTGCTTATCCATATGTAAATCAGATGACGGAAAGCGTATTTCACTGGGCAAAGTGTTTTTTTATCTAGCTTTGTATCAATTTTGAGCACTTGAGCATTTACAGAACCGGTTTAGAAATTAGAGTCTTTAGTGTTTTAATGTCATTAAGATTTTTACATATTTAAATGAACATTTTATATAAATATAATTTTACAGATAATTAATGGTTTATTCTGTTGATTAAAACTAACGTAGAATGTTACTATGAAATAAGTATGTCCAATTTGACAAAAATATCATAGCCCTCTTAACAATTTATTAACTATTTCTCATTTATTACTAAAATAAACAAATCATAAATAATACGTACATTACAAGTACTATCAAAAGAGACTGCAACAAACTTTAAAATATTAAAAATCCAGTGATTTTTGTAAATTTTTTTAGTGACATTACCATTAAACATTATTCAGAATAATGTGTCCAATTACAACTCTCACCAAAGTTGTTTATAACTCATATCAAAGTTGTTTACATTTCCTTTTCAAAATTGTATTACATATTGCAATTATGTATTTTATGTAGTGCAATTTCTGAAATGAGAGTAGTCTAAAATTATTTATATCCATCTGTTTTAAAAATTGTTTAGATCTCTTAATATTATTTAACTACATGGAAACTCAACTTTCCAAATACATAATAACGTGTCTTGAAGTAAAACTTTAATTATTTTCTTTTTCTAAAGATTAAAATACTGAAATTTTATATTAAAACACATTTGGGCTAGAACGGATCTATTTTAGTGAGCACTAGGAAAGGCACATTGCAACCCGCTTTTCGTAATTTTTTTATAGATGGGTGAGCAATCTATAATATGTATATCATTGGGCGTTTCATAAACGTCAGTGGATGAATGACATTTCGACTAACATAAATCTAAAAAGAATTATTATTATTCCCAATCTTTTTTATTAATTTACATTTTTTAAATGTTATTGTAATACTTTTAAATTCAGTGTTACTAAATACCGATATTTTGACATTGGATACACTTGTTTAAGGTACAACTTTACAATTTATTGTCAATTAGCCATATAAATCTTTTTGCTTAAAATGTATATACATGTCCAGATTTTAATAATGTTTTACATTTTATATCATTTTGACCATGTACCCGATTGTTTGGTACGGGCCGGTATCTATATTTAATATTTTAAAAAATATTCTTTATTATTTACTTGCAATGTTTACCCCATTTAATTCCAAAATTAAACACTAGAGAGGGCTAACTTCGGCAGTAGTGCTGCCTCTATATTTCACGCACGGTCCCTATAATTTAGGTAAACAAAATGAACAAAACGCACTCAAAAAATCTACTGTCACTTTAATTGTCATTGGAACCATTATTACATCATCACTGAACTAGCGCAACAAATTTTCCGTGATTTACAATAAAAACAATCAGACACACGAAAAATGTTAACAAACTATGTTTTTCATGTGGATGGACTTTTAGAGAACACTTTATTTTTCATAAAAATGTTTGCTCATTTCGAAAAATAATTGTAATTCAAACAGAAGTAGAATATGTCTTTGTTTTAGTGACGACTTATTTACATTTTCAACTTAAAACCCTTAACTGGTCCGGCACTCTGCCAGTAACGTAAAAACGCAAAACCACTCAAACCGATTTAAGATAAAATCACTCGTCCGGCGGACTCGTAATTTTATCAATCGGTATTTTTTCGTAGTTTTCCAAATAAAATCGTTTTCGTGGAAACTAAAAATTTTATCGATAAAATTTGGAGAACTCGCGTTATTACCTTTGATTAAAAGACACATTGTCATGTTAATTGTCCTGCACTCAAATGTCTCCATCAATGGTCTTCTGTTTGAAAAATTTTTATGACAGATTTTTTAAATTAAATTCGTCTTGCACTGAAATGTGTCCGGAAACATTTTTATGCATAGTTTCGTTTTTGGAGATTAAAATAGATTTTAAAACAGCCTTCATTTGAAATATATTTTCCGCACCTAAATTTGTGCAAAGATTCCCCTTTGAAACAGTTTTAATGCATTTTTTTCTATTAAATATCACAAATGGCAAATTTGGTTGGGCTCTGAAAAATTGGTAGGAAAAATGGAAGAAAATGCAAATTTGGCTTAAAGAAATGTGATATTAAAGAAAATATGACTCAAAAATTCGAATAAATATATTTGTCAATTTTGGTTCTAAAAAATATTTGCGTTTTCCATAATTTTTCTAATGCATTTATTACTTAAAAACAGTATTTATCTTTTAACAATTTAATATTGAAAATATTTTTTTGGTTACAGGTGGGCGGACCGACTGCAATGAACTCGAATAATCCATTCTTATGAGACTTTTGCGTCCGTCGAAGACTCTAAACAGACCTCTAATTGCCAGTGTGCCCCCTAAGAATTACCCCCCAAGTCTTAGCTCATTTAATCTAGTAGATGCATAATATAATAAATCATATTCTATCTCTCTATTCACCTCTCTAATAATAATAATAATGTAGACAGACAGACGCAGCAAAAGAACAAAAAAAAACATAACGACACATCTTATGGATTTTATTATTTTTTTTTTTAGCTTTATTTCTACGTAATTTATTATTTTTTGTTATGGTATATTTATTTATGGATCGGATGGAGTGTCCGTCAAAGTTATGCCAAAAAATGCTTTCGTCTATTATAATTATGATGATATATATATAGAGAACGGATTCGTATCAACAATTATTCGTGATTGCCTTTTTAAATCGTAAATGACTGGATTATAAATGGACATCGTTATTCTAAAAGGAATCGAATGTTTAGGATAAATAAATGAAAAAAATATTACGTACAACTTGGATGTATTATCGAATAGTAGGCGGTGGGAATAAAAATGCTATTTTGCGCCAGCGGTACAAAAATAATTATTTTTATTCCAGCATTTCGTTCTTTATTTTAAAATGGCTGATTAGCTTTCTGTTCCTTTTAGAATAAACATTAGTTATATACGAAAGTAGGGAGAATAACTGCTGTACGAACCCCTTCATATATTTTTTTTTAGTGTAGATTATTCATTAAGAAAGATTAATTATTTAAAGTACGCTTAAAAAATGGGCGAGAACGATTTCTTTTTTCGTGTGGCAGAAAGTTAAATAGTGTTATATAATTTATGTAGAAGAAAAGAAACCAGTTTTAAGTTTAAATTCAAATGATTTAAAATATTGGTCGTTGCGCGATTCTGGCAAATGTCAAATGACAGTAACCCATAAATAAGTTGACAGCTCGAATGAAACAAGTCGCTCGTATTAATATTTAGTTTTTGATCAAACCATTTCTATTAAATGTGTTGTTAAGATTATTTTATGATACATTTAGACTCTAAAACGAAATATATTGTATAAGAAATTATTAGGTGCATTCGAATATAGTTCGATAGACTGTTTTGACTCTCCGTCTATCCACAGCGAAAAGAGTTTGAACTATCCGACCTTTCCTTTAGATTAAGCAAAGAGAATACTTATATACAAGGACAAAGCAATGTCAAAATATAGCGGTAGCATTGCGTTTTATATGAATTTTATTTGTCGGTATTTTTGTTCCACTAAACATTCAATTTGTTTCTATTTGTGTCATTACAAAATGCTGCTGCTACAAGTATAAGTTCCTACCATACGATACTAGTTACATTGCCCCCTTCTATGGTTATGCCCATGTTCTGCTCATCAACATTATTGACAGCTGATATTTATAATTTTTTCAATCTTTGAATTTAAAATAATCTTGTTTAACGAGCTAGGAATGGTATTAATTTCCTACGAATATGAAATGAGCACCCCTTGCAAGTTGAATACCATACTTTCTGTAAGTAGTTTTTATAAACTATTTTAATAATAATTATTTAATGCTTGGCATTTCATGGCACACATGATTTTATTAAAATAGATAATTACTACTACGAAATGATTACTTTGTGTTATCTGAACTACACTACGAGTGTATTTTTGTAATATAGCCATGCAAAAAGTGTTATTTACATTACGGGAACAACATGGTGTGTAAAATGCATAAGAAATAATAGCCCTATCACCTAGTGCTCTTTGTGACACGATTTATTATGTCATTAGTGTCGATTTTCTCACCTCTAAGTTAAATGGCATCACCAATCATCTGTAAGTCGCCCTGGAGCGCCACGGCAAATAACCACTTCCCCTCACAAGCTCAGTCGGTTTATGGGGTTAAAATTCACTAAAGGGGGTGAATTAGGTTAGCTGCATTGTCCTTGTATAGAAGTTATCTATTTGCAACGTCAGAAAGTGCAGTTTGACAGGTATTTAATGTCGTCATTGCAGATAAAATACTGTGAAAACGCAATTTGTTGTTAAGCAATTTCAATTTTATTAAAAAAAAAACTTTATTTCGCCGATTTTCTGCCACTTGAATGTAAATATTATTACTATTATTTTTTGTTTTAAAAGTGGCCTTCCAATTTGTTAAGTGTTCGTTTTTTGAATGGAATGGTTTTTATTTATGAGAAGAATCTTTTTAATTGATTACACATTTCTGTGATAAAAAGAAGCGAAAGTTGCCTAATAATAATGAATTCAAAAATAGGTCAAAATAACGGATAATGCATTTTATTTTGGTCTAAATATTTATGAAGTGTAAAGTTATGCAGTTCAGGGTTACCTTTTGATATGTTCTTTTTGCATTATAATGCTATACAAAAACGTATTTTTGTCCTGTGTCATAAACTATTTAAACAGGAAATCTCAAAAATGTTGCCTTATGTAACATTACCAGACAAATAAATCGAAGATGAATTTGTATAAATTTATAAGCAAAAGAAAAATTTCAGTTGTATATGTGATGTATAATCAAAAAAAATTGCTGTATAAAGTATTTTTTTTAGAGATATTTGCCGCAAAAACTGTGAGACCAGCATAAATGTTCCGTCCTGGATAGTTACTGTATACATTTATATATTCTTTATTGCAAGCACAATATTCTGTATATTCTTGTCTAAAAGGTTGTGTGAATAAATTTTATAACACCAAATTTGTTACTTTTTTTATCCTAAATAATATAGTTGTATTTTACCTTAAAATAAAACGATTAATTTCATACATTTAAACTATCTCCAATATTAGAAATTAGGAAATCTAACGTCCTATAAAAAAAAATCAATATGTCCGACGATTGGCAAACAACATCAATATATATACAGGAAGTCCCCCGATGGACTGAAAAAGAGAAGCAATAACTTTTTGATATTCACATTTTCAAAAAATCTTAATCTTTATAAAAGTTTTTGCATGTTTCAAAATTAATAATAATCCAAACTTAACCCTTAACTGGTCCGACGTCGTCCGACATACTACGCCATATAAACAATTCTTTCTTATTGGTTATTGGGACCGCACACAGGCAGGACCTTACATCTAATCCTATCCCTATTGGAGCTCGACAGGTAGCCAGGCTGGCGTCAGTTTCCTAAAAGCTGTAGCAGAAATTAGTTCAATCGTAGTCTCTCAGACGACGCCAGACCGTTAGTGCTACTTATTTGCCTGTCGCTGATTTTAATATGGCCGGACCATCAAAACGGGTGCATTGGGGCTGATCGCTTGTCCTAGTAAAAAGCGTAGAATGACCAAATACCTGTGTCTGCGGTGCAAGAAGTCCGTTTGTCTACAGTGTACAAAACCATTATGTAAGAGTTGCATTTAAAAATACTGAACTTTGGCTCATGCTAGAAATCAACTGTTTTTTAGATTTGTATTTTATGTAAGTTTTTGTTTACCTAACACTTTGACAATTTAATATTGCAATATGAAAGAATTCTTTTTTTTTTTTCTTTAAAAATATGTACTTTTTCAAAATTTCTGTGCGGGTTTTAGTGTTGGGTGTATTTTTTTTTATTATTTAGTTATAAATACGTTTTTTTTACATATTAGTATTAAGTAATGTTTTTAACATTTATGTTAAATAAAACATTTTGTCCACGACCACTTAATAATAAATCAATTTTCTACCTCCTAACTAAAAGTATATGATACCCATATATCACTAGAGTGAATTATTATAATTCACGCTTTTGTAATTCTGGCACATTCCGGTAGATAATTAAAGATGGGCGATACTTTTCATAACGATATTTTCTAGATCGAAAAATTGAAAAATCAGAAATCCGAAAAATTGAAAAGTCGAAAAAACAACAGTTAGTTACCTATGTTTAATAAAAACTTTCCATTCTACACTTTTTATTTAATAAAGAAACCATAATGGTCGTGGGCAAAGTATACTATTAGACTCGCAATTTATGGCCATTATTCACTCACTTGCGGCTCAGGACGCGAACGTCACTCTGCGTGAATAATGGCTACCATAAAGTGCTCGTTTAATAATATACTATTATTTTGTCTGATTTATATTTTTTGCCCTGCGAAAAAAGTAGTCTCACAGACCACGTCGGACGAGTTACGTTACTGGCAGAGTGCCGGACCAGTTAAGGGTTTTAAGTTGAAAATGTAAATAAGTCGTCACTAAAACAAAGACATATTCTACTTCTGTTTGAATTACAATTATTTTTCGAAATGAGCAAACATTTTTATGAAAAATAAAGTGTTCTCTAAAAGTCCATCCATATGAAAAACATAGTTTGTTAACATTTTTCGTGTGTCTGATTGTTTTTATTGTAAATCACGGAAAATTTGTGTTTTAAAACTGTTGATCATTGATTTGAAGATTATCTACAGGATCCTATCTATATTAATTTAGTGTTTGCAAATCTTCAATCATTTTAACTGTCAAAAAGTTAGGTGATTTGATTAGGGTACTTTTAACAGTCAAACACATTGGAACTATTGTAATAATAAAAACTTAAATTTTTCAGTTTATTTAAAAACTATCAATAAATTCATAATGTACTATTTTTCTTTCGATTTCTTATCATATATTATCTTAATTTCTTTCAATAGTTCTTCTATATTGGTACCTAATTTAGCACTAATTGATATCACAGGTAAACTAACATTCTTTTTAAAAACTTTCAAATTTTCTTCTGCCTCTGGTAAGTCTATTTTGTTGGCAACTACAATTTGGGGCCTTTGATTCAGATCGTCATTGAATTGCAAAAGTTCATTTTGCAGTGTTGCCAGATTAATCCAGGGTTCTGCTTGGGACATGTCGATTATGTATAACAAGACCATACATCTTTCAGCGTGTTTCAGGAATTGAATACCTAGACCTTTATTTTTGTGCGAATCTGGTATTAGACCAGGAAGATCTGCAACTAAAAATAAGAAATGTATTTAAATTTCTTATAAATTCTAGGAAATTCCATCAAATGAATGAATGCTTTAAAAAAGCAGCTTGTTACCTGCTATTTGTTCATAGTCGTCATATTGTATCATTCCTACATGTGGCTTCAATGTTGTAAAGGGATAAGGAGCTACTTTCGGCCTAGCTCTAGAAATTGCTCTTAAAAGAGTGCTTTTTCCAGCATTGGGAAAACCAATCTGCAAAAATCACATATGTACAACTTATAGAAGCAAGTAAAGTATTCTTACCAATCCAACATGAGCCATACTCTTAATTTCGACTGTATACTCCAAATCTTCACCTTGCGCCCCATATTCACAAATTTGTGGTGATTGTTGAGTATCAGAAGCAAAAAATCTATTTCCTTTACCACCAGAACCTCCTCTTGCAGCCACGAACATCAATCCTTTTT
Source organism: Psylliodes chrysocephalus (assembly GCA_927349885.1). Lineage (NCBI taxonomy): Eukaryota > Metazoa > Arthropoda > Insecta > Coleoptera > Chrysomelidae > Psylliodes > Psylliodes chrysocephalus. The sequence continues at coordinate 37,793,754 of OV651821.1, forward strand.
CAGATAAATCACCTACGACTTTCCCTGTAGAATCTTTAATAACAGTTCCGACAGGTACTTTTATCATACAATGGCTAGCATTCTTGCCATGACAGTCAGTATTAGCACCAAATTCACCGTTTTGAGCTCTGACTACACTTGGTACATTGTTTAAGTCTTTAACATTTTCAGTCGCTTCGAAAATAACGTGACCACCATTTCCTCCGTCCCCTCCATCTGGGCCGGCAAATTCATTAGCCCACAGTGATAAAAATGAAATACAACCATCACCTCCTTTACCTCCAACGACTCTCAGATGCTTGAAGTCTACAAAGTTTTGAACCTGAATTAATAATAAGAAAATCTCTTGACAGGGCATTCCAATGTGTCTATTTTTGGCGAGGTTCTTCGTATTTGTAAAAATAATATAATTCGTTTTCAGAACATTCAAGTCAGGACAATTGGAATACCCTGTAAATAGTACATACCGAAGTAGTAGAAGACTTGGGTTTTTTACTCCTGAGCGGTTTAGCTACATTTTGTGAAAACTTACAGGCACTTTTAAGTATCTTTAATGTCGTAAGAGTTTTATTAAACATAATTAAAAAATAACAATATGTTTTGGTTATGTTAGTGTCATAAATTATTTAACTGGTTGTGTCAGGGTTGCCAACTTTTTAAATTCCGTTTACCGTACCGCGCAATTCAAATTACCTTACATGGCCTCCTCAATACCGTACACTTTTATTTTGCAGAAAAACTGCATATGTATGAATATCTTTGTATTATTTTAATAGAAATATGTATTATAAAAAAAATAAAAAGTATTTTTAACGAGTTTCTAAAAAAAGTCCTTAAAAGGGCAAGTTCAATTTCGTTTGACATATAATCACGATTTTTTTTAGGTTAGAAAATTGTATTATCGATTTTTTTCATTCGAAGTAGTACAAGACGTCATTTTAAATTTCTATCTCTTTATGTCACCAAATATGTAACACGATGAATTTATAAAACGTATGTCACTAATGAATATGTGGCGAAAACTGACGGCAACACTGTCAGCGCTACTCCATGGCTACTAGAGTACATACAGGTCCGGTATAAGCCATATATAAATAGAAAATAATAATTTAATGTTTTGATTGGGTCAAATAAAATATCAAAATTAAATGTTTATTTTTAAGTAAACGACATTTTTAAATGTATACGTCTTCAATCAAAAATAATATAGGCTTAGGGTGAGATTACAGAACGTCTGCAACTTTGCATCAGATCTGCAAATATGGCGGCAACTTTGCAGATCTGCAAATATGGCGGACTTACAGATGCAAGTATCCAAAGGAATATTTATTACCCCTAACAACACTAAATCCAAATCCACCCTTAAGAAGGTTACAACATCCTACAACCATGAAGTCTTCTGTTTCTTTTGATTGAATACAGTTCATGGTGTCAGATTATCGAGTTTTTAAACATAGTTATGGATTTGGGTTTAATGTTGTTGGGGGTAATAAACCACAATATATATTGCGAATTTGCAGATCTTTTTTGGAAAACTTGATACATGCATATGTATGTCCGCCATATTTGCAGATCTGCAAAGTTACCGCCATATTTGCAGATCTGCAAAGTTACCGCCATATTTGCAGATCTGCAAAGTTGCAGACGTTCTGTAATCTCACCCTCTAATACTCAAGTGTATACGAGTGTACTGGACAAGAGATAATTTTACCCTTTACTTCAGTTTTTGTAATGAAACCAGCGGTAAAATAGATATTTGTGTACCAAGGCTGTGTTTTGGCCGAATTAGACATATGCGTTCGAGTCTAAGCTAGGTCTGGTTAAGTATAAGAGTAATAGGCAAGAAACGGGCGTTCAATCAAACTTGACATCGAGATAGATGTCAATAAGCAGGTGTACTGAAGATGAACTTTGCAGGACCAAGCATCAGATAGGTATAACACTTGATATTCTGAAAACTATGCATACTACACTGAACAAGAACGAATGAAAGTGTCAGAAGGAGGCTAAAGGCAAAAAATAGACGGAACAGAGCCGAATAGATAGATAAGTAATATTTTAGCCAGGAGAGAGTCGATGAGTGTTATATTTATGAATGTATTTTTAATGTATAATTTCAGTTTATTTTCATTTTTGGTATAAAAACTATATCTGACATAATAAAACTCTTAAAAGTATATATATTTTCAATCTTTATTACTATACATTATTTAGTTTTCATTTATTCTCTCTGACCTAGGGAAAAGGTTAGAAAACCCTGGTCATAATTATTTACAATGTTGGTGTTCCTAATGATACAAAACATTACAGAGGAATGATACTTAGGCGATGAAATCTCATCGAGTTCATACATTACGTATTGTGGTATGGAATATGGCTATTTCTGATGCATCTGCAGATTTAAATTTATTTTTGTGTACTGTTTTCTATCAACTGATACCCCAAATTTATACAAGCCACGTCTTCGCACCACAATGTGACATAGCATCAAATCTGCTTAATCTTGTACCATTTTTTTTAAGTATCAAGGATATTCTTGGTGTAGCTGATCATCATGTTTCGAGTCATTGAACCTAAAAAATAACAAATATCAATAAAAATAATTCGGAATTTATTCAAAAAATATTTTTCTTTGGGAATTATATAGGATTTCTCGTTAATATACTGACAAACTTTTAAAGGTGGTAGGTGCATCAAAATAAACATTTTTTTGCTTAATAAAATAAAAATAATTTTATTGCCCAACAAATTAATCCATTTACAGAACAAAATACATGAAATAAATGTTAAACATAATATTTCGACAGAAAATAATTTTAGCAACAGCAAAAAAAAGAAAAGAAAGATAAATACATTAGCTACAAATTAGTACAACTAATGGTCGAAATAAATAACCCAATCAGAACAAAATTAATTAAAATTTGAGCACATTAGCGTTATAGGTGAATTTCTTCCCAAGTTCGTTCAAATACTTGCTGTATAAAATGTTTTATGATATCTAATGGCTGTTAGGGAACATTAAAATTTATTTAATTTATCAAAAATAGTACATCAATAGTGTTATGTAATATTTTATAAAAAATAGTAACACTGGAAACTACCCTTCTATTTTCGAAAGAAGCAGAGATTCTTCAATACCTCGAATGGGATACAGCTCATCTATTTTAAAAGAAAGGTAGGTACTTGAGAGATCGCCGCTGAACATTTTCCAATGATCTTTTATGAATATTGTAAATAAGGTTCCAGATAAGAGATGCATATTCTAGCCTGGAACGAACTAAAGAAAAGTAAAGTATCTTCAAGCTTAAGAGTTTGTAAAAGAACGAGTATTACGAATTAAGAACCCTAAGCTTTTCAACGCAGAAGCAACGGTATTTTCAATATAATCCGAAAAAGTAACTTTTTGGTTGAATAATATTATACCTTAATCTTCAATTTGTGCACAAGTCCGATAAAGGTAAGCTGTTAAATAAATTATCAAACTCCACCTTGTTAATACTTCTAGTATAGGAACATACTTTACATTTAGACACATTCATAATCAGCTTGTTTTCATTACACCAATTTTCAACGATTCCCAAGTTGGGTCTGTAAAAAGTAACAGTCTTGAATTGATGAAATTGAGGTAAATATTTTTAAGTCAGCAGCGAACAGCAGGTTAAATTTATTGCCAAGTCATTTATAAATATACTAAATAATAGTGGCCTCAGATTGGAGCTCTGTGGAACTCCAGATGTTGCTGTGAGGGGTGAAGATGAAAATCTCCTATCGTCGTTTTAACCTGTCAGATTAAAACAAGAAAACCGACAATTCCGAAGCAGAAGCGGATGATTAAAACGCACCTATTAAAAATATTGCGCCAAGATGTAGGCAACACGTAATAAGAGATCAAAATGGCGGAGTTTTCTATCTCCTTTTAAAAGGCACTCAGCAAGCTGCGCAGTGCGACCATTCTCCGTATAGTAAAAGAAAATCAAAGTATGTGTCACAGACAGATATGGATTAGAGGTAGGGATGCGCACGATGTATCGATGTTTAAAATAAACGATTTTTAAGTTTAGATTATCGATGTTCAACATCGATGTTTTTTAATCCGATGTTATTAGTTAACATCGATAAATTTCTAAAAATAATAACTTATTTAAAATTAAATAAAAACAAAAGATATTTGAATTACCATTTTATATATGAAACTAGCTGTTGCCCGCGACTTTGTTCGCGACTTTGCTCGCATGTAGTCGTGTTAATAATATAAAAAAATACGTTACTTCCTTCTTTATTAATTTTTATTAGTTTTATTGATTTTCATTCATTTTTATTATTTTTTTTTATATTTATTCATTTTTATTTATTTTTACTCATTTTTAATTATTTTTATTCATTTTTATTCATTTTTATTCATTTTTATTCATTTTTATTAATTGTTATCCATTTTTATTCATTTTTATTCATTTTTATTCATTTTTATTCATTTTTATTCATTTTTATTCATTTTTATTCATTTTTATTCATTTTTATTAATTTTTATTCATTTTTATTCATTTTTATTCATTTTTATTCATTTTTATTCATTTTTATTCATTTTTATTCATTTTTATTTATTTATTTTATTTTTATTCATTTTTATTCATTTTTATTCATTTTTATTCATTTTTATTCATTTTTATTCATTTTTATTCATTTTTATTCATTTTTATTCATTTTTATTCAATTTTATTTATTTTTATTCATTTTTATTATTTTTTATTGATTTTTATTCAGTTTTATTTATTTTTATTCATTTTTATTCATATTCATTCATTTTTATTCATTTTTGTTCCTTTTTATTTATTTTTATTAATTTTTACTAATTTTTATTAATTTTATAAGAACTAACTTTTATTTTATTAAACAAAATATATACAACACAAATATTATAAGATTAATTAATAAAATATTACAACTTCTTATTCTTGTTCTTCTTCTTCCTCTTCCTCTTCAAAATGTGCTAGATTCGTCCTTTACTACTCTCCTCGGGTTACGTATGCGTCAGTTGAACAGAAGAGAATTTTGGGTGCTGCCATCTGCGAGTGTGGACTTGAACTTACCGGTGTAATCATGAACGTAATCCTGGTTGCCGATACTTCAGGGGCGCACGGTTATATTCTCCCCCTCTGGTTGCGAAGTCTTCTGGACGAGGAAACAGTAACTCTTTGTAACCGGGTGCCTAAGGGAGAATCGTCGGGCGTTACATGGAGTAATGGTTTTGTAACTTTCCGTGGTCTACCTCGCCTTCTGATAGGTTTCACAGGTTCAGGGTTGTCGATGTCACCGACAAATGGAGTAATGCTAGAGGCATGATATACCCCTAGTGGCGTTTCAGGTTTGCCAAGCTCAGCTACTTCATAACTGGCAGGACCTCGTTTACGTAGAATGAGATATGGTCCATCTTGACGTGGTGCCAACTTGGAGGAAAATCCTTTGGCTGCGTTACTTAGATTGTGACTTTTAATCCAAACCCGGTCTCCTTTATTGTAGGTGGGATGGAGACGTCTACTGGCGTGCTGCATAGATAAGTTATGGTCCTGTTTTAGCTCGGTAACTTCCTTAGCTAGTCTTAGTGAGGAAACAAGTTGTTGGAGTTTCGGTGTAATTTCTTCAACAAAATTCTCATTACTTACTACTGCACTTAAATCGTCAGTTACATCTTGAATTGTTCGCAGCTCTCTGCCAAAAGTCAAATAGGCTGCAGTTTGCTTCGTACTATCACACGGCGCCGAATTCATAGCGAAACGAATAGCGGGTAGATGAACTGGCCATGTGGTGTGGTCGTTTCCGAGCAGAATACCTAATTGTGTTTTCAAGTCTCTGTTTTTGCGTTCTACCATGTTAGTCTCTGCGTGATATAGAGGTATGAAGGTCTGTTGAATGCCAAGACAAAAGGTCAACTGTTGCATTACAGCCGATATAAATTGTGTACCATTGTCGCTGATAAGCCGTCGTGGCAACCCGTATCGTAGGAATACCTCTTTTAACAATGTTTGGGCACAGTTCTCAGCAGTAGCTTCCACTAAAGCGAAAAGTTCAACCCATCGACTGGCTGTATCTTCAATGATTAATATCCACCTCTGTCCATCAGATGATCTTGGTAATGGACCAAAAAGGTCCACCGCTAATACTTCGAAGCGCTGATTCACAACGTGGGTTTGCATTAACCCTGAAGGTTTTCTGTTAGATATTTTATATCTTTGGCACTCTAAACATGTGCTTATATGTTTGGCGATATCTTGTCGCATCTTGTTCCAATAATAACGTTTGGCTATTCGAGTCGTAGTCTTATCAACTCCATAGTGTCCGGCGGTGGGATTGTCATGGTAGGCAAATAAAATATTTCTTACTTCACTCACTGGGACGACTAGTTTGCCATCATCATTTTCTTGCTCATCAGTGTATCGGAAGAGTACGCCTTTATGAAGGAAATATCCCCGGTTAACCCATCTTTGGTTAACTTCTTCATTGTCTACATCTTCCAATGCGTCTATAATTATCTTTAGGTTCGAATCCTCTAACTGCTGGTTTCTAATTGTCTTTTCGGTCTTGCTATGAAGATCTATCTGAACGCTACAAACTTGACATTCATTAGTATGATCTTCACAAGGTGGCCTGGAGAGAAAATCTGCAATCTTGTTGTGCTTTCCAGGAGCATATCGTACATGTAAATTATATGCTTGTAATCGGAGAGCCCACCGAGCTAGCCTTCCGGTTGGTGTCTTAAGAGTAAGTAACCATTTTAAGGGTTGGTGATCGCTTATTACTACGACTTCCGAACCTTCTATATATCCACGAAATTTTGACACTGCCCATACAATAGCCAATGCTTCCCGTTCTGTAGTGCTGTAGTTTCTTTCAGCGTTATTTAGGAGTCTGCTGGCGTATTCGATAGGGTGTTCATTTTCACCCTCCCCCTGGACTAAAACTGCTCCGAGGGCGTAGGCACTAGCGTCTGTTTTTATTATAAATGGCTGTGAATCATCAGCTTGTTTCAACACAGGCGTGGTAGTTAGATGCATTTTTAGTTGACTAAAGGCTTCTTGTTCAAAATTATTCCATTTCCACGTCGCTTTTTTCTTTGTTAAATTAGTTAAAGGGCGAGCGATTTCTGCGAAATTTGGTATGAATCGTCTATACCACGAGCAGGTTTGTATGAAAGACAGCAATTCTTTGAGATTCGCTGGTGGTGGCAGCGATATTATTGCTGAAATCTTCTCTGGGTCCATGACTATACCTTCAGTGGTTATTCGATGACCCAAGTATTTAATCTGGGAGCAACAAAATTTGCATTTTCTTCTGTTTGCTCGCAAATTATATTTTCGAAGTTGAATGAATACCTTCTCCAAATCTTCCAAGTGTCTGTTGAATGTATGAGACCTAATTATCAGGTCATCAAGATAAGTCAATATGTTTACATCATTTAATGTAATAACAAATCGGTCCATCATTCGTTGAAACGTTGACGGGGCATTCCTTAAACCGAACGGCATTCTATTGAATCGGTATACTCCAAAAGGAGTAATGAATCCGGTTTTGTCTCTATCGTTTTGGTGAACAGGTATCTGCCAATATCCCGATTGTAAATCTAAGGTAGTCATATAAGGAAGTCCTTTTGCAGCATGAAGAAGATCATCGATTCTCGGAAGAGGGTATCGGTCTGCTACGGTTATGGCGTTAAGCCGTCGGTAATCTACGCATACCCTGAGATCGTTATCTTTTTTTGGGACAAGGACTACTGGAGAAGTCCAAGGTGTACTGCTTTCCTCGATGATACCTTTTTCCAACATATCATCTAGTTTTTCACGTAAAATAGCTTGTCGACTCCCATTCAGCCTATAGGGGGCAACAGCTATTGGTGGGTGTGTTCCCGTGTCAATGGCATGTTCCATAAATTCAGTAGGTGGACCATCCTGCTTAAAGCGGTCCTGGTATTGCAAAAGCAATTTATTTAGTCTAAATCGGTGTTGTCCAATTACTTCAGGAGCTTCTTCAGGTGAGAGTTCTATCTCTATTGAAAACAGTTCGTATCCGGTGTAATTCCTGGGTGGACTGTACGTAGCCGGTAGCGAATCTCTAAATATGTCTTCAATGGTATTAGGCGAATATTGACCATGGTTGTCATATATTTCAGCCAGCGGTCGACGAACAGGCGGCGGTAAATCAATTTTTTGCAACTTGTACGGTCGTTCTTCGTCTGCTAGTGGTGAAGCGAAAAGATCGAGAAATGGAGAACTGTACTGACTAACCTCATTAGAACAGATTGGGTTAGTATTTTGAGCAGTGGGTGTATACCTTAAGTCGGATATGTTTCCCTTGTCTGCTGATATGAATTCGAATATCTCGTTGGGCTTGTCCATATAAAACCAACATCTCTGGGGTGGTATTAAAGCCATACCCGATTTTTCCAAAAAGTCAATGCCCAATAGTGTGCGATTGTCTTTGACTGTCGGTAGAATTATGAATTCAATATCGAATATACGTGTCTGTATTTTAATATCTACTGTTGTGGTTAGTATGTTCTGGGTTTGACTAGAACCATCTGCCAAAGTTACCGTAGCTTGTCTACTTCTGAAAGTTACGGAGGGTACTTGCTTCAGGCATTCATACAATGATCGACCTGCGACGCTAGTCTTAGCCGCTGTGTCAATGTGGGCTATGCCAGCTATTCCTCTCACTATTACGGGAATAGTAGGTACTTGGGGACCATGCATAGTAAGTGTATTAAAAGAATAAAAATTAATAGCCTGAGTGACTTCCTCCTTCTTGATGCTACACGTTGGGCAATTACTCCTAAAATATCCAGCTTTACCACAACCATAACATTTTATTGTGCTTAGTAGTTTGTTTTCTGTATTATTGACAGGATCCGTTGTTTTCCAAGAAGCGGGGGGTTTCTCATGTTCTTTGTATAATCGCTTTCTACAGTCCTCGATTCGATGACCTCGAAGGCGACAAAATCCACATCTGTTTTTCTTGCCTTTTAACCCAGGTTCTTCCGAGTTAGAGTTTGCGATTTTACTGCAAGTAGGTTTAATTTTTGTTTCTCTTTGAATTAGTTCGATTTCACGACCTTTTTGTAATAGGTCTGTGAAAGTCTGTATTGATTCTCGGGATACCTTTTCTCTTATTTCGATATTTATTAAGCCGAAAATCATGTCGAGCTGAGTGGTCTCATCGTGCCGGTTATTGGGTAACTGGGCCAACAAAACTCTTTTTTTACATGACGTTCTTTAAAAATATCCATGTAGACTTGATAAGCAGGTATTGGTGGCGAAAAGGCTACTCTTATTAGTGACATTGCCTCGTTCCATGTAGTGGCCTCATTTTTAACACCTTGCCACCAGGTTCCAGCTGTGTCGGTCAGAAGTAATGGTAAGCCCTTTATTGCATCAGGGTCACTGATTCGCTCTATCTCCTTATAAATCGTAATGGTGGTTATGAAATTATCTACTGTTGCTGGACATCTCTCGCCATCGAATCGCGCAGTACATTTACTAAAACTTCCCGTGGCGATCGGAGGTGCTGCGTTTCGTGCGTTGGTAAGAGTTGACAACAATTGTCGGAATTGATCATCTGTCATTTGCATGATGGTATTATTCGCTAGTCGTTCACTTCGACGTAGACCTGCAGAAGTACCTTTTCTTGATTTCGGAATATTGGAATCTCGAAGAGACAGCAACAAATAAATAGATAGGTACCCGCCGTCTTCTAAAGTAGATGTCCAATCTCCTGGTGTAAATTGTAGATGTCCAATCTCTTGGTGTAGATGTCCAAGAAAAAGCCGATATACAGCAAATTTCCTGTACGAACTACCAAAATTCCGACAAAACAACGTCCACAAATCAGCTAGTGTTATCGAAAATTCCGACACAACAACGCCAAAAAATCAGCTATTGTTCATCTAAATTTTTAACAACAACGCCAATAAATGAGCTATTGTTCATCTAAAATTTTTAGGCTTTACGTTGGGCGCCAGATATAAGAACTAACTTTTATTTTATTAAACAAAATATATACAACACAAATATTACAAGATTAATTAATAAAATATTACAACTTCTTATTCTTGTTCTTCTTCTTGTTCTTCTTCTTGTTCTTCTTCTTGTTCTTCTTCTTGTTCTTCTTCTTGTTCTTCTTCTTGTTCTTCTTCTTGTTCTTCTTCTTGTTCTTCTTCTTGTTCTTCTTCTTGTTCTTCTTCTTGTTCTTCTTCTTCCTCTTCCTCTTCCTCTTCAAAATGTGCTAGATTCGTCCTTTACTACTCTCCTCGGGTTACGTATGCATCAGTTGAACAGAAGAGAATTTTGGGTGCTGCCATCTGCGAGTGTGGACTTGAACTTACCGGTGTAATCATGAACGTAATCCTGGTTGCCGATACTTCAGGGGCGCACGGTTATAATTTTTATTAATTTTTATTAATTTTTATTAATTTTCATTAATTTTTATTAATTTTTATTAATTTTTATTAATTTTTATTAATTTTTAGTAATTTTTATTAATTTTTATTAATTTTTATTAATTTTTATTAATTTTTATTAATTTTTATTAATTTTTATTAATTTTTATTAATTTTTATTAATTTTTATTAATTTTTATTAATTTTTATTAATTTTTATTAATTTTTATTAATTTTTATTAATTTTTATTAATTTTTATTAATTTTTATTAATTTTTATTAATTTTTATTAATTTTTATTAATTTTTATTAATTTTTATTAATTTTTATTAATTTTTATTAATTTTTATTAATTTTTATTAATTTTTATTAATTTTTATTAATTTTTATTAATTTTTATTAATTTTTATTAATTTTTATTAATTTTTATTAATTTTTATTAATTTTTATTAATTTTTATTAATTTTTATTAATTTTTATTAATTTTTATTAATTTTTATTAATTTTTATTAATTTTTATTAATTTTTATTAATTTTTATTAATTTTTATTAATTTTTATTAATTTTTATTAATTTTTATTAATTTTTATTAATTTTTATTAATTTTTATTAATTTTTATTAATTTTTATTAATTTTTATTAATTTTTATTAATTTTTATTAATTTTTATTAATTTTTATTAATTTTTATTAATTTTTATTAATTTTTATTAATTTTTATTAATTTTTATTAATTTTTATTAATTTTTATTAATTTTTATTAATTTTTATTAATTTTTATTAATTTTTATTAATTTTTATTAATTTTTATTAATTTTTATTAATTTTTATTAATTTTTATTAATTTTTATTAATTTTTATTAATTTTTATTAATTTTTATTAATTTTTATTAATTTTTATTAATTTTTATTAATTTTTATTAATTTTTATTAATTTTTATTAATTTTTATTAATTTTTATTAATTTTTATTAATTTTTATTAATTTTTATTAATTTTTATTAATTTTTATTAATTTTTATTAATTTTTATTAATTTTTATTAATTTTTATTAATTTTTATTAATTTTTATTAATTTTTATTAATTTTTATTAATTTTTATTAATTTTTATTAATTTTTATTAATTTTTATTAATTTTTATTAATTTTTATTAATTTTTATTAATTTTTATTAATTTTTATTAATTTTTATTAATTTTTATTAATTTTTATTAATTTTTATTAATTTTTATTAATTTTTATTAATTTTTATTAATTTTTATTAATTTTTATTAATTTTTATTAATTTTTATTAATTTTTATTAATTTTTATTAATTTTTATTAATTTTTATTAATTTTTATTAATTTTTATTAATTTTTATTAATTTTTATTAATTTTTATTAATTTTTATTAATTTTTATTAATTTTTATTAATTTTTATTAATTTTTATTAATTTTTATTAATTTTTATTAATTTTTATTAATTTTTATTAATTTTTATTAATTTTTATTAATTTTTATTAATTTTTATTAATTTTTATTAATTTTTATTAATTTTTATTAATTTTTATTAATTTTTATTAATTTTTATTAATTTTTATTAATTTTTATTAATTTTTATTAATTTTTATTAATTTTTATTAATTTTTATTAATTTTTATTAATTTTTATTAATTTTTATTAATTTTTATTAATTTTTATTAATTTTTATTAATTTTTATTAATTTTTATTAATTTTTATTAATTTTTATTAATTTTTATTAATTTTTATTAATTTTTATTAATTTTTATTAATTTTTATTAATTTTTATTAATTTTTATTAATTTTTATTAATTAATTTTTATTAATTTTTATTAATTTTTATTAATTTTTATTAATTTTTATTAATTTTTATTAATTTTTATTAATTTTTATTAATTTTTATTAATTTATATTAATTTTTATTAATTTTTATTAATTTTTATTAATTTTTATTAATTTTTATTAATTTTTATTAATTTTTATTAATTTTTATTAATTTTTATTAATTTTTATTAATTTTTATTAATTTTTATTAATTTTTATTAATTTTTATTAATTTTTATTAATTTTTATTAATTTTTATTAATTTTTATTAATTTTTATTAATTTTTATTAATTTTTATTAATTTTTATTAATTTTTATTAATTTTTATTAATTTTTATTAATTTTTATTAATTTTTATTAATTTTTATTAATTTTTATTAATTTTTATTAATTTTTAATAATTGTTTTTTTTAATATTTTAGTTTATTTTTATGATACTGCCATACAAAAATCTAACCACAGAGCACGTCATTATTTATTTATGCTATAATTATAATTTTAAAGTTCCAACGTTCAAAAAATGTATACTTCTATACAAATTTTTACCCCCGTTTACCCCCTTAAAATGTGAAAATCCAAAAACCATGAAACACATCATTTTTGATTTTTAATCAGTAGCTGTAATTCAAATTTTTATGTTTCAAACTTTAAATAACAAAAAAATATATACAGTTCATCAAATTTCTAGAGGCTTTCGACGACTAGACAGAGAAAGCACTACTGACAGGCATCCCGACGGATTTACGCAATGAAAGTACACTCTGCGCATCAAGTATTTCACTATTTCATTCAGACGTAAATGTCAGATGTAAATTTCGCTAAAACATTTCTTTTATTTTCGTTTGTGTTTTTTGCTCATTACAGTTTAATAGAACCTAAGTATGGAGTTTAATAGCAAAGTAAGAGGCCGCGTGATTAACAGTCAATCTCGCGAAATAATAGCCAATGTTATAGAGTTTATGAGAAGAGAAGGAAACTTTAATTCACCTTCAATACCATTTAAAAATGTAAATGATCGTGTTGCTGCAGCCACAGGAGTATCTAAAAACACTGTCGTCCGCATTTCTGGAGAGAAAAAAAGAATCGATAACCGTGAGATATCGGAATTTTCATCACCAAGAAAAACCATTAAAAAACCAAAAACAGTTAATGATATAGATGAAGCTGCACAAGAATCAAATTTTATTTTTTTATTATTAGATAGCTATTTTTGTTTCTGAGTTGTGTTCATTTACAGGCTCAATTTTTTTCCGTTTCTCCTTTTTGATTTTATATGGGGTTTCAAGTTGTTTTTGACTTATTTCGACGTAAATCACAACAACACACTTTTTTAATAAAGCAAACAAGTGTTAAGAGGTATATGTACGTGTAAACTACAATTACAAAAAATTGATATGAAACCCATGAAACCACCAACAAAAATGTAAAGCTAGCTTCCGTACTAGAACATGGTGTCATTCGTCGAGATAATTTATCGTTTTGTTTAATAGATCAAGAAATGTAAATATTCCCCTGTTATTTTTTATAAAATTATAAGAGAAATAAATTTTGTTCTAAATAGTATAGTTTATTATTTTGTAGAAAAACAAAATTTCGAAAATTTTAGTAATGTTTCAGAAACAACCGTTATTAATAATAGGTACCATTTTCCTTAATAAGGTAGAAATAAAATATAAACTATTTCCACGATTTACAAAGGCCTACAAAAAAATTATAGGTATTTTCCGCTATCCTATATATATATATATATATATATAAAATTTATATTTTCTGACTCAATTTCAAAAGGTTGAAGGAATTCCAAAACACCTTTTATGGCATAATAATTATTTTCAATTCTACATACTATCTTTAGCTGCTTTTAAAAACGTTCTAAGAAAGTCCAATCAGACCAATTTAATCCCTAAACTATTCCACACTTTTAAAATTTAATTACCTAAAAATATTAAAAACTATTTAAAATAACTTGTTTAGCAGACTGTACAATAGCTATCTTAGTCACACGTAGCGCGTTCTCTGTCTGGGCGTCGAACACCTCTAGAAATTTGATGAACTGTACATAGTATTAAACAAATTTTCACACCCCCCCCCCCCCATTTTTCCCTTAAAATGTTAAAATGCAAAAATCCTGAAACACTTCATTATTTATTTATGATGAGAACCTATAATTTCAATTTTCAAGTTCCTACCTTTAAAAAAATCGATATCTCCAAATAAACTTTCACCCCCATTTCCCACCCTTAAAATTGAAAATCCAAAAACCCTAAAACATGTCATTATTAATTTGTATTCATTATGCAATTCCAATTTTTATTTTCTAACTTTAAAGAGAACCAAAAACATAGATACTCCCAAATAAATTTTCACCCCCCATTTCCCCCCCTTAAAATGTGAAAATCCAAAAACCCTGAAACACGTCATAATTTGTAGTCAGTAGCTGCAATTCCTATTTTCATGTTTCTAACTTCAAAGAGAACAAAAAAAAATCAATAGTCCCATACAAACTTTCACCCCCTGTTTCTCCCCCCTCAAAATGTGAAAATCGAAAAACCCTGAAACATGTCATTATTTATTTATGCTTAGTAGCTGTAATTTAAATTTTCATGTTTCCAACTTTAAAGAACAAAGAGTTTAATTTAAAGCTCCCTCCCCCATTTCCTCCAGTTTCCCTCCTTTAATGTTACAATTTTGAAAAATTCTTTCTTAGCGGATGCTTACGTTATAAAATAAAACTATGTTCCAAATTTCAGCTTTCTAGGCTCAGTAGTTTTGGCTGTAGGTTGAGAGGTCAGTCAGTCAGTCAGTCAGGACAAACAATTTTATATACAGTGAGCACCATAAGTCTTACCCCCCTATCTAACTCATTACTGGAGTCTTGTTAGGAAAATCGCCGAGACAGGTCGATTTTTGTTTTCTACAATGTACAATTTTGTATGAATAATTTACCCTTAATTTCATCCCTTACTGGAGGGGAGCAACCCTTTCGAAAAATTTAAATGGCATGGGGTGGTGAGTGATAGCTCATTTAAAAGAGAGTTTTATTCTCTATTCAACCGTGTAAAAAATTTTGATATTTGCTTAATTAATTCTCTACTAATTGTTGTTTCAGAATAACGAAAATTAACGTAGCGCACTCATCCTTAGAATTAAAATTCGGTCCTGCATGATTTCGGTTTTGGTTCAGACGTGAAGTAAGACTTTTTGCCATTAGAAGGTCACTGTTAGTTTAGTTGCTTTCCTATTTTGTGAGGTTTTGTTATTTTTAAACATTAATAAATCAACACGTAATGAATCAAATTTAAATTTTTTTTTCACGGTTGAATAGAGAATAAAACCCCCTTTCAAATGAGCTATCACTCACCACCCCATGCCATTTAAATTTTTCGAAAGGGTTGCTACCCTTCAGTAAGGGATGAAATTAAGGGTGAACTAATCATGCAAAAATGTACATTGTAGAAATCAAAAATCGACCTGTCTCGGCGATTTTCCTAACAAGACCCCAGTAACGAGTTAGTAAGGGGGCGTAAGACTTATGATGCTCACTGTATATAAATGATTTGTTTTCACAGGGAAGTATAGGAAACATAACTGGGTTCGCGGATGACACAGCTATTTTCTATTCTGACGATAGCTGTATTAACTTAAAAACTAAAGCGGAACAAGACTTACTAATTATTAAAAAAAATTTGGATAAAAAATTATTGACTATAAATATAGAAAAAACACATTGTTTACCATTTAGCTGCAAGCTGCAATTCATATGGTGCACCACCGTTTGATCACCCAAAAATTACTGATGGCGGAGACTCTTTCTTCATTTCATATAAAAATAAAAACCTTGGAGTAATAAGACCCTTATTTAAAATGGAACATACACATATCCTACACGGTAAATAAACTACGCAGTATTTTGTACAAATTCAAATTTTTAAAAGATATTTTACCATTATACCATCTTAAAACCCTTTATTAATTGTGCTCTAGTTGAAATCCATCTTCGGTATGCAATCACTGTGCGGGGTGCAGCTTTGAAAACACACCTTCACTCTTTAGAAGTCACACAAAGGCGATTTCTAAAGTTAATTTATTCAAAAAAATCTAGATATCCTACAGAAACCTTGTATACAGAAACAAACATCATGGATATAAGACAATTGTATTTTTTTTGCTGTAGCAACAAATATCATGTTCGTAAACCTCAAGGTCTAGTATATCATGAATATAATACTAGACAAAAATGTCGTTATTTAGCTCCATTAATGTTCAAAGTGGTTTCACAGAGATCATTTTCCTATTTCGCACCAAACTGTACAATATAATTCCTAAGAGCATTCAAACTGAATCAAACTTGTACACTTTTAAAAAAAGACTAAAACAATTTATTTTAGCTAACTCTCGCAGTATGATCCATGGATATTTTGAAAATTAAACATTATCCCAAAAAAAATGATTGTGCAGGTTTTTAAGTTTTTAAGAATTTAGATTTTAAATTTTTGAGTTTTTTATATTATAATAAAAAATTAAAAATGCTAATATAATTTATAGCACCTACATTATGTTATATTTTTAATTTATTTATGTTTAAATCGATTTTAGTAATTTATGTTACTTTTAAATATTATTTTAGAAATATATTTCTTTTGTTTTTTCGAAACAAGCGTTTATACCACATACTTTGATTTTCTTTTACTATACGGAGAATGGTCGCACTGCGCAGCTTTCTGAGTGCCTTTTAAAAGGAGATAGAAAACTCCGCCATTTTGAACCCTTATTACGTGTTGCCTAAATCTTGGCGCAATATTTTTAATAGGTGCGTTTTAATCATCCGCTTCTGCTTCGGAATTGTCGGTTTTCTTGTTTTAATCTGACAGGTTAAAACGACTAAACCGACAATTCCGGAAGCAGAAGCGGATGATTAAAACGCACCTGATATTTTGCTTGCTGCTGTCAGTGTCAATGAATATTATTTTTGATGTCACAGTTTATTGCTAAAGAATCAGTTAGCTCACTAGGACCAGTTGAAAGTTCCAAAATAACATCCACTCCAGGGCCTCAATTCTCGACTTCACCGGAAAAATTTCCCATGGATAAATATTCCCATGCTTATATTCCAGTGGTATTATAAAATGGTATTCTCGACTAGTTTAGGAACCTTTTTCCTATGGGAATTTCCTCCGAGGAATTACTACTAGATAGAGCATGAAACGAGTTTGTAGGCGATTGTTGTGTTAGCAACATCTGTAGAGGAAGTGAGGAAGCGGGCACAAGGGGGAAGGTAAACATCCTTCTTGTTCAGTGGCGTATCATTTATCTATAAAAACTGACATTGTCCAAACATTTTAATTGTAAAAAAAACTAAAAAATTTGTTAATTTTACTATTTTTAAAATGAATACCGTCTTATATGTGTCTGATGCAGGAAATGAAACAAAACAACTGTAAAGGTCTAATTTTTTCAATTAAAGAATAAAATCTTAAAATTAATCTTATTATAAATAAATACAGAAGCGACTAGTTTCGGCCTTGCAGGGACATCTTCAGGCCTGTAATACAATAATATTTATTATAATAGGTTGCGGTCATTTACGACTTTGGCTTTGACTTTTAGATTAGTTAAAAAAGTGTCAACAAAAAAATGGCAATGCCTTTTTCCTTAAACATTCTTTTTGAAAGAAACTTAAGTTTCTCTACTTACTTGCTGTTTTAGTATTTTAGTAGCAGATGAATATAGTGTAGAAGTAGTGACAGGATTGATTATTATACTTCTTTCGCCGAAATTGCATTTTTCTTTAATATTTTCTTCCCCTGAGGTCTGTAATAAAAATGTTCATTAGCATAAAAAGTTATTTAGGTGGTCATTTGTTGAATTCCTATATTTTGGAACCATGTATGTCTTTCTCACATCAAGAAAAGTAAACCTAAAAAAATAACAATAAACTTTACAAAGATTTGGTATTAAAATAATAATAAGTAATTAACCTTTACTATAATCATTATGAGACGGATCAAAGACGAACTTAGCTGGAGTTTACTTGCTCTTAATTTTAATTTTTCGATAAAAAAATAAGAAAGTTTAATTGCAAATTAAAGGTGATTGCCTAATGCACCGCCTCTGATAATTAGGTTGTGTCTGTACTTACTTATGATATTATCTTGAAGAAGCATTTTCAACAGGCCTGTTACACATAAAGCATGTTTTCACCATATTATTAGAGATAATAAATCTTAAATATACATTTACAACCCTTACAACGTCATAAATAATATTTTCCGTAAAATACAAATAAGAAATTGACAAGTGTCAGAAAATCAAAGTATGTGGTCAGAACACTCAGAACTGGCGCTGTCAAACTTGGCAACGCTGATTAAATAAGCCAATTACAGAAGAGGTATTTTCCCCCTCGGGGGGAGTAGATGTTGCTAACAAAATTTAGCGCGGGGAAGGGGGGAAGACTCCCTCTAGTAGTAATTGCTCGGAGGGAATTTCGATTATTCGTATGTCTAACGTATGTCGGGTATTAAGTACGTAAATATTGGAAACTGACCAATCATAATCAATATTATATTTCAATACTTTCAAGTAGTAATGTTGGGATCATTGATTATATCGTCAACTTTTGACTCTTGTTTTGCCACTTGCCATCTTGTCACAGAAAACAATCAACCTCTTTTTTTAGAAAATAACGTGAAAATATATCATGTGCTGAACCTAGTACAAGAGGCACAATAAATCCAAAACGAAGAGTAGCTGCTACAAGGTTAACTAAAACCTTGAATACTAGCCGAAATATTGAACGCATGTTACAAAATAAAAACTTTAATAAAGAAAATTATTATGACAAAAAATTCAAGTTATTAGAGAGAAATGTTTTGGCAAAAGAACGAATAACTTGTGCCTTGGAAAAAATAGCAGAAACAAAGGAATTTTAAGGATTTTTAAGAGTGTTCATTATTTTAGCTTCAAGTTTTTTAACATCTCATTATGTTATTAATAGTTGCTATTTATTTTGCGTAATAAAACAAAATTTATTCTGAAATAGCCTATTCCTAATAATGAAACAAAATTTATTCTGGGATTGCTTATTCTAGAAAACTTGCGTTGATCATATTTGAGAAATTGTCTATCATTTAAGGATTCAAAGGGATCCCCTGCCTCATTTTTCCACTTGACCAAAAATCTCTTGGGACATTAATTGCTCTTCTTTCTGCATCTTGTATATTGTTTAATTGGGAAAGTAAAATAGCTTCATCCATTTTAGGAAAGGTATATTAGTAATAATAATATATAAATATTATTATTTGAAGTAACTAGCAAATGTCACCGGTGACAGATTCCCATTGGAAATTTGATTTCCCATGCCAAATACCAGGGGACCTATTTTCAAACCGTGTGAGTACTCATTTCTCTCAAGATTCTCATCAGAAATGTCATACGTCAATGTGGAAACGCTGTTTTTAAAGGCCTCGAGGATTAAAATTCTTAGGAGGATATTAATTATCTCTAAATAAACCGTGAGAAACAATCAGTGAGTTTACACTGGCCCTTAGGACCCTAAAAATACTGTTTTACGTTGACGTATGACATTTCTCTCGAGAGAAATGAATTCTCTCGACTTTGAAAATAGCACCCCAGGGGCTCGATTCTCGAGTTCATTGGAAAATTTTCCCATGGGAAAAGATTCCACTACTTATATTCCCATGGTAATAGGTTATGCAATTCTCGAACTTGTCGGAATAGACATTCCCATGGAAATAATAGTTTCACGTATGTCTGATATTAAGTTCACGAATATTTCGAAATAACCAATAACATTAAAGATATTTTAAAATTTACTGTTGGTATTATTTGTATTTGTTGTGGTTTTTGGGTAACCGATTACCTGCCGAGCCTCTGCGCTGGAGCAGATGCCGTCAGATGCCGTGCCGAGCAATCGCTAGCTTGACCGAGGACAAGTGAAAATATTCGATTATGTATAATTAAAACTTATCGAGTTATTTTTAGTTTTTCTTTTCACATATTGAAAAAAGAAAAAGTAGCTTTTGTATAGAAGAGCAACGAAAGTTTCGAGAAACTATATATATAAGAAATTCTTTCGTTAACGGAAATAATAAAATTTTCGAAAAGGTCTTATTAAATTTACTACAAATTTCTCAATTTGTGTTATCTATTTGCCAGTCCCTTAGCAGCTCCCACAATTTCTAACTAATTTAAGAAAATCAGTTTCTTAGTGAAAGAGAGGTAAAAATAATATACCCACATAAATAAAATAATATCAATTTATAAATACACAAAAAACATGTTTTAACTACAATTTCACCAAAAATCCAAGATATCCAATAATCTTTGGTTATGTCTTAGTCTTTCGCGTGGTCTTTCGTCAAATTTTCGACTTTAATGCGCAAACTCTAGTACAATTCCCATTGGAAAACACAATTTCCAATGCTCGCAAGCAGGGGAATATTTTCCCATACTTCTCATTGGAAAATATTCCACCGCTTATGCCGAGAATACGAAAACTGAATTCCCATGGGAAAATTTTATTTTCCCATGGGAATAAAAGTCGAGAATCGACCCCCAGATAACAACGGTGGAATTGACCATAAGGTAATTATCCTTCCTCCATGGTATAGAGTTCAGTGGTCCTTAGCAACCGTGATGAGGCCACCGTTTTATCTACGAACCGTGGCCCTGATTAGAACTAGAATTGCCAAACTCAATTTTTTTCATCGTTGCAACTGTTGACAGATGACAGCGAAGTCCATGCTGTAAAAGTGAGGTTAAAATTTAAATTTGAAAACGTCAAAATAATTCATTAATTTTGTTTTAATTGAAGTTTAAAACTACAAAAAATGGAAGATAATCGTTTTTCACACATTAAAACGGATCCAAAATTCCGTCGCATTTCCAAGAAAGAAAGGAAAGTAAAAATAGACAAACGATTTCAATCTATGTTTAATGATAAAAAGTTTAAAGTAAAGTATACCACAGATAAAAGAGGTAGACCTGTAAACCATACTTCGAACGAAGATTTAAAACGTTACTATGAACTCAGTTCTGAGTCGAATAGTTCAGACAGTGAGTCCGAAAATGAAGAATCTGAAGATATTGGAAAGCATGTCAAGAAGTCTGAAGAAATTAGAAAGCAGGTCAAGAAGTCTGAAGAAATTGGTAAGAACATCAAAAAGTCTGCAAAAATTAATGAATTAGAAGAGAAGGACATATCTGATAAAGCTTTGCCAGTAAATGTGAAGAAAAAATTAAAAGACTTATCAGTTGATTATGCTAGAGGCGAGTCGAAATTATTATCTGAAAGTTCATCAGACGATGAAGAGTCTGAAGAGGAAATATCAGAAAGTGAGGATATAGACCACAAATGGGGTGAATTGGATGCCGAAGCTGAACAAACTGAAGAAGCAACACATAGATTGGCTGCTTGTAACATGGATTGGGATAGAATTAGAGCACTAGACTTAATGGTGCTGTTTAATTCGTTTCTACCACCTGGAGGCATAATCAAATCCGTTGCTATTTATCCTTCAGAATTCGGTAAACAGAGAATAAAAGAGGAAGAAATTAAAGGCCCTACTGAACTAGTTGACCCTAATACTGAAGAATTGAAAGATGAAGATGATAATGAAGAAGGTTCCAATTATCACATGGAAAAACTAAGACAGTATCAGCTGAATAGGCTCAAATATTATTACGCCATTATATCGTTTGATAATGTCAATTCTGCTAACAAAATTTACACAGAATGTGATGGAATGGAGTATGAATCAAGTGCTATCAAATTAGATTTGAGGTTTGTACCAGACAGTATGGAATTTGATGATGAACCAAAAGAAATTTGTGATAAGTTACCGGAGGTCAACAAATATCAGCCAAGGTTTTTCACCAACACAGCATTGCAGCAAGCTAAAGTAGACCTAACATGGGATGAAACTGATCCCAATCGCATAGAGGTAACCCAAAAATTAAGTACTGGTAAAATAGATGAGTTAACCAAGGAAGATTTGCAAAACTATTTAGCAAGCAGCAGTGAAGAGGACAGTGAAAAAGAAACGGAAGAACTAGAAGATTTCGAAGAAGAAAGAGGAAGCAAAGAGGATATGATTAATAAATACAAAGCATTGTTACAAGATATAGAAAGTAAAGAAAAATCGGAGAAAGATAAAGATGTGGAAATGGAGATATCTTGGGGCATAAACTTGAAGAATAAGACAGAAAAATTGGTTAAAGATAAAAGCAATCAAGATATGACGCCATTTGAGCAGTATTTGGAAAAAAAGAAAGAAAAACGCAAGGAAAAGAAAAAGCAAAAGAAGGAACAAGATGATGATTCAGACATGCCTTCTGACATTGACATCAATGATCCCTACTTTGCTGAAGAACTTAACAATCCAGAATTCAAGAAACCTAAAAAACAGACAGATAAACTCGAAGAAGATGATGATGAACAAAAACAAAAAGAATTAGAATTACTACTGATGAACAATGATGATGACGAGAATAAGAAACACTTTTCTTTAAAAAAGATACAGGAAAGCGAATCGACAAAGAAAAAGAAATGGAAGAATAAGAAGAAAGATACAGAAGAATGGGCAGAAGATAATTTCAAGGTTAACATAAATGATGATAGATTTTCTGCTTTGTTCACCAGTCATCTTTATAACATTGATCCCACTGATCCAAATTTCAAGAAAACAAAGGGTATGGAGACTTTGGTCAGTGAAAAATTGAAAAGGCGATTGGAAAATGGAAATGAAAGTATCAAAGTTAAGAAAGTTAAAACTGATAAGAAGAGGAATGCTGAGTTAAGTACTTTGGTTAAGTCCGTTAAGAGAAAAGCTACTGAATATATGAATAAATAGAAAATTGTTTTCTTTTATCCTTTTTTCATATTTTCATTCCGAACATGGGTAATGTTGCAGTTGAAGGGTCTGGAAATGCTCCCTGTGCACACCATTTCTGTTCTAGGTAGTTTTGTCAGTTGGAATCGTTACATAGTTGCCAGGTTATATTTAATTATTTGGAAGCAGGGAATAAGTAGATTGAAATAACTATTTTACTTTTAATCATCTATTTACCAATTTTTACATCGATTAAAAATCCCATAAAAGTAAAAAATGTTCTAAAGATTTTCAAGTAATACGATCGTTATTTTTAATGTCAATAATACCTTTCAATAGTGATAATTACAAAATTTAAAATCTATCAAAACTGTCTTATAAAACAAAACAGAATTGTTATTTTAAAATATAAATCTTTATATTTATTTATCATACATTTTAATGTATAGAGGTTACAATTTGGTTAAAAAATAAACTATGAAATAAAGCAAGCTAAAATAAAAGTGGAGATTTGACAACGTGGCTTGTGCAAATTCAAATTCTAGATGTAAGTGCAGAGTGGTGTGAACATGAGCATTTCTAGACCTGTCAACTACAACATTATGTTATTAGGAGGTTAAGAAGTAAATGAAAGTTGAAAGTATGTACTTTTAACAAAGAAAGTTTAAAAACTTACTATAGTCTGAACAAAAGAGGAGTGCAGTAAAAGTGGGGACATAACGTCACATCCCATAGGCTTACTTTGCAAAATAATTTTCTATAATATAAATAAGGTCGCGGCATGTAAAATGGTACATACTCATTCAATTTTAAATAAAAATACGTGTGGCACTCGGGGACTGCCGCGGTAAAGCTATTGCATAGTTTGTTTTTATCAACTTATGCAATTATAATTATTTATTTATTTTGTTTATGCAGAATTTTTTTTTCTTTGATATTAATTTAAGTTTTTTTTTTTTGATATTATTTCAAGTTATACTTTTTGAGCGTGATGACCGATAAGAAATTTTTTTTTCTTTTATTGAATAAATGAGAAGTCAATATTGTTTAAAATATTTTTATTATTTAACCATACATGTAGGTTATTCAGGAATTTTAATCATTGAAACTATAGGTTTATGGTAACTGAAATAAGAAACATAAGTTTGAGACTTGATATCCTCTAAATATCTGGAAAATACCGCGTCAATGGTGGTCCCATATTTTGTCGTGGATTCTTGTGGATCATTATTCATTTTCAAATTCAATTTTTCCGAAATTGTGTCTAAAAGAGATAGAATCAGTTGTGAGCAGTTAGCAGCTAGTCTACACGCATACATCTAGTCGCACACACACAAACACCGTGCCGAATTCTGCCGAACTGAAACGACGTTAGACGATGCACGGCTTTCAACGCTGCACCGCTGTGCCAGTCGGAGTGGGGTGTGCTAGGTTTATTTTCGTTACGGAATTTCTTTTTCGATTTTGGATTTTTAGACTTTTCGATTTTCTTTTATTGAATAAATGAGAAGTTAATATTGTTTAACGCCGCACCGCTGTGCCGGTCGGAGTGGGGGGTGTTAAGTTTTTTTTTTTTTTTCGTTACAGTGTTACGGAATTTCTTGATTCGGTCTCCGCGCTCAAAGCCCGCGATAAAAGCTATGCAATAGCTTAAAAAGTTATATTATTTACAAAAAAAATAAACATGCTTCTGACAAAATTGTTGTACTTTAACATTGAACAAATTAAATTTAACCAATAAATAACACTTCGGTACCTAAAATCATTAAAGATTAAAAAAATAAAGTTGAAGAACTATCTTTAAAAGTCATTGTCTTCACTATAACTACTGTTATCATTGTCTTTTCTGAGGTTTATTATTATAGGGTCTATTAAGGTTTCCATTGCCATATCCACTTTCCAAAATGTATTTTCCACCTTTTTAACATGATCAATGCATTTTCTCCAATGTTCTCCATTTACATCTGAAGGAATATAGCCTTTTAATTGTGACCAGATCAGTTCAATGGGATTTAACTCTGCATGGTAAGGAGACAATCAGAATTTCAATTCTTTTTTCTTGGGCCATTTCATCTATAATATATTTTTTGAATTTGTTTTTATTTTGCCTTGCTATTACGATTCTGCCTTCAAGGATTTAGGAGGATTGATAATATTTGTAGAATGAAGCCATTTTGAAATCTTCTTTTTTCCATCTTGTTGTAAGTTCTAAGTAGTAATTCCTTTAATTTATATATTTATCATACGGTTTAAACCATTTACAAAATTACATGTTTATAATAAAAAAAATATATTATGTAAACCTAACACATTTTTTTTACTTCACAGCTCTTTTCACTTGATTCAGGGAAGAGTTAAAATATGGATGTTTTTTAGCAAATGTATTAGCATTTCTCAGAAGTCTGATCATACCAATTTCTGAGTCATAGTTAGTTTTATGAGCTTTCAAAGCAAATATGCAGCTGTTTCGCAACAGCTTAGCTGGTATATACAAATCTACCCTCTGCAAGAATTCCGGAGTCAACAAGGCCATATTTGTATAAGAGTACGGTAGTGACAATTTTCCTAACAATACATTAAAAATCTACGTTGCACTCTTTCAAACTTTTCAATATGAATTTGTGCATGTGACCAAATAACAACAATATTCCAAATGTCACCTTATGAGTGAATAAAAAAGATAGATCAGATTGAAATATAACTCCAAGATATTTTATACTATCAACTTTATTAATACGATTTCCATGCAACTCAAAAGTATGATTAAGTTTATGTTAAGCCCCTTATAAAAAGACATTACGCTACATTTTAGGGGATTAATTATTAATCCATGCAAAAAGCAGTATTCGTTTAAACTGTCTAAATTGTTCTGTACTACAAGACAATCAGATGAGTTATTAATGATATTATACAATTTGATATCAACATACATTAAAACTTCAGTATCATTTAAATGTTTCACTAAATCATTAATGTAAATACTAAATAACAATGGACCCAAGTGTGATCCCTGAGGGACCCCTGAAATCGCTGCATATTCACTAGAAATGGCATTTTGAATTTTTACACAACAAACACGGTGTGTAAAATAAGAAATTAGCTAATTCAAAGCCTGTCTATAAATTCCTAGAGCATACAATTTACCCGATCAAAAGCCTTGGTCAAATCCATATAAATTGTATCCACTTGATGACCATCTTCTACAGAAGTAGCAACATACTCAGTAAAGAGCATCAAATTGGTCGTAGATGATCTGCCAACGTGAAAGCCATGTTGTTTGCTACTAATCATATTTGAAAGCTTTCTACTTAGTTGGTCATTAAGAATACTATCGAAAATTTTAGAAATTGACGATAAACTGGTAATTGATCTGTAATTAGTAATAAGCGAAGGATTTCCAGACTTTAACAAATGATTTTTTCTACTTGATGGGAAAAATACCTTCCGTCAGCGATTTCTTGAACAAACGCCATAAAGGTCTTGCCATAGCAAAGGCACACTGCTTTAAAAACCGATTTGTAATCTAATCTGGCCCGGGACTCTTCCCAATATCAAGTGAATTCAAACATCCTAACACATATAGATATAATAATATTAACATCAATAAAATCATTATCAACAGATTTAAAATTATCAGTGTCATTTTGATCAAAATTGTAAACTGAACAAAAATATTCAGCAAAAGCGTTTGCAATTGACTGATTTTCAGTAAAAACTTTATCTTCTAATTGACTGATATGATGCATTATCCAAAACAATAACGGAATTTAAACCAATTTCCAAACATAGGGCCATCCATTTCTTCATGGTAGTCTTTTTTTTTTACTCGAAAATTAATAAACCACCAGGAAAAAATCCATCGGTGCTTCCATTGTGGGTTATTATTTCCTTTTCCTGTTGTATTTTTTAATCCACAAGAGACCCCTTTCATAAAGGCTTGTTTTTTTAGTTTTGAGGAGGTATCTTGCAATTTTTGTTACTGTATGTCCAGCATTAACCCATGTTTCATCTAAATAAAATACCTGTTTATGCTAATTCCTTGCGTCCGCTATTTTCCTTAAACATGTCTCCATGCAATGATTTCGTCTTTCGCTGTGAAAAAGCTACTTCTGCCACATATTTTGTAATGAAAATTTAAGTTATTTCGAAAGAAAAAAGAATGTACCATTTATCTTATTACATTCTTTACCCAACTTTCAATAAAGATTTCTTTCTTTTTGGGGACTCTTTCGGATGCGAGACTTCTATAACTGTATCTTCTTTAATAATGTTATACTTTGTCCGTTTAGATAGATACTACAGTCTAGGTTTCACATTTAGTGGTTATTTCATTCACAGAAAGTGAAATAAAGTCTTTTTGAAGATTATTAAATACATTAAGTAGGTACCATATTTTTTTCTTCTAGAGATAATACTTTATGTCCATTAGGTCGTTTACGCCTGCTTGTGTTTGCAATATTTTCTAATTCACTCGCCATTCTTATATAACTGTAAAATTATAATATTAACTAATTAAAAATTCCGAATCAATTAAAATAGATACGATACGGCTATGAATAAAGTCCGACTTCTCTGTCAAAAGAAAAAGGTTTATTACAGTAAAAACTATGGAAACATGATTAAATCTAAACGGAAACTTTTATTAGGCCGATCAGATGTATTAAAATTTTCATTTTAACTACAAATGAATCGGTCATTTGAGAAATAGCACATGTCAGTTGCAGATCATTTTTCAAAAAATAAGAAAAAGTTAAAATCTCAAAACGTGGTTAAAAAAATAGTTTTGTATACTTAACATTTAAAACTTGCTCCTATTTCGGGTATATAACAATAATTATTTGAGGAAAAAAATTAAGTAACAAATCATGGTTAATTAAAAATGAGTGACATGTGATGTTTCTGAAATGAACATAAAAACTTAGTAAAACGGGATATAGTTTTATTATTATATATTTTAAAATTCATCAAAGAAGATTACAAAATAAAAAAATATTCATTGTTTTCATCGTTTTCATTTTCAGTTACCAGTCAATTTAATATTTCGGTATAAAAGTCATGGTGCATATTGGGAACGTCTTTCTTAAAAAAATTTCAAGTAGAACTTGTTATTTTGGTACTCGGATACTTTGTATTAAATAAATCGTACATAATTTTCACGTCAATTGTTTCATTGAGATATTTTTCTGTGCTACTATAGTAATTTTTGTAGGAAAGCTCCTAAAATGGTCCTCAATCTGACCAACTATATTTCCTAGTTGTATTTCCAGAAATACACTTGCCCCTTTTGTCGTAAGGTTGTTTGTCTTTGACGATTAACTTAGTTAAACGTCGAACTCTTGCTATTGTAATTGAGTGAATATTGATAAAAGCCGTGAGGCAAATCAATTCATCCAGAATAGGATGTTAAAAGGTATTTAAACAAGTGAGATTTTAGTTTAGATCATTCAGAATTTCTTGTCCTCTTAACTTTGACGTTATTGCAAGCCATGAATGCTTGTAAATAGACATCCTACTCATTTTTGGTTATCAGGAGTCAAAATCTTTAAAGAATCTCTTCTCTGTCCCCTTAGAACATCGGTTATAACACTTTAACTTACACTACTAACATAACTAGCCTGTTTTCACCCTGTTTTTTCGCGGAAACTATAACACCTTTGTAATTCTTCACCAATCATTCTAGCATTTTTTATTATTTCGCATTTTTATAACTTTCCGTTTCCTTTTTTATTTATTTAAATTAACGGAATACTATCACAATCACTTTCGGCAGTTGATGCCATGGTTTTAAATAATTTACACTGCGTTTATAAAGAGCACATGTCAGTGACTTGTGTTGTTTCTAAATGCAATCAGATATTAAGTGATGCAGAAGTCATATGAATGTATATCGGGCAAGTAATATTACTGCGTGGATAGATGTGTTTACCTTTAAATATTGTATTTTTGGTATAAAAACAAAATGGCCAAAAATGTGACATGTGTCGTTTCTCAAATGACCGATTCAAATAAGAATTGAAGGATGAGGTATAAATAAAATGTCTACCTCTTGAATCTGTACTACGTTCTGCAAATTAAATTACTGCACTTCTTTCTTCTTTAGATTATAGCATAATTGTAAATAAACAAATGTACAATTTTTTAGAATATATTAATTCAAATCAATACAAATAACATACAATAAATTGGCAACAAAATCAAGGTAGTTTTTTTTATTTACATAAACATATTTTATACCAAATATCTATCGTTTTCAATCCATTTATTACATAAATAATTAACAAAATATCCGACAAAATTATACAACTAAATAAAATTTATTAATTAGCAACCCTCTGAGAAATTAGGACACGGAAATCCAAAACTTAATTAGGTGAAATATTTTCACATAGTCCATACCAAGAAGTCAAAGTTGATCACAAGAAGTTTAATTATGATTTAAATAAACATTTTCTATAATTTAAATTCTTGTCCAAACTCAACAGTATCCATTTAAATTAATAACAGAACACCTTTAACATTAGCAATTTTTACTGTCTCCGTAACTTGCACTTGCTATGCTAATTAATAAATGCGGTATTATAATTTACAAAATCACCTTTACGTTCTATCAAATTTTATTTATATATAGAGAAACGTAAAGAATAGAACATCATGTAATTTGCTTTTCACAGTCACTATTTTTCAAATGTTTATTAGATTTTAAAGTGTATAATGAGAAGTAGAACACATCTATAAAGTTATCAGTAAAACACTCATTTGCCATAATAGAGTAAACAGTTATGATCAAAATTAACACCCTCTATATCAGGAAAACTGACAAAAATAGGAAATTTGGGGATATGTAATTTTAAGGGAGACTTGTATCTATCTAAAAAGTTTTAAATACGTTATTTTCATTAAGCTTTATTAGTCCACAGTACGACTTTTTACAAATAAAAACTGAACGTAATGATTTGACTATTACAGACTGAATAACAGTTGCCAAAGGTCCATAAAAAAGAGTGAAACTTTTTTATACATAAATTTCAAATGTGTGATTCAAATATAATTTATTGTTTATAAAATTTCTAAAAACATTGTAAAATTTAAAAATCCCAGAGCTGAAAGTGTTTTTTGTGACAATGACAAAAGTACAGACAAATATTTTACTTATTTTAGTTTATGAACGTGTTTAATAAAATTGTTTTGTTTAGAGGATAAGGTTGATTTTATTTATTTATACTATATTCCCTAAAATTAGCTTCCTTTACTTAAATTATACATATCAATCAGTCTATTATCCCTAGTTACTTTACACATGGGTAAGGAAATGAGCCAGTATACAACCAGTATCACCAAAGACATTTTTAACACTTTTAATAAAGTATTATTATGAAGTGTAGAGTTATTTACCAAAAGTGTCCCTCAAAATATATGAAATTAAGAGATGGTGTTACTGTACAAGAAATACCGTTTGAAAGTTGTAAGAGTCGATATTCAGTTCACACCAATGATGTATAAAGTTAAATGATGTATAAAGTTATATAAACTGCTCGCCCATATGTAAATAACATATGGAGTGTAGAGGAAAGGAGGACAATCTCATATGGGTTGTTTTCCTCAAAAATTACGTTATTAAGATGGATTTATGCAACGGACTTTTTATGCTAGTGATAAATTATTTATATTAACTAAGCAATTAGAATAATGTATACTTAGAGGAGTAAGTAAATGTAAAGTTAATTTAGATACAACAAATTAAGAAAAGATAAATCCAAATATGGAAAAAAATTTATTGTTCTTTTAGAAATTAAAAATTTAAAAAATTATGTTTCAATGAAAATAAAAAGAGTTATTTGTAATTGAATACCTGATCCGAACATGAAAAAAATAGTTTAATTCCTACTGCAAACTGCATTAAAATCTATTATTAAGGATCATTTTAGCTTACAAAAGTTGCGTCGACCAGAACAAGGTTGTGCATCAAGAGCTTTGTTGTTCTGAAAATATTTATTGTAAAATTTATTTTTTGATGATTGTAACCTTGTTCGGGACAGGTATTCAATTATTGGATCTTTCAAAATTTTGTATTATTTTCCAATATCCAGAATAGAAAAGTGAAATTTTAAAAATATAAAAAAAGATTGCATATTAAGTGTAATATTAAAATGATCTATGTCTACACAATTTTTTGGTGTTTTTGTATTTGATCCTTTTCACATATCTTTTATTATTACAATTTTTTTAATTGTAAGTTTGTTAATTATAAATCTGTAACAAAAAATGTCTAACTTCTGAACTTCATTGCACCCTATAATTTTGTCAAATTGCAATTTTTACAATGTGTTTTCATAAATAGTCCAATAAATTGTATAAATGTTTTAATTTGCGATTAATTGTTTATAAATTTGTTTCAATCCCCTATAAGTCAAATTTTTGTATTACTCCATTTTAAACTTTGCCACTTATCAAGTACTTTAGCAAAATTTAGCCGCACTCAACACGTAACGAATTGAATAGAGAGAGACATTACATACGAATCGCATTCTGTGGAACGAAGATAGTCGTCTAAACACGTGCCGAATCCCAATGCAGATATCACTGGAGGCCGAAGAAATAATTGTTAAAGTTGAAAATTGTATGTCTCCTATGTCCTGTGACGTATAGCAATAAATACAGAAAATTTAAATTTTTGTTGCCGAATATATACTTTTATTCTATTAGTCCAATCTCTGTGTATATTGTAGGAAGAGTGATATAGAAAAATAATTAGGTGTATTTTCTTTTTTTTTTTTAACAATTCTGGACAATGCATTAAGTGGTGTTAAAACAAAATAAAAAGTGTAGGGACAATTAAAATTTACTGATAGTATATTTTAAAATTTTTGTAGTTGTCGACACCTATAATAAAAATTCCATTTTTTTTACTTCGACATGGTTACCCCAAAACCATCTTTGAAAATATTTCTATTAAATCTTTCTCACCCACAAATTAAGACTAATGAAGCGTCTAAATTATTTACCAAATATAGATATTTCAAGTCAAACGGTTGCAGAGATATTAATTTTTTTCGAAATGTTTGGCCCCACTTTAGGCCTCCGTAACGCCTTAGGAGTACAACTTGGTATTTTGGGGTGCCCAACAAGCACCTGTTGCGTCGGTACTTATACGGAAGGCCCTGTATATATGTCAGTTTGGAACTAAAATTAATTCATAGAACTCTGAAATATATTTCTATTTTTGAATCGTTTGTAAGTATTTAACATGAATTCTGGATATGTGAAAGCAGATTTAGCTAATTTAAAAACTTACACAAACATCAAATAAGACTTAACTGTTAGAACAAAAATACAAACCACTGAAGTAATTAAGACCTTCTGCACACGGAGCTTCTCTTAATCGGCTCGTATTAGATGCGACATACGGGAGGTGTACGATTTTGTGCTGCTCCCTTGGGTTTCAATTATTAACTGTACACGGGGCGTCAGCGGCGCGGATTCGACAAAGCATACAAGCTACTATATGCAGGGCGTACAGCAGTGTCAGTCGCTTTCAGTACGCTTAGCTGAGAAGAGCACGCTTTCCTCAAGTTTTTTTGTGTAAAATGGCTGATGAAACTATAAAAGCTATAGCCTATTATTTTTGTAAGATATAGGGATGCACCCAAAATTTCCAACGTTTCTTATTTTTCTTCCGATTCCGAAGATAAAGTAACAAAAGTAGATCCTCTTGATCACTTGACATCTTCACAGTGCAAATACAAAGTTCACACTTCACGAATAATGAAATATAAAAATCTACGTAACTATTTGCGACGAATCTTGTACGCGTCTGTGAAAATTACGCATTACGAGAAAAAATCAAATTATTTAAAAATATTTGGCGCCGTTTTAACAATGTGTAGTTATTCTATAGGATGAATTTAGGCGGGATATATCAAAAATGGTTGTTCAATCTCAATTTTCTTCTAATGCTTAATCAAAAGGATAAATCAATATTTTCTTGTTAAAATAAACACCACATTATTGTTTCACCATAAATAAGATTGAAAATTCCGATGCGTTGTTATAGTCCATTAACAAAATAACATATATCTATGTCTTTATTACTTAAGATATAAATATGCTGTTCATCGTCTGATTTGTATATGGATGAGCAATCTATACATATAATTATTATATAACATTGGATTACACCCTTCTACCACACGAGCGCCATTCTGCTCTCTTTCTGAAATCTTATTTATAGCTTTCAGGTGAAATCCTTTTGAGGTTGTTCTCCTTTTCTCTACACTTCATAAGTATTATTTACAAAATCGACCGTTTTTTAATTTCTACCCCTTTCCAACTTGTCACTATGACATATTGACAAACCCACTCACTGAACTCAACTTTGTCATAATTTAATAAAAAATTGTAAATGCCCAGGCATTGTTGGCCAAAACTGACCAATTTTTTGTGTTACATTTTCGCAATGCTATTGTTTGAATTACATAAATAATTATTGTAATCTTCGAATTATATCAAAAACATTTCTCTGTCAATAACTTAATAATCTTAGTTACAACGTTCTTACAGTTTAACGCTGGATACGAACGGCTAAATTATAGATTATGAACGAATGTAGGTATTCTCATTGGTTTATGGTACAATGAGCGTCTTTAAACCGTTATGCTACTGAATAGAAAATAAATGTTATGTATTTAATTATAGGTGACTACTATTATTAAAAATGTTAAAACATAATTGTGTGGATCACATTTTATGAAATCTGTACATTTGGAATTTGCTCGATTGTACAACTGGCTCTAAAAATAAAGACGGAGGAACTAGTTTGATTAAAAACAATTAATAAATATCAAATTTAAACTTTCAAAATATGGTCTTTCAAAAATAAATCTTCCTTCAATTAAATACGTAGCTTTTTTAAAAACAATTCCATAACATTCGAACACCTCCAATCTTCATATTCTAACAAACAGGAAATTTAAAACTACAGACTAGACATTTCTTATAAAATATAGACAAATAATATATGAAAAAATAAAATCTCAAAATAAACGATAAGTAATTAAATATTTAAATATAATATACAACGGTTTTGTGCCATGTAACTATGATATTAACTTTATACAATATTTTTATTCAACAAAATAGACCATGATCAAATTTGACAGTCCGTCATTTACGCTTATCGTACTAGAATGCTTTAATTTGTCAGTAAATATTGAATTTTGTCTATAACAACGGTATCGTAAACCAGGCCTGTATTCAAGATTACGTTTGCCCAGCCTTTGTAGAATACATCCTTTTTCAATATGACAATAGTAAAAATTGGTCTGCTAGATCACCTTACTGACCAATCTCATTAAACGGTAATGTCAATTTTGGACATAGTTCGAACTAGTTGCATAGCACGAAACAACCTTTAAAGGCTAAGTTTTGCTTCTTTATTTGACCAGAAAGTGTTTGTTTCTCTTTCAACGAAAATTAGTAAAAAGCGTACACGCAAAATTATATACAAAATTTTCATAAATATAAAACTGTGAATATTATTTTCAGATCCCTATTGATACGACTCTTTTTCACAATAATAATTATTAACTGTATAGAAATATATTTTCGAATATAATTAAAATAATACAATGCGCTTTTTATACACAAAAAAAATAACAAGTTTCTGAATTAAACAACACCGCATTTAAAAAAATGATTATAGACACTACAGTTTAAATTATTAACTTATAATAGGTATATAAATATACAGTGTTGATAATATCAAACTTTCGGTCCTGCTTTATTTGCGACAGAATATAGAATAAATAATAAATGGCGTTCGTACATGCAGAAAAAGAACCGACACAGTATGCAATGTTGCAATTTACAGCAGGAGTCATGGGTATGTCGCGGCTACGAACCGTTAAATGGCAACGACGTTACTGCATTCGTTTCTCTCCTGTACTAGCGAACGGCAGTTACTATTCAGTTCAACACACGCAAAGCAGAACCGAAGGTTTGATCTTGCCAGCACTGTATGGAACGTACGTTGTTGATATATAAAACTATTGCACAAATAGAAAACATTCAACAATATTATTTGTTTAAAAACAAAAATGTATTTTCAGAGAAAAACCTTCAAATCTGTACTCTTAAAATAAATAACGATAAATATGTTATTAATATTATTTGTTAACAAGTCATGTTGCACAAGAGAATATTAAAATATGAAAAATATCTTGAAACTAAGCATTCAATATTTTTTTACTTTTATTCAATACATTTGATGTAAAATAGTTCTTTTTAAATATTATGCATGAGTATTACAAGATATACCTACTTACAAGCAATTTTTTTTTTAAATAATACTGTATGATAAAAAAATTAATTTAAATTCAGAACCTAACCAATATAATAAGTAAAAAATCATGTTGTGCAACACAAACATTACAAAAAAAAACTTTCCACAAGAAAAACAAGAAAAATATGATTCTTGGATAGCGATAAATATTTTTATAAAAAAATGACCTACCTCTTAAGGAGAAACCCAGTCTTTTCTTATTTCAGTTATTCCTATGTATACGAAAATCCCCAAAGATTGTCAAACAAAAAAAAAACGGATATTGCACATAATTTGCGAACAGATATTGGGCGTCTTCGATTAAAGCTCCGCCTACGATGACTACGCTCCAGTAGCTCAGCCCTATACAGATCCGCCTAGGTTAATAACTCCGCCTTCGATAATAATTCCATCTTAAAGCATAGCCTGTCGAGAAGTTTCAAACTGAATAAGACGTTAGTAGAAGGTTGCAGATGTTTATTTTAATATGGCACTGTTGTTCATGTATAGGTATTATACAACACATTATCTTTCCAATCACAAACACAATGCCATTAAACCATTGATATAAAATAAACAGGAGATGCTATGTCCACACCTTTGCATTACCCTTTTACGTCATGTGTCAAACACGAGCTAAAAAGTTTTGGTGAGAATAAATGCCATTTTTTAAAAATAGCTTCATTGATATAAAAGCATTTTCATACCGTCAATCTTCAAATAAATCTAAGTACGCCTTTAAGTCGCCATTTTGATTACAGTTTTCCGTCAGTCTTGGCAACGCTAAGTGTGTCCATCTGTCATATCGCAAAATAGTGTTTGTGTCGTCTCTATTTCATTCTATCTCGATGCAATGAATAGACAGAAATAGAATAAGTCGCCAAGTGTGGACCACAATATTCCATGATTGCCACCAAAACGACGTAGTTAAACCAATTACTTCCCTTTATCCATCTACCGTCCAAATATAAATAAGCGTTTCATCTTTTTTTGCTTGATGCGTCGGTTAACGTACTGTATATGTGTGTGGTATTGTTATTAATTTTAGTACCTACGACTGCTTTGTTATCAAGAATTGTATTCTTTCGACAATAAAGCTTTTTGAATTGAATTAAACAAATATCTGAGATGTACCTAATAAAGCAATTTGCACGTTTTTAAATAAAAATTAGTAAAATTGATGAAGATATGAGCATATTTGAGTAAGTATGAATTCCAACGGTTTTGTTGTAGAATGTTGGCCACTAAGTGTAAATTGGTCCTGAAGCAAAAAGTTAAGTAGTTAATTGTCAGAATTAAATGATAGATTAGTTGAAAGAAGACATTATTTGTCCTTGTCCACCACAACTTTTTCAGGTATTTTGTGAGACAAACTATATAAATAGTCTCTAAGCCCCTTTTTAAGGATGGAGTGATCTGATCTCTTAGTACCACAGATAAGAATGTTTAAAGTCATAATCTCGTAGATATATAGTGATTTATCATGACACAGTCGCCCAATACCTACCCCCAAGACTCTTCGGACTGATAAAATTTCAACATAAATAAAATTACTATTTTAAAGATTCCACAATACACGAATCCAAACCATCTGTCACCACAATTATTGAAATTTATCTCAAGGCATGGGGACATTTCGATTTCAATGGCTTAGATCGATTACAATTTTAACTAGGTATCTAAAAATTTGGCACATTCCTCCGAAACATCCAACGGCGAATGTAAATCGGATAACAAATTTAAAACTATCAGGAGCTCTTTAGAGTCACGCAAAACCTTTATTGGACATGTGGGGGGCGTTTAGCTGGGGCTCTCCGACATTTCCTGATCGTTCTTCGATATCGACAGATTGTCCATGGCTATGGCTTGACCGGGTGATGGACTGTCCACGTTTCTGAAGTTGTTAAAGCTGGGAGAATCGGCGCTGGATAAGGATTCGGGGGTGCCGATCGAACTCAACGATCCCGGTAGCGAGGTACCTGAAATGGTTATGTTAACATAATCTGTATTGTTGGGTAAGAACCCATATCGTGTGTAATTTTATCAAATGAAAGCTGAGCAGATTGTTGTGCCTAAATATATTATCACTTACCCGTTGTTGTTAGAAGACCGCCTCTGTCGGTACTTCCAGAATAACTGTAAACTCTTTTAGCTCTTGGACAACTGAGATAGTCGAGCTTCTCATCATCTAATTTTCTTTTAACACCTAAAGGACTAGGACGCAGCACTGGACTTGCGCTTCTTCTAACGATCGTCCTGGATCTAACAAAAATATAAATATATAAAATCCACACTGGACTATTGTACTTGTGTATATTTCACTACCTTGTAGGACTCTGGAAGCCCATCCTAGTCGGAGAAGGCGAGTTAGACATGAAATTGCTTCCGCCGCCTCCCGGCAAATTCAATTGCAACGGGGCCGTTTTATTACTTTTCGTCGATTCATTGCTGTCGTTCATTAGACTGAGGTCCTCCCAAGACTGCGAAATTTGCATGGCATGGTGGATTTCCCTTTCATGGGCCAACTCTCGCGTGTTGCTGATACCCTCATGTTCTTCTTGCCTCAGTTGGTTGATGCGTGGTGTCAGGTGCGGCCCCAATATCTAAATTTTAGTCAACGATTACTGAACAGCCGATTAAAAAAAGTCATATACAAAGTGCTGATGGTGATAGAATCAAAATTTAATTTTGGCGCTATTCCTACTATAAGAAACAGTGTTTGTGCACTTTTTTGATATTCAACAAGTATCAATTTAAAAGGGATGATAATAATCATTGAATAGCTTTAATTGAACAAATACATTGTTTCACATAATGGATTTTAACCGACAAAGAGTTAATTTTCTAATAAAGGTAATAATTGTTTTATATTTATGTATTCCAGATTTTTTACTTGAAAAAGTAAAAAAATACAATCTATGTAACAATAGATTATTTACATGTTGGTCGGAGCAGTAGTCACCTTGTTTTTAACCCTTTCACTGTTTATGACGTCAAAAAACAATTGCAAACCTAGTGATTCTTAGATATCTGGTACGGGTGCTTAATAGCTATTTGTGAATTTAGAGTGGAAAGTGCTACTGTGCCGCTTAAAATAAAGTTTCCTCTATGATCACACGATATTACTGAATTTAAATTTTACTACAGCATTTATTTGACAGGCACCACTAACTTGAGCAGCGAAACGTGTGTTGTGTTGCCTACTTACGTGCAGATTGAAACCTTAATTTATGATTTTATTTAGTGTATCTCGAAAATACTTCAAAGATCGATTAGAATACTCTAATCGCAAATTGTTGACACATCCACTGTTTTATGTTTTACTAGGTCTTTTCCTTTGCATCAAAAGTGTAGCACTGAGCTACACCACTTCTGAAAATATCGTTCCATCCATACAATTTGTATAAATGGAACGATATTTTCAGAAGCAGTGTAGCTCAGTGCTACACTTTCGATGCAAAAGAAAAGACCTAATATTTATAACTAGAAATTTAATATTAATACAAAATTATAAAAAAAACTTTCCCCAGTGAGGTTTGAACTCACGACTTTCAGATTTTAGGAAACTAACGTGCTGAGATATCTCGAGTTTACAGGTTGAAAATGTGGTAATTTATTATAATATTTCAATTATCGCTTACATATTAAGGAAAATGAGTTTTAATATTAGATGTTCTCAACAGCCCACTGTATTTGACTACACAATCAATGGTAAACTTTTAGAGATCTCTTCAGTTATAAGTAAATCTATGAAAATATTAGGATTTATTGAAAGAACGACCCGCAGCTTCCCTGATATAAATGTTATTAAAACTCTTTATTGTACTTTAGTAAAGAGTCACCTCGATTATTGCTCTTCTATATGGTCCCCACATCACGTATAAATTAAAAATGGATCATGTTCAGTGTTCAGAACAATTTCCTTAGGTAGATAGCCTTTTAATTACAAACCTTTTATGATTATCCTACAATGGAACAGTTTTTAAAAATACCCTCTCTGGAAACCAGAAGAAAACAGAGATCTGATTTTACTTTTTAATATTGTTAATGGAAGATATGATTGTCCTAAAATTCTATCGAAAATTAATTTATATTCCTTTTTATAGACTTGATAGTACTTTTAACAGTTGTATTCCTCGTACACTTAAACTGGCAAATGCACTGAATAATATTATAATATTTGAGTGTTCTGTAAATAGATTTAAGCACAACATTCAAAATATAGCAATGTAATTTTTAACAATTTATTGTAACTTATGGGCTTGCCCGTAAATAAATAAAATAATCAGATTAGTCTACACATTTTGTTTTAAAATATCGATTAGCTTTAATAATCTTTCTTTTATTTATGGAAAATGAAAATAAGCAAGCGCCAAAGTAACTTTGATATGATACATTTTTTTTTTTCAATCATACAATTTTATACAATATATAAATTACAGGGTAGGAGGATCTGTTTCCAGTGGCGGGCAATTTTAATGTTTTACAAAGGTATACGATAAATATGCATTATAATTTAATACAAAAATTATTTACAAATTTTTCAATAGAAGTGAGGTC
Organism: Psylliodes chrysocephalus; assembly: GCA_927349885.1. NCBI lineage: Eukaryota > Metazoa > Arthropoda > Insecta > Coleoptera > Chrysomelidae > Psylliodes > Psylliodes chrysocephalus. The sequence continues at coordinate 37,833,729 of OV651821.1, forward strand.
AGTAACTGTTGGTCCATCTCCACATCACCTCTGAGGCATTAGCGTAGCGCGTTACAATTTTTTCTATTGGTTTGCCAGTGACCATGTGTTAAGACCAGAGATAACAGGAGATGTAACTACTAACAAATATCGTGCAGTCCTGAATAAGACATATTCTAAGGGACACAGGAGGATATAATATCCGCTGTTGTCATATGCCAATTGCATTATTCTCGTTTTGTTTACAAAATTATTTAAATATATGTAATAATGATTTTATTTTCTATACAAATTTAATAAGTTTAATTTTACAAAACACTCGGTATTTAAACGCACGAAATATTTGTCTCCCAACCTATGTTTATGTTAACACTATTAACATACGGAGGTACCGGATTACGAATATGGGAACTAAGGGTAAAATATCAAGCAGGCATAAAATACAGATTATTTTCAATTTGGGTTAGTTGTTTTGCGGAACAAAATTAAAGTTCGTTCCAATAATAATAATAAACTAGTGAACAATTATAATTTTTGTGAGTGGCTGTTTGCTGAACAGAGTGAGTTTTTCTCACGGAGTAATTATGTTTTATCAATTAGTTTTGTTTTAATTTGTAATCAAGTTATTTTGCAAATTATATTACCCAATTATTATCTATCAACATTTTATAGTTAATTTGTCAATTCTGACGTAAAGATATTTTGTTCTAAATTTTACCTTTCAATTTAAAGTTATTATATCGTTTATTGAATTAATTTCTAGTTTTTCCTGACATTGATTAAATAACTAAATATTACCGCCCAAGTTTATAATAGATATTGATAAATTACAAATATCGTCCTATTGTATTTATCAGAAGTGGGATAACCATCTCGTTCGGAAGTGGAATTACCATTTCCTTCAGAGGATGGATAACACTCTCCTTCAGAGAAGGGATGATTTTATGTTCTCCTATATTTTCTAAACACCTATTATAATATTTAACACAAGGTGAAATACGTATAGCTAGGCCTATGAGATGACATACTAACAAAGTTCAAAGTTTAAGGTTTTTTTTATTTATTTATAAAATGATCACGTATATACAAAACGCAATATCCTTGAGTTCTCAACGCCGTAATAAAAAAGCACAATTCAAAATCAAAACACAGACAATTATTTACAAGATCTTTAAACAAAACTTCTCCTTACCAAAAATCAGATAATAAAACATGCTGCAAATGCAATAAACCTGGAGACACTGCTAACGTTTGCCAAAATTCTAATAAGAAAAGGTGCAATTTTTGTCAACGTAATGCTCACTTAGAGGTAGAATGTTTTCCTAAGAAAAAGACACAGAAAACAAAACCAACCATCTAACTAGTAATCGAAACATCAAATCAAAAGTTTTATAAAAGGATTCAGATTGATGACATTTCATCTTCAGCTTACGTTAATTTGGGCAGTTCATGTAGTACCATTCGTATATCCGAGGTTATGGTAATGGAAGGGTATCTACACTAGGAACTGTAAATTTTACAATCACTGTAGATGAAGTTCAAGAAGCAATTACCGCCCATGTGATACCCAATTCAGCTCAAGATGTCCCAATTTTATTAGGAAGAAACTTCACTGAGAGACCTAGTATATTGGTAATTAAAGATGACGCGTCATTACAGTTTTTCAAACAATTACAAGAGCTACAATTACTTTCTACAAAAGCCACCCAAGGAAAGTCAAAAGTTATCTTACGCATTACTGAAAATTTTACAGTGTTGCCAAACCATTGGGCAAATGTACCCATGTATAGCGACGGATTTGAAGGAGACGTATTTATCGAAGCCAGCTTCAGGTCTCCAGAAAATAACGACTATTTTATCCCCAATTCCATATCACTTAAGAAAAATGTATGCTCAGTAATGCCATGTATCAACGTGGCAGACAGAAATATTAGTTTAAAAAGGCACAATTTTTGCAAGAGCATGGCCCTACGTCAAAGAAGAAGAATCTAAGGAGAAAATAATGTCCATTGACCAAACAGAAATATCACCATTACCGTTAGAAGATGTGCAGATCGGCCCAATCGACGAGGCACAAAAACTTCAACTGTTTAACCTTTTAACTTAATTCCGAGATTTTTTTGCTCTGGATACCAGTGAACTTGGTTATTCAAGATCAGCAACCATGAAAATTACATTAAACGAGGACAAACCTTTTATATACATACAGAATGTCAAAATCAGAACAGAACGTAGTCAAAGAAATTGTAGACGACCTGCTGCTAAACAAAATAGTACAAGAATCAGACTCACAATATGCTTCCCCTGTTTTACTGGTCAAGAAGAAAAATGGAAAACAAAGGCTTTGTGTTGACTACCGAAAATTAAACTCTTTAACTGTAAAAGATAATCATCCTTTGCCTCAAATAGATGATCAAATAAACAAATTACAAAATGGAAATTATTTTATAAGTCTAGACCTTAGACAAGGACATAACCAAGTGCCAATTAAAGAGTCATCAAAACAATATACTGCTTTCGTAACTGCTGAAGGTCAGTACGAATATACCAAAGTACTATTTGGTCTATCCAATGCGCCAAGAGTATTCCAAAGACTGATGACCAAAATCATAAAACCTATCAGAGAAAAATCTGCATTATACTTACATGATGTTTTTTGTTTGGTAAAACAATAGAAGAAACTCTGAATGTTTTTAGAGAAGCGTTAGAAATTTTTAGAAAAGAGGGTCTGACACTAAATTTAAAGAAGTGTAGTTTCTTTAAAACATCTGTAACTTATCTTGGTTTGAGATAGAACAAGGAACAGTTAAACCTGGTAGCGATAAAATTAAAGCTGTTGAAAACTTTCCAACTCCAAAATCGATTCACAACTTTCACCAATTTATGAGGCCAATAGGTTATTTCTGGCATTTTGGGAAAGACTATGCCATTTTAACAAGACCTTTGACAAATTTAACCAAAAAGTCAGTAAGTTGGAAATGGGGTGATACACAAGAGGATGCATTTACAAAACTCAAAGAAATCTTAGTCTTAAACTTATTTGATCCGGATGCAAAAAAAAATATTTCATTGAATCAAGTTGAGTCAGATCGTAAAATAAAAGAATTGTAAAATTTAAATAAAATAATACGAATTTTCGAAAATAAATAGATATTCACATTAAAATTAAAATAATAAAATAAGTCAATAAAATTAATTATTTGGCTGTTATTCTGTCAGTATGGAATAAATAATCTTCCGATGTTGGCTCCAAACATGAATCTTTAGAGTCAATATTATTGTTACCAATGGTAATAATAATAATAATAATAATAATAATAATAATAATAATAATAATAATAAAGTTTAGTCTTATTCTTTTATCACATTTTGGTCAATCAGCAGACGTAAAAGAACTTACTGCATTGTTTCAATATATTTTTACGTCAGGCAACATCGCCTTTTACTTGGGCCCATATTAACTTAACCAGATTTAATCCGGAGTGATAAGGTAGGGGGACTTAATACAATGAAACCGTGTTTTTTGACATTTTTCCTTGTGCAATTGGGCAATACTGAACAGGATCCACTTTCAACATATTATTATTTTCGGTACAATATACATTTTTCGTTTGCAACCAATCGAATATTTCAGCTTTTTTCCACGCCGTCGTGCAAAGTTTTTCTAAGCAACAAGTTATTTAATACAATAACAACCCAATTCGAAACGCGAAGAAGTAGATTAAAACCACGTTAAAAATTATTTCCACCATGTCTTTATTATATTATCTGGTCTTTCGTGATTCAAAAACGTTGACCCCATCTTCAAAAAACCTGATATCACTGCCAATAAACGTAATTATTAAACGACGTCTTTTACCCGAAGATAATTTCAATTATGTAGAGCCTTTGTAAGAAAATATCTTTATAATTTCTAAATCTTGCCAAGCTCTTGTAACAGTGTACCCTTGATTAACCAAGTTTTCACCTAATAAATGTTTACTACGCCAAACAACGATTTTCCCTTTCTCTAACAATAACGAAAATTGTGCCACCTCATCTACTGTGTAAAATGTTCGCGAATACCATCATATACATTTTTTGAGATATATTCCGCTTGGAAAAATGATCACATGATGAAAATTTTTATAGTGTACGAGACAAAAATAATTAAATAAGGAAAATAGTGTGTATTCTTTCCTACAAATTTGTAAATATTGTTCAAATGGATTTTCAAAAAAGAAGTGTTACTGACATTTTGATGTTATGTTTACAGAAGAGTAGGTTTTAAATTACAACTGCCACATTTTAAATAATTAATAAACACATTCCAAAGATAAATGCTTATTTTTTTACCAGTCCTAAACAAACTCTCAAGGCAAATTGATGAATAGATAGGTACATTGAATTTGTAAACATTAATTACCTATAGTGTGGACATTTTATTAGTATTCGCCAAGAGCTTGCATTATAAATAATGTAAAAAAAGAACAAATTATTATCAATCATTCCATTTTCCATTGATCTTGTTTACATTTACAATATCCGGATGATGTCTTAGCAGCCGAACTGCTAATACTAACAAAATGACACACATACACACTTAAAAAACTGAAAATACCTTCGTTTCTTTTCTCTAATTACATAATGTTATAAAGCCCATAACTTAGCCATTACTAGCATTTTTATTATTTTATTTCTACATCATCCACTTTATTTTTGATTAAAATCAACATTTGACATCAGTAAATCATTCATATCTAAGATCCACAATAACTAAACTTCAACAAAAATGAAAAAAGCATTACTTAAACTGACAACAATAAATTTTAATGCAAAATTATTAGTTATGAACAAAATACAATTATATTTGTTTGTAAATATATTAAAATATATATTTTCTATCACAATTTCTCCCCATGAAGGTTTTTTAATTTCACAATTTATTGAAACAAGTAAAATAAATAAAATTAAAATAATAATTATTTTTATATTTTTAAAAACTACCCTCGGCCAGGTCCTCTCTTCGACAATTAATCAGGTAGATGAAATCATTGATGAAACATATTTATTAATATGTCAAATGATTGACCAATCAGCTAAATAATCAAATGTTGATAGAATACAAATTATATGCTTGAATGGTACACATCCATGGAGTAATGATATCATTATTTAACTAACGGCCTTTGGTAGTCGATTCTCGACTTGAGGGATCAATCATTTCAATGAAGGAATTACTTTTTTAGTGGATCAATCGTTTAAATTTATTCTTCAAATGATCACTTCTCTTCAAAATCAAGTGTGTATATATATATATATATATATATATATATATATATATATATATATATATATATATATTTACGGTAACCATCCAAACCTGAACCAGAAGTAGTAACTTGTGTTAACAAACTTGAACCACCATCACAAACCTGAACCAGTATATTGGTTCAAGTTTGTTTTGCTGTGTTAAATTATTTAATACTCACTCTATGCTTAAAGTGAAACTTGATTTTAATAGTTCCATAATAAAGGAATCTGTAAATTATGTTTTCAAATCTTCGCGCCCAACACATTGCCGGATATTCCCCCTTTTTTATTGGTTCAGGAATATACGAAACTCCAATATGTAGTTCAACAATTTGACGTTTGCGGCGCTTAGGTAGGTATTTGCGGTATATAATTATATATACGTATTGAAAGTAATTCCGTATCATCTTGAGCCAGTGAATGTGGCAACATTGCGTATTTACAAACATTTTATGTGCTTTCCGTTTTGTAGGAATCATTCAAAACAGAAGTAAGTCGAAAGAAACAAGTATAGTATATTACATTACGTGTGTGGAAAATCACTTTTCACACAAGTGATGTACAATATTTTTCCTACGACCACAAAATAATTTCATCAAAAAATGTAGAACCAGGTTATTATTATAATAATTAAAATGTATTTAAAAAAATAATCAACAATAATTGTATTTATGCAATTTTCATATTTTTCGAAACAAAAATTAAAAAACAAAAAAAAATTCTGCAACCACCAAGTTTTGAACGCGGGCCCGCGGACCCGTCGTGTAAGCCAAAGTTCAAATTGCAACTACCCTAAAACCTGAGCTAATAGGTCTTATGTCAAATGCATTTTTAATTCGATTTTAAGTTTAAACAGAATAAAAAGCCAAAATAATGAGATGTATGTAGTTATTTTAAAATTATTTTAATAATTGTTAAAAATAAATATCTAGGATCTAAGTTAATCGTCAATTTTAATAATTTAATCATAATATCGATTTTAGTATTAATATGGACATTACATAGATCAACATAGAAATGATGTGTTTGACATTTTGTGGCAGCTGCTGCGGAAAGTAGCATATTCGTACACGGGTGGAAAGTAAATTCTTATTCATACGCGTGTGATATAGGGCACTTTCCATAGGATTATATAGTATGATATGTGTCACTTTCCTAAGTGTTCGAAGGAAAAAATATTTTCATTTAGTTATTTTTCATAAAAAGGTCGAAATGGTCTGAAACCTAAAATGCAACTATGATATATTAAATTTTTACAGTAGTATACGAGATATGTCAAATAGGTAATTTTGCTGAAGAGTAAAATATCTTTATTTTTGACAAACCTCGTATACGACTGATAAAATTTGATATCTGATGGTAGTATTTTAGGTTTGTGACCATCCTCGTCTTACTATATGCAGAAACCTTTTTTATTACTAATTTTATGAAAAAAGTTATTTTTCATAAAAAGTCGAGCATGGTCTAAAACGTAAAATGCAACCATCAAATATCAAATTTTATTAGTCGTATACGTGATTTATCAAAAATAAAGGTACTTTATTTTACAGCTAAATTCATATTATTTGATATATCTCGTATACTATTGTAAAAATATATCTGATAGTTGCAGAACTTTTTGTGAAGAAAAACTTTTTTCATAAAGTTAATAATAAAAAAGTTTCCCATATGCTTGAACTTTTGTAAATACCCGACTGTTAATTTCGACGTATTTGTGTTTGGGGACTTACCGCCGCTGACTTGACATGTAAGAACTAAAAGCTGCGTATCTTACCTATTTCAAAAATAATATTGTTTTATTTCCAAATATTGTCCATATCTTAAAGTGGTCCAAAGTAGATTAAGAAGAAATGAGAGGACCAGAGATCTTATTGGTTAATTTGGGTTGGATTCCCTGTTAAAAAAATCTCATTAATAGATTTTTTTATATTTAGACAACTAATCGTGCAGGCTGTTCAAAAATAAGGTTTAAAATAAGATTGAGAAAACTACAAAAAAATTTTTTTTATGGAAATTCACATTTTTCTCATTTTATAGTATTTAGTATCGAAAATAAAGTATGGAAAATAAGGTTGTCTACAAGATGGTCCGTTAACAATGGGACACAGAACATCTATAAATTCCTTGCATAAAAATCTTGCGATATAAAAATTTACCTTTGTTCAATTCTGGATATTGAAGATATTATAAGGTGTTAAAGTAGATACTTAATAAAATAAAGTGTCAAATATTTCAATCAAAAATACTGATATAAATGTATCTATTTTAACACTATGTATATTCTTTAATATCAAAAATTGAACTAAGGTAAATTGTGTTATATCGCAATACTTTTATAAAGTAGCTCTGAATCTCATTATTAACGGACCTCCCTGTAGACGACTTTATACAAGTTTACCTTTATTTTAGATGCTAAATACTACAAAATAAGAAAAATGGGTTGTTCCATTTGAAAAATCGATTTTTGGCAGTTTTCTTAATCTCATTTTAAACCTTAAACCCAAGGAATCCAACCCGAAGTAGATATAAGGACTTCTTTATAGGACTAACTGATAATTATATGAGGGCTTATCAACGTCATTTTTGATATAAAAACTAAAATATGTAAAATCGCTCTGACTTAGGCATATGATATGATACATAAAACCTGCCCAGAATCTGAAGTAAAATTCAAATTTGTAATAATAGGATGCCGTATTTAAAATAAGCGACTTAAGATCTATTTCCGGTCAATAGGAATAGCTAAATGAGCCCCAAGACATCTTGCAAGTTCCCAGATTTAAATTTTTTTCCTACATCCAGTTCATGAGATATAAGTTTTTGTAAGCTTTTAAATTGTCAGCCATATGTGGTATGATTCCAAATAAAATTTTGATTATCAGAATGAACGGCAACAAACACCTTGATATTATTTATAAAAATCATCACAGAGAAGATAAAACTTTTATTTTTGGTACATTTGTAAAAGACATAAGTTTCAACTTTTTTTTATAAAAATTTACCCCTATCATTTTGACCAAATTTTGGAATTCAAACTGTTTTATTTAAAAAGTTTTAACCTAATATTTTGGGAATGCCACCCCCACTCTCCCTCTATGGGATGGTGGGGGGTAAAATTTTTATAGGAAAGCGTTGTAAATCTGGTTTATTGTAAAATGTCAAAAATTAATTTTTTCTCTCACCTGTTAATTTTTTTAATTGCAAAGGTAAGGAAAAATCGTAGATTGTAAGTTTTATTTAAAAAGTTTTTTTTATCGGATTTCCTATTTATGAGAAAATACATCCATATATCTAGTTTGCTCTTAATATCTCGACCCAAACTGCCCTAGTCACAAGAGTGATTTTAATGTCTTTACATAATCCAACTTAAATTATTTTAAATTTCAATTCAGAGTTTAGAATTATATAAACAGTTAAATTTTATGATTATTCTCGTATCACTAAATCGTAGATTTCATACTTAATTTACATTTGGCAACTGAGCGAAGGTTCAGAATTGTACGATTAGTGTGAACAAAACTGTATAAAATGGTTCAAGATTGTATCAATCTTCTAATGGTTCAGGATTGCACTGATCCAGTAAAATCTTTAGAAAAATTAAATTTTTTTAATGAAATATTCAGAGTATACATTTCATATTACAGATAAAGAGACCCCCTGTTTCCAATATACATTAAATATACTTATCCAACTTTATTATTTTTAGGTGGTTCAGGTTTGATAGAATCTCCAATTGGCTTGGGATTGATAGAAAGATGTAAATATATATATATATATATATATATATATATACCGATATACGCTTGAGATAGAGTAGGATAAGCAGTCCCATCCACAAAGTACCTACCCTCTAGATTATATTCTATAAACTGTTCCTCTAGAGACCCCACGCCAAATTGTGGTCCCATCTTTTGAAATGCTTTCACCCACAAGCTCAGATTAATAAACTGAAACAACAATGGTCTTCATCTGTATCTTTAATGGTCAAAAAGATAAATCATTTACTAAGGACCTTTGACGGATTTTTTTAGAACTTTGCTTATTTTAGATACATACTTTTTGTTTTAATATACACCTAGAATAACTGTCATAATTAGGAACATTAGTATAATAACCTGTCAAATGTTGCCAATCATCTAATGACAAGATCTTGAAGTTGGATACATGTTGATGTTAAAATATGCTTTATCTGGCTCTTGTAATGGTCAAATAGGTACCTCACTTTCTAACGACCTCTGGTGGATTTTTTGGTACTACGTTCTGTTTGGTGCCATATCGTCTTTTGTTTTTATATGGGATTTGGGGGAAGTTAACACACCTAATAATAATTGTCATTTGTGAGCTTACACAACCTTGGCAGTTTACAAGGCTGTAATGTTCAGCCAGAATAATTTCAAAATCCTTTGATTTTTTACCGGCAATCTTTTGATCTTTTACTGGGTTTGGCATCTAGGGTAATATGTGATCTAAGAATGTAATTTAATGATTTTGCTTGAGAACCGAGTTTTTTTGTGGAAGATGGTATGTAGAGGTACCAAAAAGATGTAAAACTATTATCAGAAAAGTCTTCAGCTGCCAAATGTAGTGTAGGCGAATTTCAAGACATATTATTTTGACCAATAATTCTCGACTTGTTTGGATATGTTGCCCCAAATATATGTTGTTAAAAATATGTAACAGAGACAGAAATAAGCATACTTAAACTTTCTGTAAAAGTATGTAATATCAGAAAGTAGGTAATCTAGTAGTTGGTGGGTCTAGAAATGCCCATATTCACACCACGCTGCACTGACGTCTAGAATTTGAAATTGATACAAATTTGAATTTTGTAATATCACTATTGAAAGGTATTATTGACATTAAAAATAACGATCGTATTATTTGAAAATCTTCAGAACATTTATTTTTATAGGATTTTTAAACGATGTAAAAACTGGTAAATAGATGATTAAAAGTAAAATAGTTATTTCAATATGCTTATTTCCTGGTTTCAAAAAATTAAATATAACCTGGCAACTATTGCTACGTTTGAAAAGTACCTCACAGAGCGGAGTAAAGCTAGTAGATTTTTTAGTCACGTGATCATCGAACAAATCGAGCTTATGTGGAGTAAAAGAAGGGCTGTGGATTTGTTTGTTTCCCTTATCCGGTTTTCATTAAAATAACAAACGTAAACTTTTCTTTTAAATCAAATTTGATCTCTCATCTAGTGGTTTTTGTTGCAAGTTGCAAAGTAAAGTTAATTTTTAGCTGTGGTATTTTTTGCTTCTTGCTTTCACTAGAAAATAAACCATGTTCTCATTTCTGTCTGACATTTTTTATAAATATTTTTTTTAATAACCAAACACATATGAAAAAGAATAAACTGCAACACAAGAGACAACCAACGATGTGTAACATCTCAGAAAAGTACATCTACTTTGTCAATTATCACAGAAATTACATTTACTCCGAAAGCTCTAAAATTTAATTAGGAGTAAATAGATCTTACTCGATTTACCAGCTCTGCATTAAAAGACCACGGAGCAGATCCCATCGAGAAACCGCAGATGTATTAAAAGAATGGCTTCAAGTAAAAAGAGCAAAACGAGGTGGTTTTCAAATGCAGCATATATGTAATGATTCCAACTGTCAGAACTAGCTGGAACAGGAATGGTGCGGACAGTCGCATTTCCAGACCCTTCAACTACAAGATTACCAAAAAGTATTTACCCAAATGCTTTACAGTCACTGAAAATTCAAAAGTTAATAAAAAAAACATTGCAATTTCATTATTTTAAAAAACAAGTTTAAATTGACGAGAATGCACCAAAATAAAATTCAAATTACATGCAGTCACATACCGGTGATCCTGGAACAGGGCTAAAGCTAGCACTGAACCGTCTAGTTCTGGTTTGTGAAGAGGACCCAAAAGTAAAGGGTTGATGTTCCCTAAAAGAAAATACATATAGGATAACTATTTGATATACCTGTTTTTACCAATTTTAAAGAATGATCTTTTCAAATGATATATACACTTAAAAACGTCACTATATCGACAGAATTTTATATTGTTAGATATTTAGGGCAATTATTCTACAATCTACTAGACAAACCTTTTAGAAACCGGTGCATTGGCTGTAGTCATCACAGCGGTGGATTCATTAATCATGGGGGCACTCGAGCAGCGTTTAAGCGTGCCGGGTCCAGTGCTCGGACCGTCAACGTCCATAGCCACAGACTGAGAATCTGACATTCGGGATTTTTATCACCCAATTTTTGGATTTTATACGGAACATTTGATCACTGCCACTACAAAAAATATATGATCGATTGCGCTTATCGGCAGTGTGGTCTATTCAATTGTTCCAAGTTCGAAAATGATATTCACAATCACAATATTATTAGAAGTTCATAAAATCGGCTTCTTAACTTTAGATACCTCAATATTTCAATTTTCAAGCTTTCAATTTTCAAGCTTTCAACTTTCAGCTTTCAACTTCATAACGTTCGACATTCGACTTACGATTTGTCAAATATGAAATATGTCGTATGTCCTACGTCAAAACCGGCTAGCGTTTTTTCATATGCACGAAGTTTTTAAGTACGGACCACGGTGTAACTACGGACGATTTGCTTCGAGTTGTAATGGGACAGGAGTGGAGTTAGAGATAGTTTTAACCTTTGAATATACACATAAATTAAGAATTAAGTGAGTTTAGAAGAACTCATCTTATATAGTAATATTTTCGGGGACTTATTAATACATAAGTGGGGTCCATAACACTTTGTCACAAAAAGTAAGCGATTAAAAAAAAAATAGAACCATTTTGAATGTGCTAGAAGCTATAATTCTTTACAAAAAAGTGCGGATTTTGTCAAAATATAACCATTTTTTTCTCACCTCATTTTTTTATTTTTTGGAACATGTGTGAATTGTTCGCTGAGTTCAGGGCCCTATGTTATACAACTACTTTGCAACTTTTCACTTTGCAAATTTATGAGGGCAAAATCTTTGTGTTTTATAAAATAATATCGTGATCTTTGCAGTTTATTAATTTTTAATTTTCACTTAGCAAACTGCTTTTCAAATTTTACTTTTTTTACTAAAATATGCAAGGTGCAAAGTGAAAAGTTGCAAAGTACTTTTCTGAAATAGGGCCCTCCCATACAGTACAAACACATTTCGAAAATATTTCAAAAATATTACATTGGAACATTTGTAATGTTGTATAAATGTTACGAAACTACCCAGAAAAGTTTCTGAAATGTGCCTGAAACGTAAAAATGTCCTGTAAATATAATATTTCACAGTAATATTTCTGAAATAACAATTTGAAAACTTTTAGAAATATTAAATAGTAATATTACAGGAACGTATTCTAGCTTTTTTTTTTCTAAAATATTAGACTAAAAAAAAGACATTTTTTAAATATACATGTTTATTTAAAATATACAAAATCAAACGTTGATTCTTAAACAAACAAACAAACAAACAAACAAACAAACAAACAAACAAACAAACAAACAAACAAACAAACAAACAAACAAACAAACAAACAAACAAACAAACAAACAAACAAACAAACAAACAAACAAACAAACAAACAAACAAACAAACAAACAAACAAACAAACAAACAAACAAACAAACAAACAAACAAACAAACAAACAAACAAACAAACAAACAAACAAACAAACAAACAAACAAACAAACAAACAAACAAACAAACAAACAAACAAACAAACAAACAAACAAACAAACAAACAAACAAACAAACAAACAAACAAACAAACAAACAAACAAACAAACAAACAAACAAACAAACAAACAAACAAACAAACAAACAAACAAACAAACAAACAAACAAACAAACAAACAAACAAACAAACAAACAAACAAACAAACAAACAAACAAACAAACAAACAAACAAACAAACAAACAAACAAACAAACAAACAAACAAACAAACAAACAAACAAACAAACAAACAAACAAACAAACAAACAAACAAACAAACAAACAAACAAACAAACAAACAAACAAACAAACAAACAAACAAACAAACAAACAAACAAACAAACAAACAAACAAACAAACAAACAAACAAACAAACAAACAAACAAACAAACAAACAAACAAACAAACAAACAAACAAACAAACAAACAAACAAACAAACAAACAAACAAACAAACAAACAAACAAACAAACAAACAAACAAACAAACAAACAAACAAACAAACAAACAAACAAACAAACAAACAAACAAACAAACAAACAAACAAACAAACAAACAAACAAACAAACAAACAAACAAACAAACAAACAAACAAATAATTTTTAAATATTATTTCATAAAATATAAAGGCGAATCACTTCATTTCCACAAATTCCTTTAAAAGTACTAATCTGAGACAAATAGTTTTTTTTAATAAATGCCCCAAGTAAAGAAACATTTACGATTATTACAATCTGATCATTAAGATCAATTAGCAATTTTATTCTAATCTAACTTATCAAGGAATGAAAAACTTCATAAGTTAATTTTCTACTCACTCTCACTAGTATACCTTATATAATTATTTAGTTACACTACCGTTAACGTATAACACTATACTCAGCACTATACTCTGCTTTAACATCTCTAAACTAACTCAAAAGGCTTGGTTCTCTTGAGTCTTCTTATTATATTGCATTGTTGAGGAGCTGAATAATCTCAAGGTTTCCGCATGTTGGAGCAGTCGTTGTTGGTGACTACTCGCAAATTTTTGTATTGTATTTTCAACAGTCTCCACTTTAAGGTCCCTATGAAGATCAGTATTGTGGCAGTACCAGGGTGCATCGACGATGTTCCTTAATACTTTATTCTGGAAACGTTGAATAACTTCGATGTTACTTTTATTAGCACAGCCCCAAAGCTGGCGAATCGCTTCATTTTCACCAATTCCTTTAAATGCACTAATCTGAAACAAATTATAGGTAATTAAAAAGGTCTATTAAGTAATATTGTTTTAAATTAACTATAATAAATCAAATAATACTCATGCCTACACAAGACATCCCAGACAGCACACCAAAATCCTTTGGATATCTACTGGACATCCCAATATCCAATGAATGTCCAGTCCATGGTGGATATCTATTTTATATCCATGAGATGTAATTTATAGACATGCAAATGTCCATAAATAATAGTAATTATATAGCAAATTATTAAAAAATTACGCCATTGTGGCTAATAGTACCGTTCAGATATTTAAAATTATTTTTTTAAGGTGTATTCAATATCCCATGGACATCCACTAAATATATCAAAGTCTAGGCGCGAACGCAAACCATATGGTGGATATCCACTAGATGTAATTTTTGATTTTGCTTACTAAGTATAGATGGCGATACCACTTTCGCTCGTTGAATATCTACTCATGCTCAAACCGCCGTAATTGAGTTCAATCGAAATTGGTATCGCAATCAGACTCCATTAGAGACTGGAGTCGAGAATTTCCATTTATTGCTAAAGAGTCCTAATAAGGATGATTTTCTCCTTAGTGGGCAAAATCAAAGGCACTAAAGGCAGTGTTGAAAATATTTTTTATCTCTGCTATTTTCTTTCGACGTTATTCAATAATCATTGGTTACTTATGAACCTCTACTAAAGATACCCATAAAATATTTTGCTGAATATCCGAATATCTTCTATATCTTGGGATATAGACGGACATTTAGATATCCATGTTATATGCGTCTCATAACGCTTATCTTATATATTAAATTACAGGCGATAACAACTTCCTCTCTAAAAAACATATTATGTTACAGCATTCGCAGAATGCAGCGTAGATGCACCTGCACTTCTGCTGATGCTGAGGTCAGCATATGCGACCTTATTTATAGGACTACTTTTGTATTATGCCTTAGTTTTTACTCACTTCTTATACACACAACATGTAATAGTTCTCAATATATTCTTAACAAGTATTACCTTTTTTTAAAAAGTTAAATTAGATCCATGCGATCTAACAAGTGGCGCAGTCAGTAGGATTTCTGCGAACAGTGCTAGAACACGGCTACCCTAACTAGCATTGGTGGAGACATCCTTAACCAGAAAAAGAACCAATTCATCGAGCTCTGCGGACGGAACACCCAGTGAAGCCCCTGGCAGACAACGTGAATAGAAGATCGATGCTACGATTCATGTAAGTAATTGAATTGTCTCGATTAATTTAATTTATTTAATTGATACAAAACTTGTTCGATTATTTAACTATTGCTATTATTCAATTTGTGTTTTACTATAACTAATAATTTTTCAAAATGAATAACGATAACCCTAACGTAGATGACGCAAACAACGCGAATCAAAATAATGTTAATATTCAAGGTGGCGGTGCCGCTCAACATGTACCCCACGTAATAGAACCCTATAAACTCAGTGAAATATTTTCCATCGTACCAGAATATGATGGTAATCCAATCTTTCTTGCAAATTTTGTGCAATCCTGTAGTACTGCCTATAGGATGTCTGTTGACGAACAGCGAGCACTTCTCGTTCTACATATTAAAAATAAATTACGCGGCAAAGCTTCTGAATTAATAAATTCTAGAAATCCGCAAACTTGGCTAGAAATACGACATTTATTAGAAACCCATTTCGGCGACGCTAGAGACTTAACAGCCTTAATTCACGACCTGCAGAGAATTCGCCAACTACCTGGCGAATCTCCATTAATGTTCATTTCACGTTTACAAAGCCATAACGCAAAAATGCACGCTTCAATTTACAAACAAATGTTAACCCCTGACCAAAAAGACGCTCAAGCTAGGTTAATCGAAACTATGACACTTAATACACTTTTGACTGGACTAGACCCGAAACTCGGACAAATTGTACGAGCTAGTAACCCTCCAGATATTTTATTTGCAATTATGCGAGTAAAACGTGAACTACAATTAAACTATTACGAAAATCAAAAATTTAATCGCGCTAATAATCCAAATAATGTTCCGCGCAAACCGATTTCAATTCAACAAGAAAAAAAAATGCTCTTATTGCGGCCGCACTGGCCATATTGTAAGCGAATGTCGACAAAAACATTTTGCTTCTCAAAATAATTTCCAAAGTAACCCTCAGAGAAATTTCCAAAGCTTTTCAAGTCAACCAAATTTCCAAAGACAACAATTTCAACCGAATCAACAATTTCAGCCTAATCAAAATGCTACTAGTAACCAACAAATTCGTCCATCAGTAATTAGACCTAATCCAAACTTTAATAACCAACGTCCCCCTTTTGTGCAATCAAATCAAAATAGATTTATTAATCAAAAAACGCATCATTTAAATTTTAATGATCAATTTTACGACGAAACCGAATATTTTGACGATAACTATGAAGAAAACTGTTATACCGATGAGACCTGCTATACTGCTAGCGGTCAATACGATTCGAATTATCAAGATGACGAATATTACACTTTCGAGTCCGAAGATAATGAATCTTCTGTACCCTCTAACGACTGTTATACTGCTAACGGTCAATATAATGATGATTCCGATCAATTCAATTCAAATTTTAATCCCGAACTTGAAAATCAAAACATTGCATACCAGGATTTTCAGTTTGGCCCTGTACAGGGCGAACCTCCGATTTCAATTACTCAAAACCCTATAAAAAACATGCAACCCAAAATGCAAACGCTGAATTTGAACAGTTGCAACCCCAACGTAAATTGCCTGGAACAACAATTTATATGAAACCCACGTTTACTGTAAACTCAAAAAATTTATTTTATATAAAAGATGCCACAAGTAAATTCAATATTCTTATCGACACGGGCGCCGGTTTATCAATTTTTAAACCGAAAACCTGCGAAAATTATAGAAGACGGTCAAGAGAAAATCTCACAATTCAAGGCATAACTGATCAAAAAATTCTTATAAACGAATCCACATTGATTCCTTTCAATAAAGACGATCCTCATAAGGTCTATATTCACAACTTGGATATAGAATTTGACGGCTTACTCGGTTCCGACTTTTTCGACCATTATAATTGTGTTATTGACTACAAAAATAAACAACTCATAACAAATTTCAAAACTGTTCCTCTCTTTCAAGTCCGCGATTTAGAAAATCCGGATCACAGTAACATACCAATAATAAAAAACGATTTTATTGATAACGAAATCTCAATAGAACCCCGTACAGAAAAAATATGTCGATTAAAAAGCTATCTGATAAATACTGACGCTATATTAATAGGTCAAGTTATCGAAAATGTTAGACTTCCTAATGCACTAGTAAAAGTTAACGAAAAAGGCGAATTTCTTACATCTGTACTAAATGTTAACGCAATTCCTAAAACTATAAATTTTGATCAAATTATCTTAGAACCTTTTAAACATTATTCTATAAATAATTTTAATAAACATGAAAAGAATAATTTAAATCCTAACAGAGAAACCCAAATAAACAATCAATTACGACTTGACCACCTCAACGAGGAAGAACGAGATCAAATTACGAGTTTATGTTTAGATTTTTCAGACATCTTTTATCTTGAAGGCGATAATCTTACATTCACAAACGAAATTAAACACTCAATAAATACTAACGATAACAAACCGATCTATACAAAATCGTATAGGTATCCCCAAATTCATAAAGAGGAAGTTAAATCTCAAATTTCTGACATGCTAAATCAAGGTATAATTAGACATTCAACATCACCATGGTCGTCAAGTGTGTGGGTGGTACCCAAGAAACTTGACGCTAGCGGGAAACAAAAATATAGAGTCGTTATCGATTACCGAAAGTTAAACGAGGTAACTGTAGACGACAAATATCCACTTCCGATAATTTCTGATTTATTGGACCAATTAGGGAAATGTCAATACTTCACGACACTCGATCTGGCGTCTGGGTTTCACCAGATAGAGATTGACCCAAAAGATATTGAAAAAACTGCTTTTTCAGTAGAAAACGGACATTTTGAGTTCGTACGTATGCCATTCGGTCTGAAAAATGCGCCATCCACGTTTCAACGTGTGATGGATAATATTTTAATAGGTATACAAAATGAGAGATGCCTCGTCTATATGGACGATATAATCATTTATTCACCTACAATTCACGAACACATCAGTAGACTTACTGAAGTGTTTAAGCGACTTCGACAAGCGAATCTAAAAATTCAACCGGAAAAGTGTGAGTTTCTCCGTAAAGAGGTAGCTTACCTCGGGCACATAATCACTGAAGAAGGTGTTAAGCCTAACCCCTCTAAAGTTGAATGTGTAAAAAATTTTCCAGTACCTAAAAATATAAAGGAAATTAAATCCTTTCTAGGCCTTGCTGGATATTACAGAAGGTTTATACACAACTTTGCAAAAATTTCCAAACCACTTAATAGGTTACTACAAAAAGATGTTCCTTTTGTTTTTAATGACGAATGTAAAAATGCATTCGAACATTTAAAACACTCTTTAATAACTTCACCAATTTTAATTTATCCAAATTTTGAAGAAACGTTTCTACTAACGACAGATGCCAGTGCATATTCTATAGGTGGTATCCTGTCGCAAGGACCAATTGGCAAAGATCTTCCGATCGCCTATGCGTCACGGTCCTTATGCGCTGCAGAAACTAAATATTCTACAATCGAAAGAGAACTTCTTGCGATTGTGTGGGCCGTAAAACATTTTCGTCCCTATTTGTTCGGTAGAAAATTTAAATTGATAACCGATCATAGACCATTAACTTGGTTATTCTCAATCAAAGATCCAGGGAGTAGACTCGCTCGCTGGCGCTTGAAACTCGAGGAATATGATTACGAAATCATATACAAACCGGGAAAAATAAATAAAAATGCTGACGCTCTTTCAAGGATCAAAATTAATCATTTTGATCAATGTTCTAAATTACAAACTAAAATTTATCATAATAATGACACGACAAACGTAGAAACAGACAAAGACCCTCCTATCGAGGATATCGAGGAAGATCCTCCTGATATCTCAGATATCATCGAAGATCCTCCTAGTATTAAAACAAGTACTATATCAAACGAACTTTTAGAAGAAATTATAACAGAATTCCAAACTTTTATAGATTCTTATAAAACTAAATCAGTCATTGATTATTCTAAAATTCAATTTGTAAATAATCAAATTTTGGACAAAGCTAATAAAAATATAATTACATTTTTCTGGCAAAATAAACTATATGACCTTCACAATAAAATAATAGACGATTTACTAGAGGAAGAAGTAGACTTTCAGTACAATAAATTTAATATTTTTAGCAGTAAAACCGTTAAAGATCGAAAATACTATATAGTAGTTTTACCGTTCGATCCAGATGTAGTTATCGAACACCTTTTTACAGTACTTTACATAAATAAGAACGAATTGGACATGACCAAAACGTTCGTAATAGAAAATAACTTAGAATTACCTATATTAGAAATGTTTTCATTTATTTTTTACGAAAAAGATATCAAAATAAAAATTTGCCAAAATATAATTAAAACCCCTACTGCTGACGAAATACCGGTAATAATTGATAATTACCATACAGGGAAAGCAAACCTTCACAGAGGTATAAATGAAACAATACGACGAATAAAAGAAAAATATAACTGGGACGGACTAACTAAACAAGTAGAAGATTTTATAAAAAAATGTGAAATCTGTCAAAAAGTTAAAGTTTGTAGAAAAAATTTAAGTAATCCACTCGTGATTACCGAAACGCCAAAATCACCATTCGAAAGAATAAATATCGATTTGTTAGAGATTCCCACAAAATTTTACGCATTGACTATTAGAGACGAACTTACAAAGTTTACACAAGCATACCCTATCGAAGACAAAACTGCCAGATCGGTAGTTAATACTCTTTTACTTTACTTTCAACATTACGGGACTCCACTTCGAATCCATTGTGATTCAGGTAGAGAGTTTGATAATGCTTTACTAAAGGACTTATGTACCTTGTATGACATTAAATTGACATATTCAAGTGTCAATCATCCTCAGTCAAATGGTTCGTTGGAACGATTCCACGCCACCCTTATGGAAATGATAAGGGCTCATAAGACTGAAAACCCGGATGAACACCCCCTCTCGATATTACCATATGCAGTAATATGCTACAATAATACAAAAAATAAAACGCATGGTTTCACGCCATATGAATTACTCTTTGGGCACTCTTCATGTAGACCCCCTGAAAAACTTTATAATCAAAAAGATTTAATTACAAAATATATCAGAGACCTTAATAATAAAATTTCATATTATTACCAAATAGCCCGCGAAAGAATTGAAAATTCCAAACAAAAAGCAAAAACACGTTTCGATAAAAATATCTCCCCAACTTTACCTGAATATAAAGCCGGCGACAAAGTATGCGTAAAAGAATCACAAATAACAAACAAATTAAGTAATAAATTTAAAGGACCTTTTGAAATTCTTGAAGTTTATCAAAATTCCGCGACTCTCCTAAATCTTGAAACGAAACAAAAAACTAAAGTTAATTTTGACCTTTTAAAACCGTATTATGAAAATTAAAATTTTCATTATAGATTTCTACTGCTGATTACGTCAGCCAACTGCCAATTCAAATTAGAACCAATCAATAACACTGTTGGAATCTTTTACCATGAAGAAACCTCCATGAAGATTTCTAACAATAAGTGGACATTACTAGTTTACAAGGATACTGCAACAATTAAAACCGCTTTAGACAGAAATGACCAAGTTCTCGACTCAATAAAAGAATTAATAGATACTGACAACCCGCGTATGTTGACATTTAAAAGCCAAGTTAAAACACACATTAGCCTCTTAAATCAAATTTCAGAATCAATAAAATTAAAATATCGAGAAGTATTTGCTGATACTCAACAGAGTTATCATAGATCAAAACGGGGATTAATCAATGGTGTAGGTTCAATTTGGAAAGCCCTAACGGGAAATCTGGACGCATCTGATGGAGAATATTTCAATGATTGTATAGATAAAGTCTCTAAAGATGAATACGAATTAGAAATTTTAATGAAAAACCAAATTTCCGTCACAACTTCTGTGATAAAAAGTTTTAATACAACAATTCAAAAATTGCAAATTGACGAACAAACTTTTAACGAAAATTTACAAGCTATTGAAAAATCAATCTACGATATTGAAAATGACATTTCGTTTTATCAGTCACAATTAGAAATAATTAATATTTGCGAAACGCTTATGGAAAGTTACTCATTTTTAGAATCTACTGTTGACGATATTCTTAACTCGGTTACTTTTGCTAGACTTAAGATAATTCATACTTCAATTATTACGCCTAGAAATTTAATAACTTCCCTCCAGGAAATATCACAATCATTATTAAAGAATAATTTACCTTTACCTATTCACTTATCATCTGTAGCACAGTACCTAGATATAATCGAGCTATCTGCTTATCAAACAGATTCGAGAGTAGTTTTTATTTTAAAAATCCCTCTTGTAGAACCTGAAACTTATTTAATTTTCCGACTTCTTCCAATACCAATATTGGATAATCGAACAGGGCTCTATCATTTATTATCAACTTCACAAAAATTTATCGCGAAAGACGACGATTCAATGTTATATGTAGCTTTACCCAACTTGGACAATTGCAAGACACTTCGAACACAATGGAAGATATGTTCCGATATCCTACCCTATCCGATAGATAGCAACTCGATTTGTGAAGCACAATTATTTCGACAACTATCAGAAGTACCAAACAACTGTAAATCATCAATAGTTTTCGCACGAGACTACAACGTACAAGAATTAGCCACCAATCATTGGTTAATTTCAGTCACAGACCCATTGCCAATAACCATTAAATGTGCCAATAGAGAAGCCCAAACCAAAATTATAAAAAGCAATTCAATTCTTCGTTTACAACCAGAATGTAATGCCTTCATTGGTAGTACGAGAGTTCATGCCAAGTACCTAGTGACAGAGTACAAAAATGTCACTTACAGGAATCAACCAATAATCATCCCTTACGAATGCTGCAAACATTTACCTGCAAAACACAACCTTCCAGACCTGAAACCAATTAAACTAAATAAATTGGACGTCGATGATCTTAATGTTGCCCAACACAAATTGAATCAATATTCCGAGGACCTAGACAAGATGATCAATCAGCCCTTTGTAAACAAACACATGTCTTGGTTTACATATTTTACCATTTCCCTCATCATCGCACTTGTCTTGCTTTACCTATATTGCAAGCGTAGAAGAAGACCAGGAAGAATCAGCATCATGGCTTCCTCTGGTTCACCTCCCTCTCCTCCAGGACCACCAAACGAGACAGTGAAGGAGTCATTCCGAAGACTTCTACCCAGGAAACGTCCCAGCGTCCACAGAGAAGAACCGTTGGAAGAAAACATGGAACTTAATTAATTACGACTTTAAAAAGTTGTTGCACTTAGCATCAACTTTTTCATTAAGGGGGGAGTTGTTATATGCGTCTCATAACGCTTATCTTATATATTAAATTACAGGCGATAACAACTTCCTCTCTAAAAAACATATTATGTTACAGCATTCGCAGAATGCAGCGTAGATGCACCTGCACTTCTGCTGATGCTGAGGTCAGCATATGCGACCTTATTTATAGGACTACTTTTGTATTATGCCTTAGTTTTTACTCACTTCTTATACACACAACATGTAATAGTTCTCAATATATTCTTAACAAGTATTACCTTTTTTTAAAAAGTTAAATTAGATCCATGCGATCTAACATCCATATTAGATCCACTGGATATATTGGATATCCACAAAATATATTCTGTGGATATCTCTGGGATTTCTTGTATTGTCTGGAAGATACCCATTAGATAGTTTGCTGGATATCCATAGGATATCTTCTATATTCTGGATATAGACGGACATTTGGATATCCATATTAGATCCACGGGATATTTCTGATATCCTGTGGATATATTGGATATCCACAAAAGATATTCTGTGGATATCTCTGGGATTTGGTGTGTTATCTGGGTATATATTGATTGTTGCAATAAACACAACAGAAAATTTAGGAATATTTATTGATTTAAAATACATATTTTTTTGCAATATGCTCACAAATATTGGTAAATATGGGGTCTATTCTGTAACAATTCCTTTATATTTTAACGGCCATTAAAATATCGGAGGCCTTTAAAAATATTTTCGTATTTACCAAATTACTTATGTCATTATTTAAACGGATTCCTTTAATAGTTATTTATGCAACAAGTGCAAAAAGTAAGTGTTGGACAACACGTCGAGTGCAATAAACACTTTTTGCACGAGTTGCATACAATATTTTTTCTACGTTCATGCAAAGGCCAAAAAATGTTTTATAGAACTGCATTTGTATTATCCAAATCAGTAGCTGTGATCGTGTACCTTTGTTTGAGGCATTTATTTACGTTTGTGTTCTTAATTTGTAATGACATTTTTAATAAAATACATTTTTTTATTAATTTATTTATTAAATGATTGAAAATAATATAAAATATACAATTGTTTTTAAAAGGTAACACAGAAAATGAAAATGGACTAAATCTTTGGCGTTGATTTGAATATTTATGTTTGACATGATCATAAAACGCTATAGTAAAATGACAGATGAGTGCAATAAAGTTTTTATTACACTAGTGCAATAAAGAACCAGTTTTTTCACTAAATATAGTTCAATAAAGTTTTGTTTTTTGCATAAACGTAGAAAAAATACATTAGAGAACTATTATAAGGAAACCGTTTAAGTAGTGACAGAAGTAATTTAGCGAATACGAAAATATTTTTAAAAGCCGCCAATGGGGGTGGGTTGGTTCAGTGGTTAGAGTCATGACTTTGAAATCGGAAGGTCTCAGGATCGAATCCCACCGTGGGCCGGAATTTTTTCATTTAATTTAATTATTTAAAATTAATTCTGATGCCTTGGTAGGATTCTCCACTCGACCATTCACTGTTGGGTTCTAATTAACAGTGCTGTTCCTAGAGTGGCGCTGGGAAACAGTAACAAAGCCTACACAGAACACGAGCCTAATGGCCGCCGTAGTAGTCGACGCCGATGACACC
Source organism: Psylliodes chrysocephalus (assembly GCA_927349885.1). Classification (NCBI taxonomy): domain Eukaryota; kingdom Metazoa; phylum Arthropoda; class Insecta; order Coleoptera; family Chrysomelidae; genus Psylliodes; species Psylliodes chrysocephalus. Next base: position 37,858,091 of record OV651821.1, read on the forward strand.
AAATTAAAAAAAAAAAAAAAAAAAAAAAAAAAAGGCCGCCAATATTTTAACGGCCGTTAAAATATAAAGGAATTGTTACATCTTTAATAACTGCGCTATATATTTCGTACCACTAAATAGTCTTTAATAAATAATCCATAAAATACTTAAAACCTATATAAAACAAATAAAATTGCGATAAATGAACACAAAAAAGAGCATCTGCGAATCGAAATTACTACGCTTCTATCCATGGGCATCGTTTGGGGGGGGGGGGGGGGGGGGGGCAGTTGCCCCCCCTGGCTTTTAGCGACTTAATCAACAACGCGTAAGATATGCCTTACGAACAACAATCTCAATCTCATATAGAAATAATAATATTCAGGCTAATATAGTTGAAGAATATTATAGGTTGAATACATTTATTGCATATCTGGATTCCCTTATTACGTCGCTTACCGAAGACTCTGTTAGTTTGTCCTTAAGCCTGTTACATCCCAAAAGCATAAAAACAATACTTTTTTTTTACTACCAATTAGAAAATGAAAGTAGTGGAAAAATTTGGAATCGACAATTTTGAAGCTGAATGCCAAACTGGAGTACGAAAGAGCTTTCTACACACAATGAGCTCTCCATTAATGATATAGCATCCAAATATTGTGAATTTTATCCAGACATACAAAGTGGTTTAAAAAATATTTATGGCTCTTCCACCAACGACAGAGTTAATCGAAAGAACGTTTAGCTAAGGCATGTTAAAACATGGCTGCAATCTATTCGAACAGTGCGAAGTCATGGTAGAGAAAGCAAAAGCGATACTATCGCAAGCTGCGGATAATTCGAGTATTTTAGGGCGATATTTTGTAATTTTGGCGTATCAAATACATGTTAGCATCACTAATTATTATGATAAGAAAATACCAACCCGAAGGCAAAAGCTCTCAAGAGTGGGTGGTACGGCACAGCGAGCCACGTGCAGGTACCGCTCCGGGGCAGATCCACAGTATCAGCCTTGAGTGCCACTATACGCCTTAGGGATTACTATTTTAAGTAAAATTATAACATACATGTATACATTTTAATTTTTACTAAAAAATAGGTTAAAAACAATAAAATGAGCAACCGGAGTTGCTATGTTACAAATTATACTAGCAAAAAACTGAGTATTATATAAATTTTCAGTAGCAAAATAGAAATTAAATCAAAAAAATAAATAGAAGAAAAAAACCTTTATTTTTGTAATAATAACAGTAATACTGGAAATAATAGACATCAGAAAAGGTTTTAAATAAACAATCAATTATTATTTTATGATATTCTTCAACATCCCTTAATTCTTAAATGTTTAGCAAATGATTAGATTTTTGCCTTTAATTATTGTATATGACTGAAATGCAATCTTGTGACTTATTGATAGGACACCAGTTTTAATCATTAATTTCTATGGGTTCTTTCGAACTAAAAATGAAGAAAATATAAAGTACAATCGCAAATATACAAATTATTTTTGTTAATACGTTTTAATTCTACGATATTATATAATAGTAGTGTTTTTATTTTGACATTATTTAACCTATTCTTTAATGACAACTTATTAGGCTTAGGCAAGATCTCATACATTTTCTCGTAAATACCTACCTATGTTTTATTATTGATTTGTATTGATTATACTACTTTTTTTAGCTGAAGTAATAAAAATATATAATAATAATATTAATAATTTTTTCAATTGTTTTATAAATCTATATTCTTTTATTTTGTCTTTTTTTGTTGGGTTATTTTATTTATTAGAGACTTGTTATGACAACTTAAGCATCAGTTCTGTCAAATAGGTCAGTGACATTGTTAGGGTTACTACTACAGTTCCACTTCCCCTTAGCTTCGCTATTCAGTGATTAATTTTGTTCTGTTTGAAAGACTTTCTTATGATGGATTCAATTTTTCTGGCTTACTTCCGATTTTTCCGAAAATAACAGATTTTTTTTTTATTTTTAAAAGGAAACCCTCTTTTTTATTGTAAATTTAAATTTCTGGGACATTTTTGTATAATAATCGTGTATTGACAATTTTCTGTCAACTGTCAAAATGGCCGCCATATTGGATAATATTTTTTCTAAATATGTTACTATTAAGTCGTTTATGGAAAAACATATAGGAATGTACAAACTTCATAAAATCTTTTTAGGCTTTAAAATTCCAATTAAGACCCATTTACCGTATACCAGTAGCGTATCTAAGCATTTTTATTATTACCAAACCGTTTAATAATTCTATCCGCTTTTATCTTCGTTGTTAATTGAGATATTGAAATGAAAACTTATTTGTTTAAAAGCTTGGGACAAATACTCTCATATACTGGATTCAATTGGTGTGTGACTTCATAGCTTACTTCTGTTTTATCGGAAATAACAAAATCTTAATTTATTTTTAATTTTTATTGAACGTTTGAATTTTTGGGACATTTATGGATAAGAATCATGTGTTGAAAATTTTTTGTCAGCTGTCAAAATGATCATCATATTGGAACATATTTTTTTTAATACGTTACTGAGAAAATTTTCAATACACGCTTCTTATACAAAAATGTCCCAGAAATTCAAATTTTCAATAAGAAAAAGGGTTTTCATTTAATAATAAAAATAAATTGCGATTTTCTGTTGTTTCTGGAAAAACCGGAAGTAAGTCATGACGTCACAGAATAATTAAATCCATCATAAGAAAATTCTCTTTTATGTTTCATTTTCTTTGTTTTCCAATAAATAAACATACTAAATTTTTTCAAAATTTTGCCCCCCCTATAGAATTGTGTAACGACGCCCATGCTTCTATCAAGTAATAGCATTGTATACAATGGTAATAGGTAGTTTTCAACATCCGCAATAAAAAATAGTTCCAACTTGGAAAGGCCATATTTTTGAATTTTGACTATAATCCGCAATTTTTGTTCCAAAATTCAAGAAATACCTATTTGTAGTTTTATTTAAAACTATGAAGACTATACTCTGACAAAATATTGGAGAAGGTGCGAGTCATCTGCATGATCAACACTGTTGTCTATGAATGAAAATTCCGACAGAGTCTGGCATAGGCGGCGTATCAAATACCAAATAATTATTTATTATTTGTTAGGTATTTGTTAGTAAACTTCATTAAATTTGTTTGTCAACATCTTTATTTAAACAAAGATGATGTGTTAAATACACGTTTTTGATAGTTTTCAAGAAATGAATATATTTATTCCCTTATGACTTCGTTATCTGTGTTTAATGATTTTAAAATGTGTTTCAAGTAAATAAACGACAGACGGGTTACAGATTGAATATTGTCAGCACAGGCACAAAGACAGTTGAAAACTAACTTTCGACGAAGTTAGATTTGTATTGCTTTAACTATTTACGATAATTATTTTATATAAACACTTTTTTGTATAAGTGCTCTTTTCTGATATACGAGTAGGTGTTCATGTTTGTGCCTTACAATTTGGTAGTGGTAGTGCATATTAGATAATCTAAATAATCTAAATAATCTAAATAATCTAAATAATCTAAATAATCTAAATAATCTAAATAATCTAAATAATCTAAATAATCTAAATAATCTAAATAATCTAAATAATCTAAATAATCTAAATAATCTAAATAATTTAAATAATCTAAATAATCTAAATAATCTAAATAATCTTAATAATCTAAATAAACTAAATAAACTAAATAATCTAATCTAAATAGACTTAATAAAATAAATTTAATAAATAAATATAAATTAAATAAAGTGTATAAAATTTTATAATCTAGAACCGACACCACTGAGAGAAAGGGAATCTGCTCTTAAAAAATTAAATCAGATTAAAAAAACTAGCCGGAGGTAAGTTAAGTTTGAAGTACATTTTAAATTTTGACTTTTGAATTTTTGTTAATTGTGGTAGTGGATATCATAACAAATGGCGCCCAACTAGTGGGGCATTAAATAAATAGTGGTGCACGTATATAATAAAGTGGGTCACGATTTAAATTGAAAAATAAAAGGTGATGCATTCTCAAAATAAACCTATGTGTATTTTGTAATAAATTAATAAAAGTTTAATTTAAGTAACAGTGGCGTACCAAAAGTGATAAATAAAGAAGTGGTATATATTAAATAAAAGTTAAGTGTTATATAAACGTTTAAAAATAAGTAAAATGGATTTAAGAGGAGGAAAAACGATTGGGCTAACAGAAGAAGAGAAGGCGAAGCAAGATATAGGACAAGGAGAAACAACATATGCAAGGAAAAGTGATGATAGCAAAGAAGTAAATGATGATGAGAAACAGGAAGGAGAAGAAACAGTAGGAATAAGTAATACAACTGAAAAAGAGACTAGCAATATAGAGGAGAAAAGTTTGAAAGAAAGTTTAGAAGAGATGATGGGAAATATGTTTGTGAAAATTAATAGAATGGAAGAGAATATGATAAAGAAAATGGATCAAAATAATAACAAAATGGAAGAGAATATGATAAAGAAAATGGATCAAAATAATAACAAAATGGAAGAGAATATGATAAAGAAAATGGATCAAAATAATAATAAAATGGAGGAGAATATGATAAAGAAAATGGATCAAAATATTAAGAAAATAGATGAAAATAATAAGAAAATGGAGGAAAACATGATTCAAAAGATAGATGACATAAAAGAAGATATTAAAGATTTAAAACAAGAAAAAAAAGAGATGGTTAAAAAATTAGAAGAATTCAAGATATACACAGAAAATAAAATAGATGAAACAAAGAAAGAGATGAGAGTAGAAATAATTGGAAGAATAGTAGAAATAGAAGAATTACAAGATAGTAAAATGGAGAACATTAGAAAAGAAATTAAAATTTTAGACGAAAGGGAACAAGAAAATTTTAAAATAGCAGAAGAAGAAAATTTGAAGTTAAAGAAGGAGTTAAAAAATGATGTGCTCATAATAGAAAGAAAAGTAAATGAGAATAGTAAAATGTTACAAAATCATGTAACAAAGGAGTATAATAAATTAGATAATAAAATACAAAATAATGAAGAAGTAATGGTGGGAAGAAAAATTGAATTAGATGAAAAAATAAACCAAATGGAACAAAATATAAAGAAATTACAGGAATATGAAAGACCTAGAGATCAAATAACTGAGACTAAAGTAATTAACACATACATGGTAACAAAAACGGAACATAAATTTGAAGGAAATATTAAAAAGATTCACCCTAAAGTATTTGTTAAGAGTTTAAGAAATAAAGTTAAAAATATTCGAAGTTTTGAAGATATTAAAGAGGTAATAAGAGAAAATCTAGAAAGTCAGGCATTAACATGGTATGATAGTATTGAAGAGGAAATAATAAGTTTTGAAGTGTTTGAAAATTTGTTTATAAGATATTTTTGGGGTGATACGGCACAGACAATAGCTCGGGAAAAACTATACTTTGGGAAGTTCGATGAAAAGAGAAGTAATAATTTAAATAACTATGCGATGCAAATATACACCACAGCTAAATATTTGGAACCGCGGATGAGAGATGAAGAAATAGTTATGTTTATTTCCAGACATTTCAAGGCTGAAATTTCAGAAACTATAGCGATCCAAAACATTAAAACAATGGAGCATTTAGGGAATTATTTAAAAAGAATAGAAGTAACAACACAAAATAAATATAATACTGATTATAACAGAACTAACAATTATAAATTTGACAGGGTAATACAAAATAAAAATTTTAAAAGTAAACATATGGAAACCAATTATCATGACTTAATAAATAATCAAAATAACAGACAATCTGGTGGAAATAATAATAATTATAGATATTTTAATTATGATAATAATGAAAATAATAATAGAAATAATTATCGTAAATATAATAATAGATATAATGAAAATAATAGAATATATTATAATAATCGATATAACCAAAATACAAATAGTAATAACAATAATTACAATGATCGTACAAATCAAAACAATGGAAATCAATCAGGTGAAAGACAAAACCATAATAATTATAATAATACAAATCACAATAATTACAATAGGCCTGGAGCTAGTTCTTTAAATAGAGAGAGACATGTCAATTATACGTCTATTCATAACCAACCAAATCATAGGTGTACAACTGTCTCTGATACAGATTGTGAGCAACTGACTAATGTAAGTAGTCAAGAAAATCCAGAACAGTCCCAAAATTTTTATTGAATCGCACTTTGTCTAAAAATCTATATATTTGTACGTATGAACATCCCCGAGAATTTATAAATGTAAAGGACACAGTAAATGAAATTCAAAATGTAGGTTTACTAACTTTTCAGGCAAATTTACATAATTTAGAAATTAATATATTAATTGACACAGGATCTGAAATTTCCTTAATAAATCAAAATTTAATAAATAAATTGCCTGAAATTCAAAAAAATGTGGTTAAAATTACAAAATTAATGTTAATAGGAGCAAATAAACGAAAATTATGTGAGGTAAATAAAAGTATAAATTTAGATATTAAAATAGAAAATAAAAGAATATATTTAGAATTAATTATTGTTCCAAATATGGAACCAGACATTGTATTGGGTAGCGATAAATTATTAAAATATAATGCCATAATAGATTATGAACAGAAATTGTTAAAAATAGAGGAGAATTGGATAAAGTTAAGAATAGATAGTCAACAAAGTATTGATAGTAATTTTGAAACTGTAAGGAATATGAACGTTTTTTGTGAAGAATGTGAAAGTAATAATGATATAAATAAAGTTAATGATAATGAATTAAATAATGATATTATTATAGATTGTGAAAAGGAATATTTAAGTACAGTGAAGGAAATAATAGAAAGATATTATAATTTGATTTCTAGGGAATCAAGAGTAGCTAGGGAATATGTGCATAGGATAGAGGTTAAAAATAATGATAATTTTAAAACAAAATTATATCCAATTCCTTATAAGTACAAAGATCAGGTTAAAAATGAAATTGATAAATTATTAAAAGAAGGCATTATAGAATATAGTAATACTCAATTTATAAATCCGGTAGTAATTGTTAAAAAGAAAAACAATGAAATAAGACTTTGTCTGGATGCCAGAACAATAAACAATATTAGCATACCTCAGTATGAAGCTCCTATGACGATAGAGGCAATATTAGGAAGAATCACCAATACAAAATTATTTTCAAAATTAGATTTAAAACATAGTTTTTGGCTAATTCCTTTACATAAAGATTCTCGGGATTATACAGGTTTTTCGATTGACGGAGTTGTATATAGATTTTGCGTTGTACCATTCGGACTCCAAAGTGCGTGTGCTGCGTTAGTAAGAGCTCTTCATAAAATTCTCAATCAGTATGAAGATTTTGTGTTACACTATGTTGATGACATTTTAATTTTTTCAAAAGATATAGTTGAACATCAAAAACATCTTGATATCGTCATGAATGCATTAGATCAAGCTGGTCTGAAATTAAATATAAGAAAGTGTAAATTTTATAAGAAAGAAGTAAACTATTTAGGGTATAAAATAGATCAAGAAGGGGTCGAAATGGATCCTGACCGAGTTAAACTAATAAAAGAGTATAAAAGGCCGTGTAATTTAAAAACACTTAGAGGTTTTTTAGGTATACTCAATTATTTTAAAAGACTTGTACCAGATATAACAGAAAAAGAAATTCCTTTAATAGAATTATTAAAAAAAGAAACAAGTTGGAGATGGACTATAGAAAGAGAAGAGGCTTTTCAACAACTAAAGAAGTGGTGTTTTGAAAATAAGATAAAAATTTTCCATCCAGATTATGAAAAAGATTTTATATTGAGGACAGATGCATCTATAAATAGGTTCGCAGGGGTACTATTACAGGTACATGAAAATATAGAAGTTCCAATATGTTTTGTTTCGAGGACTACAAAAAAATATGAGAAAAATTATAGTGTTGGAGAGTTGGAGCTTGCTAGTATAATTTTTTGTATCACTAAATTAAGGTTCTATTTATTAGGAAATGAATTTATGTTGGAAACTGATAATATGGGATTATTATCAATATTGAATAATAAATTTGGTAACAGTAGAATTCATCGTTGGGCCCTACTATTACAAGAATATAAATTCAAAATTAGACACATTTCTGGAAAATTAAACGTTATTTCTGATGCTATCACAAGGATGGATGGAAATAACAGAAATGAAAAAAATCAGGTTAGGATAGGAATTAATATTTTGAAAGAAACAGAAGGAATATTTTCAAAAAATAAAATTATAGAAGATCAACGAATGTTAAATGATGATGAGAAAAAGAGGGCAAAATTTAATCAAGAAGAAAAAGTTTGGTATAAAGAAAATGAGGGGGAAGAATTGTATTTAATTTCGGAAATACTGACTAGAAAAATAGCCTTAGAAATACATGATAGATTTGGTCATCCAGGAATTAGAAAAACATGGGGAATTTATAGGGAAAATTATATATCAAAGAATGATTATAACATAATTAAAGACACTGTTAAAAAATGTCACATATGTCAATTTGCAAAGAGTAAAAATTGTCATAATGAAGGTACACCAAAGTGTATTATCAGTAAGGAACCGTTAGAGTTAATATCTATAGATTTTATTTCCAATTTGATTGAAAGCTACCAGGGAAATAAACACATACTAGTGATCATAGATAATTTTTCCAAATTTATTAAACTTTACTCTTGCAAAAAGACAAATACCAAAACAGTTATAGAAAAAATGCAGTTATATTGTGAAGAAGTGGGAAAACCAAGGTTTTGCATCATGGATAATGCGACATATTTTGTAAATAAAAGAATGGGTAACTATTTTAGAAATAACCAAATAGAAGCAAAATTTACTAGCATAAGGCACCCAGCATCAAATCCCACTGAACGATATATCAGGGAAATTATTAAGTATTTAAGAATTTTAACCAACGAAGAACATAGGAATTGGGAATACAAATTAGAAGAAATTGAAAATTATATTAATCAATTACCAAATGTTACTACGTTAGAAACTCCTATATATTTGATGAAAAAGATTAATCCCGATAGACCATGGAAAAAGGTAGACAATAAATCATACAATGAAATAATAGAAAAAGTAAATGAACGATTGCAAAAGAATGCAGACAATTATATTCGGAAAAAGAAGGCCAAAATTAAGTTTCCAACAAAATTTAAAAAAGGGGATATGGTAATAGTTAGAGCATTGAGAGTTGCCGATAGTAGAAACCATAAGTGTGCTAAATTACAACTTCCTTTTTCGGGACCTTATATAATTGAAAATGAAAATGGCAACAACAGCTATATTTTAAAAGATCCGTATACACAGAACATTCGGGGAATTTTTCATGTTAATCATTTATACAGATTTTTGGAATAAAGAGTAAATAAATTTATTATAGTGTATATAAATTGACAGAAATTGACATTTGTAATTTTACACAAGTGAAAAATTACAAATATAAATTTGGGAATTTGTAATGGAATTGAATTAACAAAAATTTTAAATTAAAAGTTAGTCAGTAAAATATTTTTGTGTAAATAATAAATTTAAAATAAAATCATCCTGTAAAGCAAATTTTGGAATTTTGAGTGAAGGATGTCAATTTTGAAATTTAAGAAAAAAAAAGGTCAGAAATATCCCAGATAAGTGGTTGGTTGTCTTTAAAAAAAGATAAAACGGAAAATCAACTTTCTGTGTTCAAAGTCGTTGAATATTCTAAAGTTAGAAGTAGTGGAAATTATATAAAGATTTAAAAGAGAATACTAAAATTTAATATCTAATACGTCAAATAGACAAGTGGTATCATTCTGTTGTACGTGGAGGAAATTGGTGAAACTGCCAAACTGGACGATAATTGGAATACGGGACATAATTTTTGGTGCAATCTGAAGTCCTGGAGTGAAAAACGAAAGAAATAATAAATTTAAATCCAGATAAAGAAATATTTTCGCGTGAGTAGAGAACATTTTCTTATCAATGTGAAAGGGTCATAAACAATCTACTTGAATGATTTAAAAAAGCTGTTTTTACATTTAGATTTACAGTTATCAGATAAATAGTTTTATTAAAGGTTATTGAATTATTTATAGTTACATTTTGATGATATAAATGTTAAAAATTTTGTGAAATGTCACCTTAAAACATCAATTTAGATAGCAAATTCTAATTAGGAGTATTGATAGTTATTGTACAGTTAGTGAATTAGACAGAAAGTTTAATTTGATTATTTGTCTGGAAAATAGTGCATAGTAGTAATAATTAGTCAGTGTGAATGGGGATGAATGTATGGTTAGTTAATTAAGTTAGTAGATAGATAATATATTTCATGTTCTGAAATTTAAATATTTGTAACGATTTAGTGGTAATAAATTGGAAACATTTGTCTATTTAAAAAATATTTACAGGGTGATACGACTTACCATAATAATAAAATTAACATACATTTTATTGACTGATTATTATCTAGTTTATTTTCTTAATTATAAATTACAATATCAAAGATTAATTGAATTGTTGTTGTCACTATAATCTAAATAATCTAAATAATCTAAATAATCTAAATAATCTAAATAATCTAAATAATCTAAATAATCTAAATAATCTAAATAATCTAAATAATCTAAATAATCTAAATAATCTAAATAATCTAAATAATCTAAATAATCTAAATAATCTAAATAATCTAAATAATCTAAATAATCTAAATAATCTAAATAATCTAAATAATCTAAATAATCTAAATAATCTAAATAATCTAAATAATCTAAATAATCTAAATAATCTAAATAATCTAAATAATCTAAATAATCTAAATAATCTAAATAATCTAAATAATCTAAATAATCTAAATAATCTAAATAATCTAAATAATCTAAATAATCTAAATAATCTAAATAATCTAAATAATCTAAATAATCTAAATAATCTAAATAATCTAAATAATCTAAATAATCTAAATAATCTAAATAATCTAAATAATCTAAATAATCTAAATAATCTAAATAATCTAAATAATCTAAATAATCTAAATAATCTAAATAATCTAAATAATCTAAATAATCTAAATAATCTAAATAATCTAAATAATCTAAATAATCTAAATAATCTAAATAATCTAAATAATCTAAATAATCTAAATAATCTAAATAATCTAAATAATCTAAATAATCTAAATAATCTAAATAATCTAAATAATCTAAATAATCTAAATAATCTAAATAATCTAAATAATTTAAATAATCTAAATAATCTAAATAATCTAAATAATCTTAATAATCTAAATAAACTAAATAAACTAAATAATCTAATCTAAATAGACTTAATAAAATAAATTTAATAAATAAATATAAATTAAATAAAGTGTATAAAATTTTATAATCTAGAACCGACACCACTGAGAGAAAGGGAATCTGCTCTTAAAAAATTAAATCAGATTAAAAAAACTAGCCGGAGGTAAGTTAAGTTTGAAGTACATTTTAAATTGTGACTTTTGAATTTTTGTTAATTGTGGTAGTGGATATCATAACAATATATATATATATATATATATATATATATATCTACAAAGTATTACTGAGCCTCCCCCCATGTTAAATTTCAGGTTCACTGAGACTCCGCTGTTACTGGGCTTCCGATATACGGATCCCCAGTGACAACCCATTGAAAATTGTTCCAGATGATGTAGACACCCTAAAACACCCATTAACACAAAAATCTCGAGGACGCCCATTTGAGCCGTTTTTTGATCCTGTATAAAATATTAGTTCAGGCGTTCGCCGCTTGGTGCGCTGCTAATATACATTTCGCTGTGTATAAGATGTTTAATGTTACATGTCAACTGGGCGCCTTAAGCTATTCGCTGCGCGCTTTTGGTTTGGCAACGTTGCAGTTGATTATATATACGTACTAGGAGGCTTGGTAGTTTTGTCTCTCGACTCGGGTCAGTCTAAAAATTAAAATGAACTATTTTCGATCTTGAACGCGACAAGTACTACAGAGCGCCGTAGAAAATAAAATGCCACAATAAACATTTTTGTTTTAGAAAATGTTTAATAATTTTTTGGTTTTGGTTTACATAACACTTGAAGCCTTCAATTTGGAAGAATCAAACTCACACTTTAAGTATTATTATTATTCTTTATTGATTTACGGTTAATACAAGGATGATTTCTTTTTAGTATTGTACATACCCATCGATGTACCTAGGCGATAACAAATCAACCAAAGAAATAAATAAATATCCCAGTGGCGTACCAGTAATATTTACAATATACAACACATTTCCCCCCTTCAATATTTTTTTACTTAAAAATACATTCTATTAACTTATATATATATATATATATATATACAAAATTTTTTTTATAAAAATACAAAAGTTAATTTTTTTTTTTTTTATATATATATATTCCAACAATTTTATTTAGATATTCACTATATACTAGAGTTTCCATTTTCCATTTCCCTTATTTATTCACAATTAATTAACCTAATATTTACAATTAATATTTACAATTAATATTTACACTCAAGTTATATAGGTACTTTATTATATTAATTTACATTGCTCCATATCTTTCTGGTGGTTTAATTAATCTTTTAGGTCTAGAGACCGCTGAAACTACATCTTGGCTTTTTAAATCCACATCAGCAGACATATTTACTGCACTTGTAGGCAAAGAATTATTATTAAAAAATTTTATTTGGTCAAGATGTCGTTTCCATTTCATATCTAACTCTGGAATATAAATTTCATATACTTTTTTTCCTATTAATTGTACAATTTTTCCTTTATTCCAGTATTCTTTATTATTTTTATATCCCCTAGCTAATACATTATCTCCAATTTTAATATCTAAAATTCTATTACCTGAAAAGTATTCTGCTTGTTTGGTTTGACTTTCTTCGACTTTTATTTTAATTTTATTATTTGCTGATAATAAACTAAATCTAGTATTTACTTTATGTCTAAAAATGAGTTCTGAAGGTGTAACACCAGTGGAGGAGTGTATCGAATTTCTATAATCAAAAAGAAACTGACAAAGCATAAAATCAAGATCACTATGAGATTTATTTTCAAAAACTAATTTTTTTAAAGCATTTTTAACAATTTTTACACTAGACTCTGCTTGGCCATTAGACTGGGGATGATAAGGTGGTGAAAAAATATGTTCTATATTATTTGAATTTAGGAATTTTGAAAATTCTTCTGAGCAAAAAGATGTGCCATTGTCAGAAACGAGTTGTTTTGGTAAACCAAATCGTGAAAATATTGATCGTAGTATTTTTATGGTAGCTTGACTAGTCAAAGATTGCATCACAAAACACTCTAGCCATTTTGAATGAGCATCAACAAAAATAAAAAACATTTTATTTAAAAATGGCCCACAAAAATCTATGTGTACCCGGTCGAAGGCTTTTTCAGGCCATTTCCATGAAGATAACTTAGCTTTTCGAGGAGATGGACTAATTAGGCCACAAATTTCACAATTTTTTACCACATTTTCTATTTGTTTATCCATTTTTGGCCACCAAAAATAACTTCTAGCAATACCCTTCATTTTGACAATTCCTAAATGTGTTTGATGAAGTTCCTGCAAAACTCTCTTTTGTAATAACTCAGGAATAATTATTCTGTTATTCCACACTAAGCACTCATTTTCAACTGAAAGTTCATATTTTTTTTTAAAATACATCTTAAATTGTTCATGTTTCTGGGCAAAAGAAGGCCAACTACCTGTTTTTACACATTTTATAATTTTTTGTAAAAAAATATCATTCAATGTTGCTAAATGCACATCCTCAAATTTAATTTTTAAATCGTTATTTTTTGAAAAATAATTTAAAAAATCTTTCTCAAATTTTTCTTCATTTTGACTCTCATTTTGACTTTCAATAGGTAAACGTGATAAAAAATCGGCTTTATTATGCTCCGATTTCACATATTCAATTTTATAATTGTAATTTGACAATATTACTGCCCATCTACGTAGTCTGTTGGCTGAAAATTGGGGTATACCTTTAGCTGGGTTAAAAATAGTTACCAGAGGTAAGTGATCTGTAACTAGGACAAAGAAATGTCCATATAAATATTCATTAAATTTATTTAAGCCAAAAATTATTGCAAGACCCTCTCTTTCAATTTGGGAATATTTTTGTTCGGACTTTGATAAGGTACGCGAAGCAAAAGCTATAGGTTTCTCAATATTTTTTTCAAAAACATGACATATCATGGCCCCTATTCCCACATTTGATGCATCTACGATTAATTTAATTGGCAACTCAGACTGAAAATGCACAAGAACATCATTTGATGTTAATTTATTTTTGATTAATTCAAAAGATTCCTTGCAAGAATTATCCCAAATCCATTTCACTGATTTTTTTAATAAGTTGTATAATGGATATAAAAGGGTGGATAAATTTTTTATAAATTTACCGTAGTAGTTAACTAATCCCAGAAAGGATTTAAGCTGTGTAATATTTTGTGGACATGGTGCATCTTTTATAGCTCTAAGTTTTTCTAGACATGGGTGCAACCCTTCTTTAGAAATTATGAAACCTAAATATTTTATTGAACTTTGAAAAAATTGACACTTTTCTAATGAAACTTTAAAATTTGAATTAGATAAAATTTTCAAAACTGTATCTAATCTTTCCATATGTTCATTTTTTGTACTTCCCGTAATTAATATGTCATCTACAAAACAAATTACCCCCTCCAGTCCTTGAAATAAGGTTTCCATTGTTTTTTGAAAGATTGCAGGCCCGGAAGAAATTCCAAAAGGAAGTCTATTATAAACAAAAAAACCTTTATGTGTGGAAATAGTTGTAAATATTTTTGAATTTTCGTCTAACAAAATTTGTTGATAAGCGTTTGTAAGATCAATTTTACTAAATTCGATACCTCCTCCAAGTTTCGCAAACAACTCCTCTGCCCTAGGTAACGGATATTGATAAATTTGCAAATAAGGGTTTATGGTAATCTTAAAGTCACCACAAATCCTAACCTGGCCGTTGGGTTTGATAACCGGCACTATTGGTGTTGCCCATTCTGTATATTCTACTGGAGTGATAACATTTTCTTTTAATAGTCGATTTAGTTCATTTTCAACCTTTTCTTTAAGTGCGAATGGGAGTGGTCTGGCCCTAAAAAATTTTGGAGCTACCGTACCGGCTTTTAAAATTATTTTAGCTGTTCCTTTATTAAAGGTTCCCAACCCTGGTTCAAATAATGTTTTATTTTTTTCAATAAGGTTGTTAAGTTGTGCCTTTTCCTCAAAAAAATAATGTTCAGTTAGATTTAATTTAAACAATTCAAAAAAATCTCGTCCCAGGATTGGAGGACCTCCATTTTCAATAACAAAAAATGTTAAATTCTTAGAAATATTTCTGTAAGTTATAGTTAAATTTGTACTACCAATTGGTTTAATTTTTTGTCCCGTATAAACAAAAAATTCTTGATCAGTATGATTTAATTTGAAATCTGTAAAATGATCTTGATAAAATATATCGGAAAAACAACTAGAAGAAGCTCCCGTATCAATTTGAAATTTAAATGTTTTATTAAAAATGATTATCTCTGCCATAATAGGCTGTTTACCTAACTTCTGATTTAAATTTGAAATCATAAATAATGAATTCTCTGCTACATTACTGTCTGAATCTGAATTTGCGTCTGAATCAAGTTTTTCTAGAAAGTTATTTCTATCTGTTTGATTTTTGTATAAACTATTTTTTTTATAAGAATTTCTTTGCGGACAAACAGTAGCTAAATGCCCTTTCTGATTACAAACATGACATTTACACTCACGATACTGACATTTCGAAGCTGTATGATTTCCTCTTCCACAGACGTCACATTTCCTGTGCGCCATTGTAGATGATGACGTGGATGGCTGGTGTATGGCTGTGGTTCTCTTTCCAGACTTGCGCAAATGATGAAGTGGTTCTGGCTTGATGACTGGACCTGTGTACTCTGCTTGTTGCGAATTTTGAATGGCGGCATCCTTACTTGCTGCTATAGCAATGGCCCGTTCGAAGGTCAAATCATTTTTCTCTTCAAAAAGACGATCCATTATTGATCTACTTTCGATTCCCATTATGAATCGATCTCTTAAGGACATCTCGAGACATTCGCCAAATTGGCAGTGTACCGCTAAACTCCGAACTCTAGCGGTCCATTCCATAATTGACTCTGAATCTAACTTTTTTGCAGAATAAAATTTACTACGTTCTGCAAAAACGGATAGTTGACCGACAAAATGTTTGTCAAATACTTTCAACAAGTCTTTAAAATTTTTCTCTTCGGGTTTTTCCGGCAGGCACAAATTGTACATTAACCGGTAAGAGTCTTCTGATAATGAGTTTAAAAAAATTGCACGTTTTTTTGATTCCTCATTAATTCCGTTAGCACTAAAATAATTACTTAATCTTGGTTGAAAAATTGTCCAATCGTTTGCGTTGATATCGAACTCGCGGAGATGCCCAAGCAAATTTGTAAATTTTTCGTCCGGCATTTTTTTTTTCTAACACCACACTTTAATTACAACTAACTAATTACAATCGTCGCCAATTTGTTATATTGTCCTTAATATGAAGTTTACATAACACTTGAAGCCTTCAATTTGGAAGAATCAAACTCACACTTTAAGTATTATTATTATTCTTTATTGATTTACGGTTAATACAAGGATGATTTCTTTTTAGTATTGTACATACCCATCGATGTACCTAGGCGATAACAAATCAACCAAAGAAATAAATAAATATCCCAGTGGCGTACCAGTAATATTTACAATATACAACATTATTTAAATAATAAGGTTAGCACCTTGATTAGTACGTATATTTAGGCATTATTATAAAAGTAAATAAAAAGAAAATTCCAACTCAAATGTGATATATGACCAAGACGTAAAATAAAATAAGTAAACTTTTTATTTTAATTTAGTTTATTTTCTCATAATTCAATATATCTTGTAATCATCTTGTAATGACGTCAATGACAGTATTTTATAAATAGAACACCCTATATTTTTACCAATTTTACAAGAACAAGTTACGTATTGTATCAGGGATCCTTACTGGGCATTGCCCACTAAAAGGACACCTTAAGTAAACTAAGAGTAGTAGAATATAGTGAGCAGATTCTGTGAAGAGGAAGACAAAACCTCCATTTACATTCTGACAATGTGTAGCACTCCAAAATCCAAGGACACTATACCTAAGAGCATATTAAATAGAAGAGTGATATTTACCTAACTTGAAGCCACTCAAGGAAGATATGATTGGAAGGATCGTTGTAGGCATTGCGACATTTCCTTGCTGCATTAGCGACAAAAGGGGTACAATAAATATTTTAGGTCGTAGTGTTTTAGCACCCCATTCCCAACATAACATACAAATTTTTAAGCTTCCTTTTATTATGCTGATTTCAATTGTATCACCACTTGCTTCAAATTAATACAAAGAATTGTTTAAATTAGGTCGATTTTTATTCTAAGGCTGGCACATTTTTATCACATCCTAAACTGACACACAACATTCCCCTCTCCTCCTTCCCACTACTAACCAATACAATTTAAATAGAAAACGTACTAAGTATTACACATCAACGCAAATGTAATTTAATGAATAATTTTTAGAAATGTGACTGTTTATAGTGTTACTTTTGATTTTAGCGCCCTTTAGCACGATAAAAAAGTGGTACATATTGTTAAGTGTGACAGCTCATTTGAAAGCTTATTATAATAGTAATTTAATGTGCAGCATAATTTTGTTAATTTGGTTTATTGGGATTTTCATTACATTTATTTATTCTTAACCTTAATGGCAACAATCTATTTAAGTTCATGTTCCTTCGAATTGTTTTGTTACGTTGTCCTATAAATCATTAAAATTGACTTTCCACTGAAGTGTCGTATTGTGGATTATTCATTTTCATACATCCAAAATTAAAATATACCATTTCGAACTTTTCGTGTGGAATATAGAGATTTAAATAAATATAAGTATGCTTACATCCTTGAGACTCATTGCGATATGAGCTGTGCAGCGCACTACCTATTCAATGGCCTGACTCACGGTATGTACGACTTCCACCTCACTCCAACTTAAGTTCGTCCCTAATGGATTTCGCTTGTATGGTCCGCGTTTAGATTTTTGAAGATGCATACGGTACGACTAGGCCTCCAGCTGTGTTAATTTTCAGGTTCACATAGCCTCTGCTCTCGATTATACAATGCGGATCTAAAGTCCCTCCACCTCCTATTTATTTTTTGATCCTTCATGAGATATGAATTCATAAAAATCTTTGAGTTTAAACGAGAATAATACAGTGCCAAAGGTTAAATATTTGTGGTACACCAGTTGATAGCATTGAACATTTAAAACAAAGAATTCATTATGAGTAAAAAGAAAAAATATTTTAGTTATATTGATATCATTGGAAAGGGTTTCAAATAATATATCACTTGCCATAACGGCTCCCGTCTGCCATTTTTAATGATTACGTCACCTAATATAATTAAAAAGGTAGTGTACATTCCTTGGTTTAGTTTCCCAAAATTTCAAATAAAAAAAAATATATATTCAGGTTTAAAGATACTAAATGGGGCAGTATACAAGTTTGTAATAGGTACACAAAAATAAATAAATATTTTTTAATGAAACTGTGGTTCTTTGTATATTAAGGTACTATAAGATATGTTCCTAATATACACTATATCTAGCGCTATATGTATAGAGTGTGACTGGGCCTTGCTAGTTTTCAGGTTTATTGAGACTCCGCTATCAATTATATACGGCTTCTACAGCAGAGTCTCAGTTAACCTAAAATGATTCATTTTTACTTTCCTATCTGTATACAGATATAAGGAAAGTAGAGGAATCATGATTTTTTTTGACCTCGAGTTTTCGACGGATTTTTACGTTTTGAGGTCCCCTGAATCCGTTTTGACTATTTTTGCGATGATGTCTGTGTGTGTGTGTGTGTGTGTGTGTGTGTGTGTGTGTGTGTGTGTGTGTGTGTGTGCGTGTGTGTGTGTGCGTGTGTGTGTGCGTGTGTGTGTGCGTGTGCGCGTGCGCGTGCGTGTGCGTGTGCGCGTGCGCGTGTGGGTGTGCGTGTGGGTGTGCGTGTGTGTCTGTGTGTCTGTGTGTCTGTATAACTCATGAACCGATACAACGAAAAACACCAAATTTTAAACTTAAGCTTTGTTTTAGCGTCCAATGAGCTGATTAGATTTTGAGCAGAGTCGGAACATCTGGGGGGATACTTTATAGGTGGTCATTTTTATATTTTATGGAATATATCTGTTATTTACGTTTGGAGAAGAAAATTCTTCAAATAATTATCTATAATTTTTGTTCTATGCAAAATTTTCCTAAAATGGTCCGTATTCGAGAAATTTGACAAAATGTAAAAAAAATAATTTTTTATAAAAATTGTTTAAATAAAAGTTGTTTGTAATATAATTCTCTATAATTTTTATTATATACATAATTTCTCTAAAATGGACCGTATTCGAGATATATGAGAAAATGTGTAAATTTTGAATTTTGAAGAAAACTCAAAAACTGATAAAGAAAAAAACATAAAATTTTAAACTTAAGGTTTATTTGGGCCTGACGTGAAATGATTAGATTTTGGACAAAGTCGAATCATCTGGGGGGATACTTTATGGGAGGCCGTTTTTATATTTTATGGAATATATCTGTTATTTATGTTTGGAGGAGAAAATTGTTCAAATAAAAGTTACTTCTAATATTATTATCTATAATTTTTGTTATATGTCAAATTTTCCTGAAATGGTCCTATAATTTTTGTTATATGTCAAATTTTCCTGAAATGGTCCGTATTCGAGAAATTTGACAAAATGTGCAAAATTCTGATTTTTATGAAAATTGTTGAACTAAAAGTTGTTTGCGATATCGATCTCTATAATTTTTGTTTATACATGATTTTTCTGAAATGGACCGTAATGGAAAAGTGCTAAATTTAAATTTTTCAGTATTTTCGTTTTCAATGAATATCTATAGAAAAATGTTTCGAGGTAGATATATGTGGACAATGTATATATTTGGTTTATCCTCCTCTAAACATTTATAGAAGTGCTGCAATAGGTTGTACAAAATAACCGGAAAAGCCTATAATAACTAGATAGGAAAGTCATGTGTTGGACACATCAGATTTTTAAATATAGGAAATGGGAGAATATAAAAGTGTGTAATAGGTACGCAAAAAAGTGTTGAATATTTGCTACATAGGAGTTTGAATTTTTACTTTCCTATCTGTATACAGATATAAGGAAAGTATAGGAATCATGATTTTTTTCGACCTCGAGTTTTCGACGGATTTTTACGTTTTAAGGTCCCCTGAATCCGTTTTGACTATTTTCGCGATGATGTCTGTGTGTGTGTGTGTGTGTGTGTGTGTGTGTGTGTGTGTGTGTGTGTGTGTGTGTGTGTGTGTGTGTGTGTGTGTGTGTGTGTGTGTGTGTGTGTGTGTGTGTGTGTGTGTGTGTGTGTGTGTGTGTGTGTGTGTGTGTGTGTGTGTGTGTGTGTGTGTGTGTGTGTGTGTGTGTGTGTGTGTGTGTGTGTGTGTGTGTGTGTGTGTGTGTGTGTGTGTGTGTGTGTGTGTGTGTGTGTGTGTGTGTGTGTGTGTGTGTGTGTGTGTGTGTGTGTGTGTGTGTGTGTGTGTGTGTGTGTGTGTGTGTGTGTGTGTGTGTGTGTGTGTGTGTGTGTGTGTGTGTGTGTGTGTGTGTGTGTGTGTGTGTGTGTGTGTGTGTGTGTGTGTGTGTGTGTGTGTGTGTGTGTGTGTGTGTGTGTGTGTGTGTGTGTGTGTGTGTGTGTGTGTGTGTGTGTGTGTGTGTGTGTGTGTGTGTGTGTGTGTGTGTGTGTGTGTGTGTGTGTGTGTGTGTGTGTGTGTGTGTGTGTGTGTGTGTGTGTGTGTGTGTGTGTGTGTGTGTGTGTGTGTGTGTGTGTGTGTGTGTGTGTGTGTGTGTGTGTGTGTGTGTGTGTGTGTGTGTGTGTGTGTGTGTGTGTGTGTGTGTGTGTGTGTGTGTGTGTGTGTGTGTGTGTGTGTGTGTGTGTGTGTGTGTGTGTGTGTGTGTGTGTGTGTGTGTGTGTGTGTGTGTGTGTGTGTGTGTGTGTGTGTGTGTGTGTGTGTGTGTGTGTGTGTGTGTGTGTGTGTGTGTGTGTGTGTGTGTGTGTGTGTGTGTGTGTGTGTGTGTGTGTGTGTGTGTGTGTGTGTGTGTGTGTGTGTGTGTGTGTGTGTGTGTGTGTGTGTGTGTGTGTGTGTGTGTGTGTGTGTGTGTGTGTGTGTGTGTGTGTGTGTGTGTGTGTGTGTGTGTGTGTGTGTGTGTGTGTGTGTGTGTGTGTGTGTGTGTGTGTGTGTGTGTGTGTGTGTGTGTGTGTGTGTGTGTGTGTGTGTGTGTGTGTGTGTGTGTGTGTGTGTGTGTGTGTGTGTGTGTGTGTGTGTGTGTGTGTGTGTGTGTGTGTGTGTGTGTGTGTGTGTGTGTGTGTGTGTCTGTGTGTGTCTGTGTGTGTGTGTGTGTGTGTCTGTATAACGCATAACTCATGAACCGATACACAGAAAAACACCAAATTTTAAACTTAAGCTTTGTTTCAGCGTCCAATGAGCTGATTAGATTTTGGGCAGTGTCGGAACATCTGGGGGGGTACTTTATAGGTGGTCATTTTTATATTTTATGGAATATATCTGTTATTTACGTTTGGAGAAGAAAATTCTTCAAATAATTATCTATAATTTTTGTTCTATGCAAAATTTTCCTAAAATGGTCCGTATTCGAGAAATTTGACAAAATGTAAAAAAAATAATTTTTTATAAAAATTGTTTAAATAAAAGTTGTTTGTAATATAATTCTCTATAATTTTTATTATATACATAATTTCTCTAAAATGGACCGTATTCGAGATATATGAGAAAATGTGTAAATTTTGAATTTTGAAGAAAACTCAAAAACTGATAAAGAAAAAAACATAAAATTTTAAACTTAAGGTTTATTTGGGCCTGACGTGAAATGATTAGATTTTGGACAAAGTCGAATCATCTGGGGGGATACTTTATGGGAGGCCGTTTTTATATTTTATGGAATATATCTGTTATTTATGTTTGGAGGAGAAAATTGTTCAAATAAAAGTTACTTCTAATATTATTATCTATAATTTTTGTTATATGTCAAATTTTCCTGAAATGGTCCGTATTCGAGAAATTTGACAAAATGTGCAAAATTCTGATTTTTATGAAAATTGTTGAACTAAAAGTTGTTTGCGATATCGATCTCTATAATTTTTGTTTATACATGATTTTTCTGAAATGGACCGTAATGGAAAAGTGCTAAATTTAAATTTTTCAGTATTTTCGTTTTCAATGAATATCTATAGAAAAATGTTTCGAGGTAGATATATGTGGACAATGTATATATTTGGTTTATCCTCCTCTAAACATTTATAGAAGTGCTGCAATAGGTTGTACAAAATAACCGGAAAAGCCTATAATAACTAGATAGGAAAGTCATGTGTTGGACACATCAGATTTTTAAATATAGGAAATGGGAGAATATAAAAGTGTGTAATAGGTACGCAAAAAAGTGTTGAATATTTGCTACATAGGAGTTTGAATTTTTACTTTCCTATCTGTATACAGATATAAGGAAAGTATAGGAATCATGATTTTTTTCGACCTCGAGTTTTCGACGGATTTTTACGTTTTAAGGTCCCCTGAATCCGTTTTGACTATTTTCGCGATGATGTCTGTGTGTGTGTGTGTGTGTGTGTGTGTGTGTGTGTGTGTGTGTGTGTGTGTGTGTGTGTGTGTGTGTGTGTGTGTGTGTGTGTGTGTGTGTGTGTGTGTGTGTGTGTGTGTGTGTGTGTGTGTGTGTGTGTGTGTGTGTGTGTGTGTGTGTGTGTGTGTGTGTGTGTGTGTGTGTGTGTGTGTGTGTGTGTGTGTGTGTGTGTGTGTGTGTGTGTGTGTGTGTGTGTGTGTGTGTGTGTGTGTGTGTGTGTGTGTGTGTGTGTGTGTGTGTGTGTGTGTGTGTGTGTGTGTGTGTGTGTGTGTGTGTGTGTGTGTGTGTGTGTGTGTGTGTGTGTGTGTGTGTGTGTGTGTGTGTGTGTGTGTGTGTGTGTGTGTGTGTGTGTGTGTGTGTGTGTGTGTGTGTGTGTGTGTGTGTGTGTGTGTGTGTGTGTGTGTGTGTGTGTGTGTGTGTGTGTGTGTGCGTGCGTGCGTGCGTGCGTGCGTAAGTGCGTGCGTGCGTGCGTGCGTGCGTGCGTGGGTGGGTGTGTGTGTGTGTGTGTGTGTGTGTGTGTGTGTGTGTGTGTGTGTGTGTGTGTGTGTGTGTGTGTGTGTGTGTGTGTGTGTGTGTGTGTGTGTGTGTGTGTGTGTGTGTGTGTGTGTGTGTGTGTGTGTGTGTGTGTGTGTGTGTGTGTGTGTGTGTGTGTGTGTGTGTGTGTGTGTGTGTGTGTGTGTGTGTGTGTGTGTGTGTGTGTGTGTGTGTGTGTGTGTGTGTGTGTGTGTGTGTGTGTGTGTGTGTGTGTGTGTGTGTGTGTGTGTGTGTGTGTGTGTGTGTGTGTGTGTGTGTGTGTGTGTGTGTGTGTGTGTGTGTGTGTGTGTGTGTGTGTGTGTGTGTGTGTGTGTGTGTGTGTGTGTGTGTGTGTGTGTGTGTGTGTGTGTGTGTGTGTGTGTGTGTGTGTGTGTGTGTGTGTGTGTGTGTGTGTGTGTGTGTGTGTGTGTGTGTGTGTGTGTGTGTGTGTGTGTGTGTGTGTGTGTGTGTGTGTGTGTGTGTGTGTGTGTGTGTGTGTGTGTGTGTGTGTGTGTGTGTGTGTGTGTGTGTGTGTGTCTGTGTGTGTGTGTGTGTGTGTCTGTATAACGCATAACTCATGAACCGATACACAGAAAAACACCAAATTTTAAACTTAAGCTTTGTTTCAGCGTCCAATGAGCTGATTAGATTTTGGGCAGTGTCGGAACATCTGGGGGGGTACTTTATAGGTGGTCATTTTTATATTTTATGGAATATATCTGTTATTTACGTTTGGAGAAGAAAATTCTTCAAATAATTATCTATAATTTTTGTTCTATGCAAAATTTTCCTAAAATGGTCCGTATTCGAGAAATTTGACAAAATGTAAAAAAAATAATTTTTTATAAAAATTGTTTAAATAAAAGTTGTTTGTAATATAATTCTCTATAATTTTTATTATATACATAATTTCTCTAAAATGGACCGTATTCGAGATATATGAGAAAATGTGTAAATTTTGAATTTTGAAGAAAACTCAAAAACTGATAAAGAAAAAAACATAAAATTTTAAACTTAAGGTTTATTTGGGCCTGACGTGAAATGATTAGATTTTGGACAAAGTCGAATCATCTGGGGGGATACTTTATGGGAGGCCGTTTTTATATTTTATGGAATATATCTGTTATTTATGTTTGGAGGAGAAAATTGTTCAAATAAAAGTTACTTCTAATATTATTATCTATAATTTTTGTTATATGTCAAATTTTCCTGAAATGGTCCGTATTCGAGAAATTTGACAAAATGTGCAAAATTCTGATTTTTATGAAAATTGTTGAACTAAAAGTTGTTTGCGATATCGATCTCTATAATTTTTGTTTATACATGATTTTTCTGAAATGGACCGTAATGGAAAAGTGCTAAATTTAAATTTTTCAGTATTTTCGTTTTCAATGAATATCTATAGAAAAATGTTTCGAGGTAGATATATGTGGACAATGTATATATTTGGTTTATCCTCCTCTAAACATTTATAGAAGTGCTGCAATAGGTTGTACAAAATAACCGGAAAAGCCTATAATAACTAGATAGGAAAGTCATGTGTTGGACACATCAGATTTTTAAATATAGGAAATGGGAGAATATAAAAGTGTGTAATAGGTACGCAAAAAAGTGTTGAATATTTGCTACATAGGAGTTTGAATTTTTACTTTCCTATCTGTATACAGATATAAGGAAAGTATAGGAATCATGATTTTTTTCGACCTCGAGTTTTCAACGGATTTTAACGTTTTGAGGTCCCCTGAATCCGTTTTGACTATTTTCGCGATGATGTCTGTGTGTGTGTGTGTGTGTGTGTGTGTGTGTGTGTGTGTGTGTGTGTGTGTGTGTGTGTGTGTGTGTGTGTGTGTGTGTGTGTGTGTGTGTGTGTGTGTGTGTGTGTGTGTGTGTGTGTGTGTGTGTGTCTGTGTGTGTGTGTGTGTGTCTGTATAACGCATAACTCATGAACCGATACACAGAAAAACACCAAATTTTAAACTTAAGCTTTGTTTCAGCGTCCAATGAGCTGATTAGATTTTGGGCAGTGTCGGAACATCTGGGGGGGTACTTTATAGGTGGTCATTTTTATATTTTATGGAATATATCTGTTATTTACGTTTGGAGAAGAAAATTCTTCAAATAAAAGTTACTTCTAATATAATTATCTATAATTTTTGTTTTATGCAAAATTTTCCTAAAATGGTCCGTATTCGAGAAATTTGACAAAATGTAAAAAACATAATTTTTTATAAAAATTGTTCAAATAAAAGTTGTTTATAATATAATTCTCTATAATTTTTGTCCTATACATAATTTCTCTAAAATGGACCGTATTCGAGATATTTGAGAAAATGTGTAAATTTCGAAATTTGAAGAAAACTCAAAAACGGATAAAGGAAAAAACAATAAATTTTAAACTTAAGGTTTATTTCGGCCTGACGTGAAATGATTAGATTTTGGACAAAGTTGGAACATCTGGGGGGGTACTTTATGGGAGGCCGTTTTTATATTTTATGGAATATATCTGTTATTTATGTTTGGAGAAGAAAATTGTTCAAATAAAAGTTACTTCTAATATTATTATCTATAATTTTTGTTTCATGTTAAAATTTCCTGAAATGGTCCGTATTCGAGAAATTTGACAAAATGTGCAAAATTCTGATTTTTATGAAAATTGTTGAACTAAAAGTTGTTTGCGATATCGATTTCTATAATTTTTGTTTATACATGATTTTTCTAAAATGGTCCGTAATGGAAAAGTGCTAAATTTAAATTTTTCTGTATTTTCGTTTTCAATGAATATCTATAGAAAAATGTTTCGAGGTAGATGTATGTGTAAAATGTATATATTTAGTTTATCCTCTAAACATTTATAGAGATGCTGCAATAGGTTGTACAAAATAACCGGAAAATGCCTATAATAACTAGATAGGAAAGTCATGTGTTGGACACATCAGATTTTTAGTTTTCTTTTTATGGCTTTTTTTTTAGTGCAAATATGACATGTTTATTTACGTGTTTGTTTTTATTTTTTCATGAATTTTTATAAATAAATATTTTTTAATGGAACTGTGGTTCTTTATATATTAAGGTACTATATACGTCCTAATATATATATACCTAAACTATATATCTCGCTATATTTATAAAGTGCGACTGGGCCTCCAGCCGTGTTAATTTTTAGGTTCACTGAGACTCCGCTGTTAATAATATATGGACTCTACAGCAGAGTCTTAGTGAGCCTAAAAATTAACAAGGTGGGCCCAGTCGTACCGTATGGATATATAATGAGAATGTTTACTCATCAGTAAGCTTTAAGGATTTTTTTTTGAATTCGTTTAAAAATTTATATTATGTAGTAAGAAACTATTAACAGATTTCTATAATTTTTTAACCAGTTTTAAATATACAGTGAGTCCACTTAAGTACGCAGTATATTAAAAACTTTTTTATTATTAAATTAACGAGAAAGAGTTATTCTTCATAAAAAGTTCTGCATTGTTTAAAACCTAAAACCATCAGATATTTTATTTTATAAATTATTTTTAGTACCTTCTGGTAATTTATGTAGACGTAAATGTTTCAATCTATATTTTTGTTCTTGTTCATCAAATTTATCATGTAGATTTTTATTTTCTTTAAAGCGTACTGATATATTATTCATTGATGTGATTTTATAATTTACTTCTTTTAAATGTTCTTCAATTGTTGTTAAAACAATATCGGTCATTGTTTAGCCAGATCTTTTAAAACCTTATATGTAATAATAATATCGGCAAAAAATTTCTGAGAGGTATCTGTAACAACATTATTTAATTTTTTGTCTTTTTGTAAACACCATTATTACATTTATGAAAACAAAAATTTTAATTTTAAACTAGTATTGAGCAAAAAAGTCATTATAATATATACACACAAAACTTGAGAAGACTTAAAAAGAATAAAACTATTGCAATTGGTTTGCCGGCAGAAACGACGAATTCGCATACTACTCGCTAAGAAGGTTTATCTTCAACGGGTTATTATTATTTTAAATAAAAACATATGGTCTGAGTAATTAGGTTTTTCTTCCTTCTGCTAAATAAATTATTAAAAAGTGGCAACAGTGCTTGGAGCCTCAGTAAATACATTATCTCTAGTAAGAGGAGGCGCATTAACATAAACAGTGTCAAAACATATGTCAAATGTATATAGTGGACGTTACGTTGACCTATCCAACTAATGGTAGTTGAATTAGTCTTTACAAATAACGGTGTATATAATGGCGTATATACGGTGGAGTTTTGGTAGGCCATTTATGGAATGGAGTCCCAGTAATTCCACGTAGCTAGATATATATATATATATATATATATATATATATATATTGATGCACGAGAAGTTGTCACCTCCGGTATATTGAAAAGGCGACCTGGCCTCCGGGTCTTTCCGTTGAGGTACATCGAAAAAAAATTTATATATGGGGTATCGTAATGAATACCAATCCAAATTCCATGAGAGGGGAAAAGATTTTTATATTTTTAATATGGTATATAAGGGAGGCATATACGGTACGATGTGACCTCCGAAAACTGTATAAATTGGTACATGTAGTTGTTGTTGTTGCCTCCGACAGTGTTGCCACGTTATCGGAGGTCTCATAGACACTTCTTTATCCACGTGCTGGCTTTTTTATTTAAATACTCATGCCGTTGGACAGTTTGTATGTGGGTAGGAACTTATTGTGGTTTGAGAAATTTTAACGAAGCGGGATCGGGTCAGCTAGTTCATAATATAAGGAATTATCTTTCATGCATTCAGTCTCATTTTGGACGTGCGTTGGCACTAAATCGTAATACTTATTTCTATTTAAACTTTTATTAGTTTGTTTTAAAACTACATGGCAAATTAACAGAGTACAATATTTAGTCATTTAGTAGTCTTGACTGGAGCTGACAAAAAAATTGGAAAAATCAAACGGTATCGTACAAAATACGTTTAGGTTAAATATCAAAATAGATATAGATATATCAATTAAGAGTGAGACAAAGAACAACTGAAGATTGTCTAACTAAAAATAAGACGAAAAATGTTTAGGTAAAATGTTACTCGAATCCGAAATAGTTGAAAATTCAAAACTTAATGGTAATATTTTTTTTATTACACAGTATAATTTTACTAAATTTAGCAAACGTTGTTAGTGTCATTAGATACCTACATCTATCAGCAAAAAATCAGTTAAAGCGGGGTTTTCCTAGCAACGCACATTTTACGCGGCGTAGCACGTAATTCGGTCGGCGTAAAACGCTGAGGACGTGTCTAATGAAAATCAAATGGAGTCGTTTTCCTACAGGGCGCAAAAACGACTTGCGTCTCGTAATATGGTCGACGTAACTGGACGACTGCGTTTTAAAAGGAGTGTGCTCCTAATTTGCAACAAAATGACTTCAAAAAAACAACAAATTCGTTTTAGTGCTACTGAGGACGAACAATTAATTAAAGTCGTTAGTGGTTATCTTATTCTTTGGGATATGGAACTGAAGGAATTTAAAAATGTAGTGAAAAAAAGGACACAAT
Organism: Psylliodes chrysocephalus; assembly: GCA_927349885.1. Classification (NCBI taxonomy): domain Eukaryota; kingdom Metazoa; phylum Arthropoda; class Insecta; order Coleoptera; family Chrysomelidae; genus Psylliodes; species Psylliodes chrysocephalus. Next base: position 37,886,930 of record OV651821.1, read on the forward strand.
CTGAAATGAAATGGACAAAATGTGGTTATAATGTCAATTTCTTCTTGCAAAATTTTATCTTGCAGTATTAAAAATGCAAAAGCTAATTTCTTTTTACAAATATTTGACCCACTCATCGCGATGATCAGCACGCAACTGACAATCCTAGGAAAACACTTTTACGCAACGCGTTGAATGTTGCGTTGCGTCGGCCGTATTACGTTCTACGCTGCGTAAAATGTGCGTTGCTAGGAAAACGCCGCTTAACTAAACTTTGTCAGTTGCGTATGGCATGGATAAGTACATCCTTATTCCTTCTAAATTTTACGCCACTATCCAATAACTTATTTGGACTATAATTTTGTTTTTTTTTATATTTATGATTCAAATAAGTGTATATGGACATTGGCATTAAATTTACAGAGGTGTTACTTATACATGCGGTACGCCACTAAGTTTATTTAATTTATTTTTTTGCTGAAAGGTGTGTCTTACAACATCGAAAACGTTTACCGAATTTAGAATAATTATACTAAGTAATAAAAAAAATATGGTCACTAAATTTTTTTGCGTATTTTCATCTTTAACCCCCTGTATTTCGAAAACGAGTAACATTTTACCTAGGGCCTAATTCCTGACGGCGCTCGTCATCGTCTCGCATGCGGTGACGTATGCGAGTAGAAAAATGGTATTCTTGAAAACTTTTGCCGTATGCGAGTGATCCCGCATGTGTCGCTTGGCGAATGATTTGCAACGAATGGCCCTGACCATTCGACAACCTTATCTCGCATGCGGTAACTATGGCAATCCAAGCATGTTACTTATTGTCACATAGATTTAATATAATAATTATTATTCTTTCTAGTTTATTTTTTAGGTGCGATCTTTGCACCTTTGAAAGTAACAACTTTCTGATTAAACTATAGGGCTATTGTTCTTAAATCTGTCAAGTAAACCTACATTGTCATTAACATTACTTATAGTCTAAGATCCGAAATAAGTTCGACCTTCACTCATTTGTTTACCGGATGAAAGTATATTTTTATTAAATAAAATGTATTTATAAATATATCGCAAAATGGTTGCCTAACAAAATACGGTCCAGAGTATTTATTTTCTAAAAATAAAAAAAACAACACCCTGTAAAGTATTTCCCAGATGCTTCGATTATGCCCAAACTTTAATCAGCTCACCGCAGGATAGAATAAAGCCTAAGTTTAAAATTTTGAGTTTTTCTCTTAATTCTTTTTTGAGTTGTTTTCAAAATTCGAAATTTGCAATTTTTCTTAAATATCTCGAATTAGGTCCATTTAAGGGAAATCATGTATAGGGACAAAATAATAGAGAATGACATCATAAGCAACTTTTATCATGACTCCTATATAGTTCATCAAATTTCTAGAGGCTTTCGACGGCTAGACAGAGAAAGCACTACTGACAGGCATCCCGACGGATTTACGCAATGAAAGTACACTCTGCGCATCAAGTATTTCACTATTTCATTCAGGCGTAAATGTCAGATGTAAATTTCGCTAAAACATTTCTTTTATTTTCGTTTGTGTTTTTTGCTCATTACAGTTTAATAGAACCTAAGTATGGAGTTTAATAGCAAATTAAGAGGCCGCGTGATTAACAGTCAATCTCGCGAAATAATAGCCAATGTTATAGAGTTTATGAGAAGAGAAGGAAACTTTAATTCACCTTCAATACCATTTAAAAATGTAAATGATCGTGTTGCTGCAGCCACAGGAGTATCTAAAAACACTGTCTTCCGCATTTCTGGAGAGAAAAAAAGAATCGATAACCGTGAGATATCGGAATTTTCATCACCAAGAAAAACCATTAAAAAACCAAAAACAGTTAATGATATAGATGAAGCTGCACAAGAATCAAATTTTATTTTTTTATTATTAGATAGCTATTTTTGTTTCTGAGTTGTGTTCATTTACAGGCTCAATTTTTTTCCGTTTCTCCTTTTTGATTTTATATGGGGTTTCAAGTTGTTTTTGACTTATTTCGACGTAAATCACAACAACACACTTTTTTAATAAAGCAAACAAGTGTTAAGAGGTATATGTACGTGTAAACTACAATTACAAAAAATTGATATGAAACCCATGAAACCACCAACAAAAATGTAAAGCTAGCTTCCGTACTAGAACATGGTGTCATTCGTCGAGATAATTTATCGTTTTGTTTAATAGATCAAAAAATGTAAATATTCCCCTGTTATTTTTTATAAAATTATAAGAGAAATAAATTTTTTTCTAAATAGTATAGTTTATTATTTGGTAGAAAAATAAAATTTCAAAAATTTTAGTAATGTTTCAGAAACAACCGTTATTAATAATAGGTACCACTTTCCTTAATAAGGTAGAAATAAAATATAAACTATTTCCACGATTTACAAAGGCCTACAAAAAAATTATAGGTATTTTCCGCTATCCTATAAAATTTATATTTTCTGACTCAATTTCAAAAGGTTGAAGGAATTCCAAAACACCTTTTATGGCATAATAATTATTTTCAATTCTACATACTATCTTTAGCTGCTTTTAAAAACGTTCTAAGAAAGTCCAATCAGACCAATTTAATCCCTAAACTATTCCACACTTTTAAAATTGAATTACCTAAAAATATTAAAAACTATTTAAAATAACTTGTTTAGCAGACTGTACAATAGCTATCTTAGTCACACGTAGCGCGTTCTCTGTCTGGGCGTCGAACACCTCTAGAAATTTGAAGAACTGTACTTTCCTCATCTGTACACAGAAAGAAAAGCAAAAAATGGCCGGAACCGTATTTTTTTAGGCAACCCATTTAAAAACATATTTTATTTAATAAAAAGAAACTTTCATCCGGTAAACAGATGGGTGAAGGTCAACCTTACTTACGGATCCTGGACTATTAGTTATAGTGTAAATTTCTTATAAAATTTACGATATAGAGGAATTTGACCTAATAGAATTAATACAAAATATTGAAGAGGCACAACTGGATGCAGAAGTACGACCTCTTAATCACACCGAGTGACAGGATCCATTTTTGTTACCAGATAGACAGTTTATAAAAATATTTTGCTAATTTTAAAGTTTTCTGTTCATTTTAAATCTCTATTTCCAAATACCTACTCAAATTTATTTTAATAATGATAGAAACTACTAATTTGACACTTACAGAGGTTAATTTTTTTTACATTTTTTTAACCGATAATGCAGTTTTTGTTATGTTCTAAAATTTGATTAGTTGAAAACGATTGAACTGCTGTAACAATCAAAGACTCTTCGCTACATCATGTGACACGAAACTTCCCTAACGAAGGGTAGTCAAGAATAGAAATTTTCCGTCGCATGCGGTGGCGTCCATGCGTCGCTAACCGAATGCGGTGTTCAGCGCACAGTTTCAGGAATTTCAGTCGTTTTTTTTTTAATCAGTGAATCTTCAGATTTTCTATGTCAAATTCTTAATAGAACTGTATAAGTTCTATATAAAATGAACAAGTTGACATTTGCAATCGGTATAACCAAAAGTGACATGTTCTTAAAAATATCATAATGTCCCCTTTGAGATTGGTATACTCAGAAATTTTCATATTTTCTTATTTATAGTTTTTCGATAATCAATCGATGGAGACACTGTATGTCCAATGTCCACATTCCCAATGTTTGAGCTTATTGTACTAATAAGCTTTTTGGTGCTTACCGTACAATTTTAAAAGCCCCTCAGCCCTTAACAGTATTATCAAATTAACACTCATACACTACTACTGGTACATCTTTATTTCGAGAGCTGCAAATATGAAATGATGGGAATATGCGAAAACATCCTTATGACCTCTTCTGCGATATTGCCATTTAGCGGAGGCGGGAAAGTAACGTATGTGATACAAAAATAAGATTTATATAGTTGGAGGTGACACCGTACCGGCCGTATACTTTCTTTGCAACACTAGCGCTAGCGGTATATATAGGAACTAAAAAATTTTTTTGGTCATATAAAGGCTACAATATCGCCTCCGACAAAACTTTCGTTTTTGGGACTTTAGATGTTGTTTGAGGCTAAAACCGATGAAAATTCGGCAAAACGTTGACGCCTCCAAAATCGGAGGTGATTTCGGTATATATGGGGTGATAACGTTTCTTTATTATATAATTTGGAGGTGACAATGTACCGTTTATGAATATATATATATATATATATATATATATATATATATATATATATATATATATATATATATATATATATATATATATATATATTGTGCATTATATTAGGTAGGTACTTTAAAAGTTTATTAAATAGTAAAATATTGGTGTCTTTATAAATTTAATAAAAACAATTTGATAGTAGAATTATATTGTTACAATAGTAATGGATTCAGAGGTGAAACCCAATTACGTTGGCGAACGCCCTTATCAAAGGATAAAAAGAACATTATATGGAAAGTGTATGATGGGCTGAAACAGTCACTTCCTACAAATGAAGCTGTAAATCGCAGTTTTTTTTTAACTGGAGTATCTGTTTCAACAATTGAACGTATTGTACGCGAAAAGACAAAAAAAGGCTCCTTAGAAGCCCCTAAAACGCATACCCGTGGTTGAAAATTGTTGAAATTGGACGATAACCGAAAACAAATCATTCGAAGAACTGTACATTCTTTTTTTTTTTCGAAAAGAAAGCCCCAACACTTAAAGTTGTTCTTACGAAATTAAGAGAAAACAAAGAAATTCCATTAATGAGCCGTGAAACTTTACGAAAAATTTTATGGGGCCTAAAATTTCGTTTTGTCAAACGGTGTAGGAAATCAATTTTAATTGAGAGGTCAGATATAAGAGAGTTATTGCAAGTTCACTTAAGGTCAGTCACTATTAGTGCCGCTCTTATTTTGACATCTGAGCATGCGTAGATCACTAACTTTAATAAAGATTGTGCCTGTCCATAATAAGAGAGTTATTGCAAGTTCACTTAGGGTCAGTCACTATTAGTGCCGCTCTTATTTTGACATCTAAGCATGCGCAAATGATTATGTTCTAAAACTGACTTTATTAAGGATTGTGCCTGTCCTTAATTGTGGATGTTTAAGGGCAGCAGGTAGTGGCGACTTTATAGTTTTCGGATGCGCTCGTCATTTAAACCTTCTAAAATTTTAATTTCTAATGCCTCTTTAATACCTATAGGTACTATTATAGAATTTATTTGACTCTAATTACGATGTCACTATTAGTGGCTGGCTTTATAGAAATTTGCAATATCTCTCTATTAAGGACAGGCACAATCTTTATTAAAGTTAGTGATCTGTGCATGCTCAGATGTCAAAATAAGAGCGGCACTAATAGTGACTGACCTTAAGTGAACTTGCAATAACTCTATTGTGTCCTGGCGACGGCGTTATTTACGAAATATTAAAGAGTTTAGAGCCGCTAAAAAAAGATATACTATCTCGATGAAACGTGGGCGAAAGCTGGACACACGATAGCTGAGATATGGCAAGATACTTCTGTAACTAGTCATCGCCAAGCTTTTATAGATTATCTATAGGTTTGAAAGCACCATCAGGTGCTTTCAAACTAACTAATTGTTACCCATATCGGAAGTGACAGTGGATTTTTGGAAAATAGCGCTCTTGTGTTTATATCGAAAAAAACAGGAGACTACCACGAGGACATGAATGCGGAATGCATTGAAAAGTGGTTTACTGAAGTATTACAGCGTGTAGAACGAAATTCAGTTATTGTACTAGATAACGCTTCTTATCACAGTCGACGAGTTGAACGCATTCCGATAATGTCCAGTAGGAAAGCGGATATGCAAACCTGGCTGCGGGATAAAGCAATAACATTTACTGAGGAGATGCTTAAAGTGGAATTAATGGACCTAATAAAGGAACACCGCCATAAATATATTCAATATGTTGTCGACACAATGGCTCGTGATCGTGGTATTACGGTACTAAGACTTCTCCCTTATCACTGCGAATTCAATCCTATTGAACTAATTTGGGCGCAAGTGAAAGGGTTTGTAGCTCGAGAAAATAAAACTTTTAAAATAGCCGACGTTCAAAGTTTATTAAAAACCAGTATAGAACGTATAAAACCTGAAGATTGGCAGAATGCTATTTCCCATGTAATTAAGGAAGAAAATAATATGTGAACGCTTGGACGGTATGATCGAAACGGTAGTTGAACCTTATTTAGTCATAACTTTAAGTTCTGACGATAAAGATAGTGATAGTTCTGCAGAATCAATGGATTACGAAACTTCATAGATTTAGAATTCAAGTAAGTGATACCAAGCCTAATTTACATATTTTTATAATAAACAAAATACAATTATAAACATAGATGAATTATTATAACAAAAATAGATAACCAACCTACTTTCATCTAGTAATATTCACAAATACCCATTTAATTTGCCAATATAGTAATTCTGCGACACTGGAAGAGTGCATTTTGATATGATAACGATACCTTTTGCAGTTTTAAGGTACACCTTCTTCAATATTTTGTTCTAGTATAATAACCCATTTAATTTTCCAATAGTGTTTCTACGCCACTGGTATAATATTTACATATTGTAACAATAAACAAAACAAAATTATAAATTTAAATGATTATTACTACAAAAATAGATAACCAACCTACTTTAATATAATATTATTTACTATTACCACATTTAATTTGCCAATAGTTTTTATACGCCACTGGCGTAATTCATTTCGGCAATAAACATGCATTTATGACTAGTTGGCACGTGATACCGATAAGTTCTGCAGTTTTGAGCGCGTGTTCCATTCATTATACTCTTGTATAGTATTATTGTTGTACGTGATCAGGAAGGAATCACCTTCTTCAATATTTTGTCCGAGTATAATAATAATGTTTATTTGAAAATATAAAAGATACATATTAAAAAATACAAAGCACAAATAAACAAGAAAGAAAAACCACGAGCAGGTCAAGCCTACTTGTGAGTGGTCATTCACAAATAAATATAGTAAAATAAATTGTACAAAAATATTTTTAAGAAAAAAAAATAGTTCATTAAAAATTATTCAAACAAGAGTAAACAATTAATTTCTGGGAGACTTTTTTCCCTTAAAAATTCAAATAAATCGAAAACTAATAATAATAGTAATAGGGAACCTTTAGTTTACTGACATTATTTTTGATGTAGTTTTTAATTCTAAAATAAAAAACAGGGTGTTCCATTAAAAATAATATAACTTTGTATATTTTCTCTTATGTGGGACATCCTGTATACATCTAACAAATTTTAAATTGTAGCCGTCTGTAACCTACGTATTCCTCCCAAACGAATTTTTTATATCTTTGGTCGTTTTCCCATAAAGCTCCGTCCCGTTGAGCGTGAGCCACCCTGTATTTTATAAATGTCTTTTTAACCCACTGATCTGTATTATTTTACTGGATAGCTATTCACTAAGTCATGGGAGCGCTCCCATTGGAGTGCTCCCATATATTTTGCTCTCTTACTCTTAGGTGGGTATATCGTGCTTACTTACTTTTAGCCCAGGTACATGCGTAGTAAGGTCAGATTTTATACTATGGGAGGGAGAATTGCGGGCTTGCCAGATTAGGTCCGTATTTATCACAAAGCAAATTTGAATTACTAAGGGCTGATTCCACCGTTGAGTTAAACGGAGATTAAAATGACATTGTTAATGTAAAAATGTCATTTTAAACTTCGTTTAACACAACGGTGGATCGGTCCTTATATAGTAGATCAAAGTTATTCTGTCGACTTGGCAACGTTGGCATGGGAGTATGGGAGCATGGGAGTGTGGGAGTGCTCCCATGAGTTAGAGAATAGGTATCCAGGATAGGATATAGCCCCCTAAAAAACGTTCCGAAAAATTGGCCGATTTGGGCAAATAATATGGCGGAACGGATGTTATTTAACGTAACCTCTATTTCCATTTGTCATAACATTTTTCATTTAATTGTGTCAACAAGCTACGATGAGATGTTTTTATTGTGGAAAACAAAGTAAAAAGAGTATGAAATAAACAATAAACTTTCATTCCTGAAGACACAATATGCTTCACGTTTCCATTTTTATATTTTCTTTCATAAAAAATCAAATAATGGGTGAAATTTCCCGAAGGACATCGCCCGCAAAAGGAATAGAAGAAGAATAAGAAGAAAAACTAATCAAATTATAGGTTAGGTATGTCAAATTATCCCAAATTTCAGTTCTGTGAACCCACCATAATTTGCCCAAATCGGCCAGCATTGTTGCACTTCCGGTCTCCTTGGTGGAACGATTTTTTAGTATGTTACATATAGCCTATATCCTATCCAGTAAAATAATACAGATCAGTGTTTTAACCAAGGAATTGTATTGTGAATCCTTTTAACTATTCATTCAATGATAAATAGGTATTTTCCTTCCAAATACAGATGGTGGTATTACTCTCTTATGTGAAAAATGATTTCGGAATCCAGTCCTGGGGGTCGATTCTCGACTTTTTTCCTATAGGAATTTGGTTGATTTTCCTATAGGAAAGTAGGTTACGTATTCTGGAGTCAAGTTGTAGGAAAATTTTGCTAAGCAGTTATAGGAAATGATTTCCCATGCTCATGAGACAGGGAATTTAATTTTCCTACAAGATTTTGTAATCGCGCTTGCGCAATAGTAGCTGGTTTAATGTGGTTTATTGATTTATGCAAATTTTTTAGGCGATTCCAAACTCATTTAAAAAAGAAATATACTACATATATTATTAAAAGTTAATTTTAATTTGACGAGTAAAATTATCCTATTTGAAATGTCTTTAAGTCAATAAATAAAATAAACCAAAATCCATAAATTTTTATGAAAATTTACCAAAGAAACTAGTTACTTTTGAGTCTTTTTTTTGTAAAATTCGCACATCAGGATTCCTCGACGGAGCCCAAACCAAGTTATAATGATGTATGTTGTGAATTTTACTATAATTTGCTAAATATTGAAAGTATTCCTATATTTTTGGATTTCAAATCAGAAATTAGAGGATACAAGCATTAACCTTTTGGTGTAGGAAAAACATTTGTACTAGTTACTTTCTTTAGTTTCTACTTATAAATAAAAAAATGGTAATCACAATGGTAGTCCTTCTGAAACTTTTTCGTTTTCTCTTTTTGCTGCTAATAAAAAATATTAAAAATAAATAACCAGTACATCCAGAAAATCAAATATTTTTAACAAATTGTCAAATTGCCTTGTTGCCAACTGTTAAACAACTATATTTAACTGAAATAAATACATTCCATTGGCTCGTTTTTGCGTTATCTTGAAATTATCAACGACATACTGAAATTGGAACTCCTACAGGAAATTGGATTCCTATTGTACTCGAGAATACCGATAACTAAAACTGTAGGAATATTATCATAGGAATTCATTTTCCTCGGAATCAAATTCCTACAACTCGAGAATCGACCCCCAGGGGGTCAATTCTCGACTTTTATTCCCATGGGAAAATAAAATTTTCCCATGGGAATTCAGTTTTCGTATTCTCGGCATAAGCGGTGGAATATTTTCCAATGAGAAGTATGGGAAAATATTCCCCTGCTTACGAGCATTGGAAATTGTGTGTTTTCTAATGGGAATTGTACTAGAGTTTGCGCATTAAAGTCGAAAATTTGACGAAAGACTAAGACATAACCAAAGATTATTGGATATCTTGGATTTTTGGTGAAATTGTAGTTAAAACATTTTTTTTGTGTATTTATAAATTGATATTATTTTATTTATGGGGGTATATTATTTTTACCTCTTTTTCACTAAGAAACTGATTTTCTTAAATTAGTTAGAAATTGTGGAAGTTGCTAATAAGGGACTGGCAAATAGGTAACACAAATTGAGAAATTTGTAGTAAATTTAATAAGACCTTTTCGAAAATTTTATTATTTCCGTTAACGAAAGATTTTCTTAGTTTCTCGAAACTTTCGTTGCTCTTCTATACAAAAGCTACTTTTTCTTTTTTCAATATGTGAAAAGAAAAACTAAAAATAACTCGAAAAGTTTTAATTATACATAATCGAATATTTTCACTTGTCCTCGGTCAAGCCCCAGTATAAAGATTGGTATATATACTGGGATCAAGCTAGCGATTGCTCGGCACGGCATCTGCTCCAGCGCAGAGGCTCGGCAGGTAATCGGTTACCCAAAAACCACAACAAATACAAATAATACCAACAGTAAATTTTAAAATATCTTTAATGTTATTGGTTATTTCGAAATATTCGTAAACTTAATATCAGACATACGTGAAACTATTATTTCCATGGGAATGTCTATTCCGACAAGTTCGAGAATTGCATAACCTATTACCATGGGAATATAAGTAGTGGAATCTTTTCCCATGGGAAAATTTTCCAATGAACTCGAGAATCGAGCCCCTGGGGGTCGATTCTCGAGTTGTAGGAATTTGATTCCGAGGAAAATGAATTCCTATGATAATATTCCTACAGTTTTAGTTATCGGTATTCTCGAGTACAATAGGAATCCAATTTCCTGTAGGAGTTCCAATTTCAGTATGTCGTTGATAATTTCAAGATAACGCAAAAACGAGCCAATGGAATGTATTTATTTCAGTTAAATATAGTTGTTTAACAGTTGGCAACAAGGCAATTTGACAATTTGTTAAAAATATTTGATTTTCTGGATGTACTGGTTATTTATTTTTAATATTTTTTATTAGCAGCAAAAAGAGAAAACGAAAAAGTTTCAGAAGGACTACCATTGTGATTACCGTTTTTTATATTTATAAGTAGAAACTAAGAAAGTAACTAGTACAACTGTTTTTCCTACACCAAAAGGTTAATGCTTGTATCCTCCAATTTCTGATTTGAAATCCAAAAATATAGGAATACTTTCAATATTTAGCAAATTATAGTAAAATTCACAACATACATCATTATAACTTGGTTTGGGCTCCGTCGAGGAATCCTGATGTGCGAATTTTACAAAAAAAAGACTCAAAAGTAACTAGTTTCTTTGGTAAATTTTCATAAAAATTTATGGATTTTGGTTTATTTTATTTATTGACTTAAAGACATTTCAAATAGGATAATTTTACTCGTCAAATTAAAATTAACTTTTAATAATATATGTAGTATATTTCTTTTTTAAATGAGTTTGGAATCGCCTAAAAAATTTGCATAAATCAATAAACCACATTAAACAAGCTACTATTGCGCAAGCGCGATTACAAAATCTTGTAGGAAAATTAAATTCCCTGTCTCATGAGCATGGGAAATCATTTCCTATAACTGCTTAGCAAAATATTCCTACAACTTGACTCCAGAATACGTAACCTACTTTCCTATAGGAAAATCAACCAAATTCCTATAGGAAAAAAGTCGAGAATCGACCCCCAGTGATACATTGATTATCAATTAGTTGTTGTACCCATTTGTCTTTTTATGATGCATGATGAATCAATGAAGTTTTCAACGTAGCACCAATATTATTGCAAAACACAGTAGGAAATAGAATAGCAAAACATCACAATTTTGTAAATAACTAAGACGAAACTATAAACAGAAACCAAAAGCCAAAGCCAACAAAAAATCACTTAATGCTGCGTTTGAGAATCCACATCGGATGCATCTGAGATGTAAAAAATCTTTGATCACGTGATTCAGTATACGTAAATGTAATGGGACAGATGTGTCCGATGTGGATAAAAAAACGCTCGAGATGTAAAAAATGCATCCGATGTGGATTCTCAAACGCAGCAAAAATCAGACGTAAAAATGAGACTACCCAAAAACATAAATAAATACACGTCATATATTTGGATTCTTTTAGGCGAGTTCGGATAGACAGGGGCTGGAGCGGGACAAATTTTAGGGTGCTTTTAAATGACATTTAAGCGTGTTAAACTGTCACTAATCGGACTAAACCGAACGCTAAAAGGGTCGTTTGGAGTTAAAAGTTTTAAAGGAGTTAAAGGAACTTGGCAGACCGAACGCAATGCTTGGTTAAGGCCAAGTTCAATTTCGTTTGACATGTAATCACGATTTTTTTTAGGTTAGAAAATTGTATTATCCAAAGAGCTTGAAATATATTTCAAGCTCTTTGGTATTATCGATTTTTTCATTCGAAGTAATACAAGACGTCACTTTAAATTTCTATCTCTTTATGTCAAAAATATGTAACACGATGAATTTATAAAACGTATGTCACTAATGAATATGTGGCGGCAACTGACGGCAACACTGTCCAGTACATACAGGTCCGGTATAAGCCATATATAAATGGAAAAAAATAATTTAATGTTTTGATTGAGTTAAATAAAATATCAAAATTAAATGTTTATTTTTAAGTAAACGACATTTTTAAATGTATACGTCTTCAATCAAAAATAATATAGGCTAATACTCAAGTGTATACGAGTGTACTGGACAAGAGATAATTTTATCCTTTACTCCAGTTTTTTGTAATGAAACCAGCGGTAAAATAGATATTTGTGTACCAAGGCTGTGTTTTGGCCGAATTAGACATATGCGTTCGAGTCTAAGCTAGTTCTGGTTAAGTATAAGAGTAATAGGCAAGAAACGGGTGTTCAATCAAACTTGACATCAAGATAGATGTCACATAAGCAGGTGTACTGAAGATGAACTTTGTAGGACCAAGCATCAGATAGGTAGTCGTTTTAACCTGTCAGATTAAAACAAGAAAACCGACAATTCCGAAGCAGAAGCGGATGATTAAAACGCACCTAATAAAAATATTGCGCCAAGATGTAGGCAACACGTAATAAGGGATCAAAATGGCGGAGTTTTCTATTTCTTTATTTCCTTTTAAAAGGCACTCAGGGGGTTAATTTTTGAAACCATTCGCTAAAAGTCGTATGCGTCAATTGGCATATGACATTTATCGCATGAATCAAGGAAAGTATATTTTTGAATGCTCTTCGATAAATATTTTACGAACAGATCAACCTAACGAAGAGTTGTAGATTATTTCAGCAAAATTCGATGATCTACCAATAGAAACCTAGTATGAAACTGCTTTACCGAGATGAATAAACGTCATGTCATTGCAAAACCTATTAAATGCCTATTCGCATGCGAAAACGAATCGAGTAAGTCAAAAATACAGTTTAGGTAAAAGTATACGTTTTCGCATACGTCAGGGTGGCGAATGATTCAAAAATTAACCCCCAGGGGGTCGATTCTCGACTCGTAGGAATATTTTCCTATTAGGCATTCCAACGACCTGTCAAACAATAGGTGCCAGTGGGAAATTCTTGTATATTTAAGGGGGTAGCGACATAGTCTTGCAACTTGGACGCTATTTTTATTCGAAGTAGTACTCGCCAAGCCTGCCAATTTATAAAGAAATGTATAGGTGGGTTTTTAAATATGATTTTTATTGTGTTTGACATAAAATATTTAAATGTAATCCATTATTCATGATTTTACGTAAAATAGATAGAATACACCATATGTCGCCACCCTTAGATATACCAAACCTGCCCACTGGTAATTCATTTGTTTGGAATGCCTAATTAGGCATTCCAACGACCTGTCAAACAATAGGTGCCAGTGGGAAATTCTTGTGTATTTAAGGGGGGTAGCGACATAGTCTTGCAACTTGGACGCTATTTTTATTCGAAGTAGTACTCGCCAAGCCTGCCAATTTATGAAGAAATGTATAGGTGGGTTTTTTAAATATTATTTTTATTGTGTTTGACATAAAATATTTAAATGTAATCCATTATTCATGATTTTACGTAAAGTAGATAGAATACACCATGTGTCGCCACCCTTAGATATATCAAACCTGCCCACTGGTAATTCATTTGTTTGGAATGCCTAATAGGAATTTTTGACATTTTATGTACATCGAAAATTTATGACATTTTCCTACATATAGGAAAGTGTCACAAATTCCTATAGGAAAAGGTTCCTACAAGTCGAGAATCGACCCCCAGAAAGCTTCTCAGTGCGACCATTCTCCGTATAGTAAAAGAAAATCAAGTATGTGAGTAGATGTGTCCGATGTGGATAAAAAAACGTTCGAGATGTAAAAAATGCATCCGATGTGGATTCCACATACTTAAAAGTATGTGGTGGATTCTCAAACGTGGCAATAATAAACAAACGCTCTCGACTTTATTTGGTCACGTGATAAAATGTCAATGACAAGTTAGAAGTTTATACTTATTAAATTTGACTTTTGAGACTACAAATCAACCTAAATTTGAAATATAAACAAAAATTAATAGTATATTATGCAACGATCATGTAATGATGGTTATTAATACACGAGCATTAACCGGGATACGAAACGAGCCAAAGGCGAGTTTCGTATGGTTTATGCGAGTGTTTTAATAACCATTACATGAGAGTTGCATACGCTATTTTTTCTACACCCGATAAATAATCAAGACCTATAAATATTATATTTATATTGGTATTGAACACAATAACAGTAATTACTCGTATTTCTATAAAAAATTCTACAAAATTGTAATTAATGGTATTACTTCAGGTATTGGTATTTCCCTAGATTTTTGCGGTAAAATATTTTGTACTGTATTTTCTGCTTTCTCCGATATGTGTGGAGGAGTCTTCTATATCGCTAATATCAGACATTTTAATATTATAATTATCGAAGTTTAGCTACCTACGAAAATTTAATACGTTTTGACAACTAAAATAATTACATAGGAACCTAGGACAAACGTCAAACAGCATGCTTGATTGAAAAATTGTAGGTTTCTATTGATTAAAAATCTGTATCGTAATGAAAAATCTGTATCATAATGGGTATCATTATGAAACGGATTATGGGCATATAAGTGCATTATTATAATACGGGTGTAGAAAAACACTTTTATATTCATGAGAGCATAAACAAAGGATAAATTGACAAACAAGACTTCACAAAACACTTACTTTCTGGCATGGAACGAACATCTCATTCACATCTCAGGTCTGTTCTGGTTTTGAGAAATAACGATCCACAACTGTCGGGCTCATGCGCAGTAGATAAAAAGTGTTCTGGTTTTTCTGGGACTACTTCGGATCTCTCAGTCCAGTGTTCTGGTTTCGTATCCGAAATAATCCGTGATTGTTGTAAACAGTCAAAAAGTGTTCATGCTTGGGAGTGTGGATCGACTCGGACTGTTTTGACCGCGCATGCGTTTTTGAAGTGTTATGAATATTGTATTGGCTTTTTAGACCATACGAAACGTATACAATCCCAAATTGTTTATTTATATGTGGACGAATGTCTCTTGTTCTTGTTTTATTTGTAAATTAAAGCAATTTTAGAATTATTAATTTTTTAATATTCTGTTTTTATTTATTCCATTGAAATGTGATGATAATGATAAACATATACATGCAAATGTTATTTGAAGCTGAGCTTTCTAAAGGAACTTCATTATTATAATAAACAATAAACAAAACACCTTCATGACGTGTTCTGGTTTTCCAAGAATTTCAAACAGTCGGGGATTTTTGCCTTTACGCATACGGTCCGGCGCAGTTTCAAAACAGTTTTCATTTTGAGAACCAGAACAAACCTCTCATTTCAAATTGAGATGTAAAAAATGTATCTGAACAGGTACATCTGGGATAAACAAACGCAGATGTAGATGTAGTAGATGTGTCCGATGTGGATAAAAAAACGCTCGAGATGTAAAAAATGCAACCGATGTGGATTCTCAAACGTGGCAATAATAAACAAACCCTCTCGACTTTATTTGGTCACGTGATAAAATGTCAATGACAAGTTAGAAGTTTATACTTATTAAATTTGACTTTTGAGACTACAAATCAACCTAAATTTGAAATATAAACAAAAATTAAACACTTTTATATTCATGCTAGCATAAACAAAGGATAAATTGACAAACAAGACTTCACAAAACACTTACTTTCTGGCATGGAACGAACATCTCATTCACATCTCATTTCAAATTGAGATGTAAAAAATGTAATCTGAACAGGTACATCTGGGATAAACAAACGCAGATGTAGATGTAGTAGATGTGTCCGATGTGGATAAAAAACGCTCGAGATGTAAAAAATGCAATCGCTGTGGATTCTCAAACGCGGCATATGTGGTGTAACGTGGGTGTAACTGGTTTAATTTACACTGGTGGACATTGCACTGAGTAAGTGTTCTGTGATTGCACTCAACTGACAGCGAACGAAAGAACTTTTTAATTTCGATTTCTACGATTGGCACACTTGTCAACCGCTAATTTTGACATATTGACAAAAGACACAAGTTTTTTTTTTCATTTGTTTGGATGTGATTGTGATCATACGTTTGATATTTCTTGATATAAAAAGTTTAGAAAAAATTACCAAAAAAGTGCATCATTTTAGTGAACGACATAAAGAAATATGATGGAACGGTTATCGGACGATGCGGAGAACATTCAAAGGCTGTTGCCTTGGATTGGCAACAAGGAAGATATAGTAAACTTCATACGAAAGATTCCAATAGATCACAGTCACTTAAGAATTCCGTTATCAATAAGTTACTTTTTTAAACTCAGGGATCAAAGTGAAGAAAATTACGAGCAAAATATAGAAAATGATGCCAGAGAAATTGTGATATTATTACCAGATACACCATATAATTTAATAAAAAGTCGCCTTAAGGATTTGGGTAATATTCCCAATCGAAAAGAAGTGTTAGTTAAGCAATTAATAAGTGAACGATCAGAACTAAAGTGGATACTACAAGAAATAGACTTAAATGGTGTTAGAAAACGAAGTAATGAGAATCTTGTTGCACTGGATAACCAGCAAGACAACGAAACTAATATCAAAATAAAAATTCGTAAAATAGATGGATCCTTAGAGGTAGTATCTAGTATTAAACAAGAAATTTTACCAAGTTCAAAGAAAATTAATGGTTCTCCTGAATTATTAAGGCAAAGGTAAGTAAATTGACACCATGCATCATACACAATTTGTAGAATCTGATTACAATAAGAAGAACACCGCTACGTCATAACTATTATTTCAGACTTTAAATATATAATTATCTATCAATAAATAAAGAATAAATAAGTTAAGCATATGAAACCATTTCCATATTCCTATAATATTAACATGCCACAGACACAGGTGGTGGTGATTATCAGTGATTCATTCTGCCAAGTGATGTCCTACTAGTGTTCGTCTTGTAATCATGTCCTATATCTCACAAATTCACTCTTCTTTTGTAAGTTTTTTTATATTTTACATTGATATGATATGGGTAAGTTGTGGGTTTTCTAATTATTCTTACTCTTTACTTTGTTAAGTAGTCAACAAAAAATACTGACCCAGTTTAAAATTAAATTTGCCAAATAATTTTCTTTGGGGCCAAAAACTGTTTTCTTGGACTTGTTTCTGTCGAAATTCTACACTCATCAGGACTGAATTATTGTTTCTTGTTATCCTGATTTATCTTCTTTGATTATATGAAACATGTCTATTTATGATGAATAACCACAATTCCAATTTTCAAGATCATACCTTTAAAAAATTGATACCCCCATACAAACTCTCACCATCCTTTCTTCCCTCCCCTATCTCCATTTTCCCATTACTTCCCTTTCCCTCTTTCCCACCTTAATATATGAAAATCCAAAAACAATGAAATCTGGTTATTATTATATATTTTATTTTAGGTTGCTTATTATTTATTTAAAATACACATTGACAACAAAAAATTTAAAATATAATATTAAATTTTAGTTCAGGCTATCCTTTTTATTTTGTTACAACACCACTTCATGCATTGTCCACAATTGTTAAAATAAAGAACAGACACCTATTTATTTTTCTATTTCACTCTTCCTACAATATACACAGAGATGGGATTAATAGAAAAATAAAAGTAGACATTTGGCAACAAAATTAAAATTCTCTGGATTTATTGGTACACGTCACGGGATATAGAGGACATTTTCAACTTTAACAATTATTTCCTTCGGCTTCCAGTGATATCTGAACGCCAAAATTTTGCTAAAGTATTTTATAAGTGGTAAAGTTTAAAATGGAGTAATAAAAAAATTTGTCCATTCACCTCTCGCGGAAAAGTTTAAATAAATAAAAGTTTGTGCATGAAAAGTAAATAACTTTGACCTATTTGAAATATTATGTGCTCAATATACAGGATGTTCTAAAAATAGAAGTAATTGAAATGACATTTTTAAGCTAACTTGTGGATCTTTGAAAAATAAACATCTTGTTCTTATTCTTTTTTTCTCGAACTATTAATTTCTTAGAAATTTGCACTATTGGAAAAAAGAATTTTTGACAATATTTAGGCACAATTTGCAAATAAACTAAAGCCCATATAAAGAAAGGTTATTAAAGACAGTTGTTTGTTTTTAACAATCTAAAATTTCGATATGAACAAATTTATGATTTTCTACTTTCATATTTTTCTATTTTCAACATACCCTGTGTATCGAGGTGTATATTGAGCACACGTTTTAATATATTTTTCATCCAGAAACTTTTAATATTATATTTCCTGACAAATGTCAAATAATGTTTCCTTATACCCAATATTATATAAAATTGAAAGTAAAAAATGTTATGAAAATCCTCAGAAAAGCATGGAATAATAATTGTTCTATTCAAGTTTTGTTAACAAGATAACAAGTTTTGGGCTGAAATTTTTTGTGAACATTTTTGGTACCGTTTTTGAGCCTTCATCAGCTATTTGGTGGAATTAAACATTATGTGGGAGCCTTGTGGTAAACTATATCTTAATTTGTTATACTTAGTAATAAAATGAAAACTATTTTGTTTCTATTTTATTTTAGTACAATTTAAATTTTTTGGTAGTTTTGTGGCAAATAAATGCATTTAAAATATTTGTATATCCTTATAGTAGGGGAGCCCACGATGCTAAATGGGGATTTACTCGAGCATCATAGAGACCTATTGGGTTGCAAAGCTTAGATGATAAGAAGAAAAAAATGTCATATATACCTTTTAATCGGTGGGGGAAGCGGCTATAGATTTTTAAATATGTAAAAAAATACTATTGCATGGACATACTCAGCGTGTCAGATTTTCTAAGGGGGTGTTAAGTGAACCAAAAAAAGCTGACGATTTTCTAGAGGGATTCGCCTAATCTGACAAAAACATTTTTTTTATATTTTTAAATCATTGAACTTAATTAATTGAAAAGCTCAGGAAGTAGCATGCAAATAAAAAAGTGTATGTTTTTTAAGTAGAAACCAGAGTGGGGAAGGAGTGAGAGAGTAATAGATAGAGAAAGAGTGAGAGCAGTGCCGGTTTAACCTAAGATGAGGCCCTGGGCGCTGGAGATTTAGGGGTCCCCTTCATTGCTATTAGTTGTCAGCTTTTTTAACAAGTGAAACATGCTGTCAATAATATTTATTGTTAAAACTAGAAGAAAAAATTAAAAAAAAAAATGTAAACATTTCTAAATATACAAAAAAAAACAACACAAAAATAAAACAACTAAACAAAAAACATTCCAAAAAATACACAAGACAAACATTATTTTACTTTTTTCTTGACTTGGTATTATCCATTGGCGTAGCCAGCATTATTATCTGGAGGAAGCCTGGAGGGCTAGGGGGCCTGAGACAGCTGGTCACCACCACCGAAATTTATTACATCCCTCTTTTCTGGCCAACTGACATATAATACTATCACAATTCAGTTGCTCCAGGTAAAAAATGGGACATAGAAAACTGAACATTGTCTGATTAAAAATAACATTAAACGAAACATGTTTAGGTAAAATGTTTCCCGTTTCGGAAATACAGGGTGTTAAAATTTAAAATTCGTAGAAAATTTAATGGCTATAATTTTTTTTTATTACTCAATATAATTTTATTTAATTCGGCAAACATTTTTGGTGTTACCAAAAAAACTAGATAAATAAAGTTTGCCAGTAGCGTACGGCATGAGTAACCTCTTTACATTTTACGCCACTGTCTAAAATCTTATTCGAACTATAATTTTTATTTTTTTGAATTGTGTTAAATAAAACAAAACACAAACGACTGATACGACACGGAAATTTTAGGGTAGGTTTACATTAAAACCGAGCGGCATTTATCACAGCCGCATTAAAACTAAACCGTTTAAATCACAAGCTAACCTTGCTTTTGTCTAGGGTACGTGCTCTTGGAACAGTATAAAACTCGATTAAAACCCTTCCCAGCTAGCACAAAAACATCCCATCTACGTTAATAAGCTGCAATTTCATGCTCTTCAAGCCTTTCAACTTTTTTTGTATAGATATTTATAAAATGCTATAATGTAACCTAAATATATGACAATTTATTAGAAGAGGATAAATTATATTTTTTATATAAAAAGATTTTACTTCTCAATACATTGAATAAAAAAGAAATTGACAACTTGTTTAACTATTATTAAAGGAAATTATATAGAAATAGGAGCGAATCACTCCCGCAATACATGTACAAAATGTCCGAAATCCCATTGAAAATCGCCGCAGTTCCATCAAAATCAGCGGCAATCGCTAAGAAATCGTCGCAGTCGTTCGGAATTCCCTCGCAGGGTATAATTAATAAGATTTAAAAATTATTTAAAATTTTAAGGATCAACATACATTTTTAATAATATTACTATGTATACCGAAGTAGTATTTAATATTAAAAAATATTGTGTAATACCAGACAATGATTTTATTCTGTTGAACCAATTTCTCCATAAAAATGAAGTTAACAAATATAGCTTTAGTAACATCATCCATCAATTGATCGAAAACCTTTGTCACTTCGACCACATTTTTTCACTTATAATGCTCATTTTGAACATGTTTTAATATGGATTTTGCCTAATGAGTTGGTAGTTTTTTTACGATATTGCAGGCAAGTCTTTTTATAAAATAATAATTTATACCGTGTGTCACTTTTACATACTCATAACAATACCGTTTAGTTTTTCCTTTCCGTAAAGATAACAAATTAATTGATTTTTCAATTAAGACACTTATTACTTTACTTTTTTATCCCATTTTTTAAACGAATACACTTAAAATTAATATTTATCGATTATGATTTTTTTCACGTGGATATTTTAACATGCTTGTTTACAAAAAAACCGTACGAAAAAGAGGACTGGTACTGACGCATGCGCACAAAAAAAAAATGTGATAAAAAGGTCTATCACTGGCAATCATTAAAAATCACGTGCAGTCAGTTGACATTCCACCCATTAGCCATTGTGCTTTGACTAGGCCAACTAAGCCATCTTGTGTAAAATTAAACAAATTGCATTTACGTTTATCGAAAGTGTCGTTCCATCAATTATTATTAATTTTAAAATGCCATTTTTGACAAAGTTCATCAAATATCTGATCTGATAGAAGATACTTCCAAGGTGGTCCAGAATTGTCTCTATTTCACCAGAATTTTTTAATACATAATAAAATAATTGTTTGTATTTTATTATAGTGGGTCATACACGTTTTAATTAGGGTTTTGAATGTATTTTATTTCAAAAGGAATTAATTTATTGACAGAATACATTTTTTACTTTCCTGTCTGTATACAGATAAGGAAAGTATAGGAATCATGATTTTTTTGACGGATTTTTACGTTTTGGGGTTCCCTAAATCCGTTTTGACTATTTTCGCGATGATGTATGTGTGTGTCTGTATACTCAATAACTTGTGAACGGATAAAGAGGAAAACACTAAATTTTAAACTTAATAACTAATAATGAGTGAATTACATTTTAGGCATAGTCGGAACATCTGGGGGTACTTTATAGGGGTCGTTTTTTTACTACGAATATATGTTATTTACGATTGGAGAAGAAAATTCTTTAAATTAAAGTTGCTTGTGTTGCTCTATAATAATTTTTCTAAAATTATTCGTATTCAAAAATTTTTACAAAAAAGTGCATATTTAGAATTTTTAAGAAAAGTGCCTATTTCGAATATGGTGAAAACTCAAAAACGGTTAAAGAGAAAAATTTTAACTTAAGCTTTCATCCATTCTCTAATGAGCTGATTAGATTTTGGGCATAGTCAGAGCACTTTGGAAAGGGTCGTTTTTCTGCTTAATAGAATTATTTAGTATTGATCTAAGTAGCTGTTACCCAATGAGTTTCTTAGCGAGATCCAAAGTTGAGGACTGTACTAAATTAAGTTCATTAGATATTAAGCTTTGCTTTGTTTTTAAATTTACTGTTAATTTTTAATAGGGTTTGTAAAGTATCCAATCAATAAATATATGTTATTTACACTTGAAGAAGAAAATTCTCCAATTAAAAGTTGCTTGCGATATTTTTCTTTATAATTTTTATCTTATACATAATTTTCCAAAAATGGTCCATATTCGAAAAATTTTACAAAAAGTACAAAATTCGAATTTTTAAGAAAATTGTTTAAATAAAAGTTGCTTGTGATTCTCTATAATTTTTGTCTCCTACAATTTTCCTAAAATGGACCGTATTCGATATATTTGAGGAAAATTGCAAATTTTGAATTTGGAAATTACTCAAAAATGGATAAAGAGAAATACACAAAATTTTAAACTTAGTCCTTAATAAATCCTGCAGTGAGCTGACATAGTCGAAGCTCTTGGGGGAGGGGGTACTTTTTAGGGTGTCGTTTTTTTTTTAATTTATTTATCTGTTATTTACGATTGCTGAAAAAAATTCTTCAAATAAAAGTTGTTTGCGATATCATTCTCTAACATTTTTGTTTTATACATGATATATCTTTAAAATGGGCCGTAATAGAAAAATTTGACAAAAATGGTAAAATTTTAATTTTTCAGTATTTTCGTTGGCCATAAATACATGTAAAAAGTATTTGGAGTAAGATGTGTATGGAAAATCTCTAAACATTTACAGGGGTGATACAGTAGGTTGTACAAATTAACCGGAAAAAGCTTGTAATAACTAGACAAAAAAGTCATGTGTTGAACATATCAGATTTTTATGTAAAAAAGCGGAAACAATTATTTTTTGCAAAAATAGTACACAGAAACTATAGGGATAAAAACACAACCTGATTCATCCCTTTAGCTTTAGAATAATAGTTGACAGGTACAGTGTTACTATAAGTTTATTTAATTTAAGTAGATATGTTTAAATAAAAAGTTTATAAAGAGTGGTCCAAAAAGGTAGTTTGTGCAACAAAAGTGGATATAATGGCCATATGTAATACGTATAATCCACTCAAGTTGTACAGTATATTTTTTTACGACCCACTAACAAAAATTTACAAAATTTTAAAAATTTATTTAGAGATAATTAAAATAAAATGACTATTTTAAAAATAGTTGATGACTTTTATTAATTTATTAAATAAAATAATCTTTAAAAAACAAAAACAAAACAAACATTTTAATGTACAATATAAGTACAATACATGTACAAAATGTCCGCAATCTCATTGAAAATCGCCGTATTCCCATCAAAATCAGTGGCAATCGCTAAGAAATCGTCGCAATCGTTCAGAATTCCCTCGCAGTCTCCCCGAAATCTCCCGCAGTCGCTGAGCAATCACTAGCAATCGTTAAAAATCGCACGCAGTCAGTTGACATTTCACCTATTCGTCATTGTCGGAGTAGGTGCATTGACTAGGCCATCTAAGCAATCTTGTGTAAAATTAACGTTTATCGAAAATGTCGTTCCATCAATTATAATTAATTTTAAAATGCCGTTTTTGGAACAGTTCATCAAATTTCTGATCTACTTGTATAGAAAATATTTCCAAGGTAGTCCAGAATTGTCTCTATTTCACCTGATTTTTTTTTAATGCATAATAAAATTGTTTGTATTTTATAGGGGGTCATACACGTTTTAATTAAAATGTAATTTATTTAAAAAGAAATTAATTTATTGACAGAATCCTTTTTTTACTTTCCTGTCTGTATGCAGATAAGGAAAGTATAGAAATCATGATTTTTTTTTCGACCTCGAGTTTTATACGAATTTTTACGTTTTGGGGGGTCGTTTTTCTATTCCATGGAGTATAATATGTTATATTTTACGCTTGGAGAAGAAAATTCTTTAAATAAAAGTTGCTTATGTTGCTCTATAATTTTATCCTATAGGTTCGTATTCAAGAAATTTTACAAAAAGTTCAAATTTCGAATTTTTAAGAAAATTGTTCAAATAAAAGTTGCCTGCCATTCTTTATAATTTTTGTCCTAGACATGATTTGTACCGTATTCGAGATTTTGAGGAAAAGTGCAAATTTCGAATATAGTGAAAACTCAACTTTAAAGTTAAGCTTTGATCCATTCTGTGTTGATTAGATTTTGGGCATAGTCGGAGCACTTTGTAAAGGTGTAGATCCAAGTAGCCTATCTCCTTTTAACAAGATGATGGCTGTTACCAATGAGTTTCTTAGCGAGGTCCGAATAGATATCTTTAATGTTAGCCAAAAGTAAAAAAAAATTCGAATTTTTAAGACAATTGTCCAAACAAAAGTTGCTTGTGTCATTCTCTATAATTTTTTATTCTATACATGATTTTCCTAAAATGGACCGTATTCGAGATATTTGAAGAAAAGTGCAAATGTTGAATTTGGAAATTACTCAAAAACGGATAAAAAGCAGAATACAAAATTTTAAACTTTAGCTTTAATAAATCCTGCGGCGAGCTGATTAAATTTTTGGCATAGTCGAATCTCGGGGGGGCGGGGGCGGAGTGTCGTTTTTTAGTTTAAGGAATATGTTAATTACGATTGGAGACAAAAATTCTTCATATAAAAGTTCTATACATGATATATCTTTATAATGGACCGTAATTGAAAAATTTTACAAAAAGGGTAAAATTTTAATTGTTCAGTATTTTCGTAGTCAATAAATAAATGTAAAAAATATTGGGAGTAAGATGTGTGTGGAAAATCTCTAAACACACATTTACAGGGACGATACAGTAGGTTGTATGAAATATCCGGAAAAAGCTTGTACCTAGACTAGACAGGAAAGTCATGTGTTGGAAATATCAGATTTTTATGTAAAAAGTGTAAAGAATATTTTTTTGCAAAAATAGTACACAAAATCTATAGGTATAAAACACACACCCTAATTCATCCCTTTAGTTTTAGAATTATAGTTGGCAAATGCAGTGTTAGTATGAGTTTTAATTTAATATGTTTAAATAAAGAGTGATCCACAATAGTAGTTTGTGCAACAAGAGTGAATATGATTGCCATATATGTAAGACGAACAATCCACTCAAGTTGTACAGTATATTTTTTTACTATCCACTAGCGAAAATTTACAAAAATTTTTAACATTATTTAGAGATGATTAAGATAAAATGACTATTTTAAAAATAGATGATGATTTTTATTAATTTATTAAATTAAATACACTTTAAAGAACAAAACAAAAAAAATATCTTTTAAATTTACGATATATTTGTAAATATACTCGAATATCTTGTTGAATGCTTTTATTTATCGATTATTCACAAGAATCATAAAACAATTTTAACAAATTTTTTTTTTTTGATATATTAAACAAATCTTTAGTTTTTCTTTTTCTTGTATGACCCATACATGTTCTATACAAAATTTAGTTCTCCAGATATAACACCCAGCTAATGTTTTTTATTGGCAACCAACTGGAAAGCCATAACATTGTTGTAGAAATCCTTCGATAATACCTGCAATTTTCAAAAATACTGGCAATCCATACGGAAATCGCCGCAATCAGTACGGAAATCAACGCAGTCAACACATAAATGAGCGCAATGACGCAGTCACGAGAAATCTATTGAAGTCATGTGGAAATCACCGCAGTAACTAGAACTCCGTAGGAAGTCACATGGAAATCTCCGCAGTCACCCAGAAATCGCCATATGATTGCGGAAATACATGTACATTTTTACAAAGAGTGATTCGCCCCTCGATAGAAATTAAAACATATGCCTTGCTTTGTTGTTTTAAATAAAACAACCAATGTTATATGTTATAAATTTTATGCTTGATTTCCAAAGTAGATATGCAGATTTTATAAAAAACAACTCGTGTTTTTTAGCAAGATATTCTATTATACTCGAGAGCATCATCTGTGATTTCTCTCAACTTTTCTTCTGGGTTTTCACTTGAACTGATGGTTACATTTCCAGGCACATCTAGCCTGTTGAAGAGAATGAACTGCTTGAATTCTGATATACCTGACATACCATGTACCTATAGATTCACTTTTTATAAAATTTCAGGTGTTATATATTCTTCTTTAGACAATTCTGTAGTATTTACTTTTGCTTCTAAAATTCCTGAAATGTCAGGTACAAAGGAAACCTAAAATATAATATTTTTAAAATGTATTTTTAGTTTTATAAATATTTGGTGTAAAATGTTAGTGGACAATCGGTTAAATGTTTATCTTCTCGTTTGCAACGCTTTATCTGCAATTCTTTGTTTTTATTGTAGTTAAACCATTTTGTATACCTAATGAATGAAATAATAAATTTATATCAGCCATTGTAATCAGAAACAAAGACAATGGTTTAGAAAATAGTTTTCTATTTTATAGAGGACCCTTACCAAATCTACTCGAATGTATAAATAATAATTATTTATAAAATAAATTCTGGAAGTCAAAAAAACCATCAAAAAAATGACAAATGACAAGAAAAACTGATAAGTGACAATTGACATAAACAAACGTTCCGAATTCAGAATTGTGATGTTCACGGTACTTCTCGTGGATACTATTTTTGCAAATTACTTTATTACGTTGTGTTAACATAACAGGTAGGTTATCTAGGTAAGTAAAAAATAGAAGTTTTGCGAGGTTTTGATTTCCTTCAACAACTTCTCATGAACGTTGCATTTATGTTGTATAGTAATGTTATTACATTCCCTTAATGTAACATTGCCGAAAGGCTTGGCAACGTTATGTGCTAGCTGGGTTTGATCTTAACGTTTTCTTGTCCATTACCCATACAGAACAAATACATTTTAGAAATATTTCAAAAATATTACATTGAAACATTTGTAATGTTGTATAAATATTACGAAACATCTCAGAAATGTGCCTGAAACTTAAAAATATCCTGTAAATTTAATATTTCACAGTAATGTTTATGAAATAAAAATTTGAAATCTTTTAGAAATATTAAATAGTAATATTTGAGAAATGTATTCTAGCTTTTTTGTTCTAAAATATTAGACTAAAAAAAGAGATTTATAAATATACATGTTTATTTAAAATACACAAAACTCAAACATTGATTCTTAAACAAACAAACAAATAAATAATTTTTAAACAATATTTCAAAAATATAAAGGCGGTTCGCTTCATTTCCACAAATTCCTTTAAATGCACTAATCTGAAACAAATAGTTTTTTTTTTTTAATAAATGCCCCAAGTAAAGAAACATTTACGATTATTACAATCTGATCATTAAGATCAATTAGCAATTTTATTCTAATCTAACTTATCAAGGGATGAAAAACTTCATAAGCTAATATTCTACTCACTAGTATACCTTAGAGTCTAATTATGTAGTTACACTACCGTTAACGTATAACACTCACTATACTTTGCTTTCATCAAACATCACTGAACTAACTCAAAAGGCTTGGTTCTCTGGAATCTTCTTATTAGATTGGCATTGTTGAGGAGCTCGATAATCTCAAGGTTTCCATGTTGGAGCAGTCGTTGTTGGTGACTACTGGCAAATTTTTGTATTGTATTTTCAACAGTCTCCACTTTAAGGTCCCTATGAAAATCAGTATTGTGGCAATACCAGGGTGCATCGACGATGTTTACTTTATTCTGGAAATTTTGAATAACTTCGATGTTACTTTTACTGGCACAGCCCCCATGCTGGCGAGTCGCTTCATTCCCACCAATTCCTTTAAATACACTAATCTGAAAAAAATTATAGGTAATTAAAAAGTTCTATTAATATTGTTTTAAATTAACTATAATAAAACAATACTCATGCCTAAACAAAACATGAAACTCCACTATTCAATCAGCTGTAGAAATAATAAATCAAACTGGTGGAGGGACAGCCTATGTAGGTTATATTTAAATAAAAAATAGGACTAAAACTGCCTATAAATTTAATAAACGAAATGCCGTCACTCGTTTCAGAGAAGAGATAAAGTTAATAAAACTAACCTAAACAAGCATTGTAATACTCGTCTCAATTTCTAAAGACATATTCTGCTTCCAATATAACAGCATGACGCATAAATAACAAAAAAAAAGGAAATTACAAAAATCGACAAATCTATAATTACTTATTTAGAATATAGGGTTGTCTCTAGCTGGACATAGTCATTCCCATCTTGAATACCTTGATCTTCTTACAAATCAGAAATTCTTCATTAAGTGTTGGCCTTTTACAACATAACACTTTTAGTAACCTTTTGTGTAACATGTATACCATGTTTCAGAAACTTTAAGTGAAATATTTAACTAAAATATTTCAGACATATATCAGAAACTTGTGTTTGAAATGTTATATGTTTAAAACGTTTGAAATATTTCTGAAACACTTCTGAAATAATGTGTGCCGTATGGGTAACTAAACGGTTTTATTTAATTTCCGGCCAATTTTACTTTCTCGAGACGGTGGAAGCCAAGATAGATAAAAATATTTAGGCTTACATAAAAACGACAAGTTAACCACTTAAACGTATAATTTCGATTTCCTTTAATACAGAACAATCTTAAATAAAAGGTAAAATTATTTTTCTTTCAAATTAATGTTTCAATTTGCAATTTTTTTTTAATTTTTTATTGGATTGTAAAACTTCTGAAATTTTAAGGCCCCTAAATTTTTAAGACTTTTTTGTTAACATTTATCGATATCGAGATCGATATACAT
The DNA here is from genome assembly GCA_927349885.1 of Psylliodes chrysocephalus. Lineage (NCBI taxonomy): Eukaryota > Metazoa > Arthropoda > Insecta > Coleoptera > Chrysomelidae > Psylliodes > Psylliodes chrysocephalus. The sequence goes on from OV651821.1 coordinate 37,915,720, forward strand.
ATTTCTACCATAACATTCCGAAATCACCACCTTACTTTTTATTATTTTATAGTTCTATGATACGAATATAGGTACATATAAATATTCTTCAAATATAAATTGCTTTTATTTGCTAAAAGAATGATGTATGTATTTTTCAAATGTTAAACAGTAAGATAAATTATCTTTAAAAGTATACATGTAACTAACATTTTTAGCCTCGTGTATTTAAAATGTATTTAAACTGGTTTTAAAAGGGCCTTCACGGCAGCTTTAAAATCAGTTGTTCAAGGTAATATAGTTTTATGGTGGTATTTATTTTTGGTATTATTGACCTCTTTCAGAGTAGGCCCTTTTATGCTAAAGGCGTATTTATTACAACATTAAGGCTTGTTTTAAAACTAATTGGTTTTAATTGCAGTTTTATTCTACAGTTTTAAAGCATCCTTGAAGTATTGAATAAAACCGTTCGGTGCTAATTGGGTATTTATAATTTGATACAAAATAGTAATTAATAATATTCTATTTGATCAGAGATTTACCCCCACTTTTACATATTGATATAGCCGACACATTTTTATGATGCAACATTAGTCATTTAAAAACAAAGAAAATAGTAGTCTAGACGACATGGAGATATATAATGCTCTGTGACTAAGTGATAACACTTGGTATAAGGCAAATGTGCAATGCTTGATTAAAAACAACACTGTATTACTATTTACAATTAAACATCCAAATACTTTTAAATTTGGGACTAAAGATAGATACACGCTACATGCTATTGTTTTGACATTATCAGATTTGACACCCATCAATAGCGAGGTGTCCTAAAAAAAATATCGTTTTTTTAAAGCATTAGATCTCAGATTCTTATCAAGCATCATAAAAAAATCTTGTTAGAAAATCCGCCAATGACAGTTCAAGTTTATTATCCTGGGCTCAGTGTGTCGAGCTTTCGCGCATTAAATTACTGACATCCGATGCATCCCAAAGCAGAACAATGTGAATTTGTCGTTAATTTGCATGGTTCATTGTAGGATTGGATGGGTGGCATATTAGAGTAATGCAATTTCTGTTGATACAACGCGCAACGTCCAGATTATCGAGTTACCGTGTTGATGACGGTGGGCGCGGGGTTTTCCTCACCAGCAAGTAAAATAGTACCATCAATCATCTGTAAATCGCCCCAGAGCGCCACAGCAAATAATAATATTAATAAAAGCCGTCCCTAAAGCAGGGACAGAAGTTGGAAACGCTTTTGATAGGTAGAGGTCAAACCCTGTCGGAGGACTTAGAGAATTTGGCGGCAATGTTTGTCCGCCATTGTCGCATCATAGAATAAAAATAATACCAAACATTTTAAATTACCGGCAGAATTGAACAAACGTATCTATTTATGTGCTACAAATAATCATTTAAACAAGTAATAATATCCCAAATCATAATTCTACAAAATTTCAACATCTATTCACAATTTGTTGAACTGTTTGCGCGAAATTGTTATTAGCATTTATATAATAATTTTCTACGCCAATGTTTCGCGTTCACTTCGGTTAGTTTCGCGGCAAAACGGTCAAATCCTGCATATGAAGTGGGAGAACTTTGCAGGGGAAATTTCTCCATTGGTTCATTTGTGCAGTGAACAGCCAGTTAAATTTCATAAGAGCACATTATTTTAAAATCACATATAAATAACTTAATAATATAAATTCACTTTAATATATTTATTATTTTCATATGTATTAATCTCTACTTTTTTGGTACCCCACTGCGCTCAGGCTGATCGCGTCTGTTGGTTCAATATGTTGATTGAACGCGAGAGGTGTCTGAAAATGAATGTTAAAAAGGCAGGTTAATAGATCCGTAAAACAGCAGTGAAACCACGCTATTTTTAGCATCATTTTGTGCATCGCACGTAGATTACGTCACGACAGTTAACTTCGCTTGGTCCAACGGTTAGTTGTTGTGTTGTGCTTCGTCAAGGTCCCTCTGACTAGGAGTCTTTAATTCAACGTTGCCACGTTTGGTAGATTTTGCTTTTTCGGTAGGTTTTCCGCTATTTTGGCTAGTTTTAGTAGACAATTTTCTTTTGGTAGATTTCAGTAGATTTCTATAAATTAATAAAAAAAATCCAATTACTCAAATAAAACTTCCTACTTAAATAATTTTATTGCCAAAATGGATTGCTAAAAACGTTAAGGCCGGGCGATCATCAAAATAAATAATCAATTATTTTCGTCTAGTAGATTATTTAAAAATAATCGATTCTTTATGATTTATCGATTATTTTCGATTAATCGATTATTTCCGGTTAACGGATTATTTTCAATTAATCGATTAATCGATTATTTCCGATTAACGAATTCTTTTCGATTAATTGATTCTTTTCATTCTTTTGGATTCTTTTCGATTAATCAATTTTTTTCGATTAATCGATTATTTATTTATGACTAGAGTACAGCAAGTTATTTAATAGTTGTAGTGTTTGAAAACAGTATATTGTAATCGATTAATCAAAATCGAATAATATCTCTAAAAAATCGAAAATATCCGATTAATCTAAAATAACCGATTTTTGTATTTTGTTCGGGATTTGCAGTGCGTATTTGAATTTACTTAATACGATTGCTTTTACTTATAGTGTGGTGTAGTGTAAATAAAGTTTTAAACAGTTCTACCGGGAGACATTTGAACAAACCTATTATTTTCATCTTGGCTTTGCAATGCCCAGGGTGGGTATAGTGGCTTTTGTATAGCCACGTAATTTAATTAAGAATTGCTTCACTAAAAGAGCAAATGTTTGTGCGAAGTATGAAAATCATATTTCAGGATTCACTGGCAGCTCTAAGGTTTGTCCTCTCTAAAAACTAACCAAAACAACAAAATTTTTGCTTTTTTTTAGTTTGACAGGTTCTTCGAAAATTTCACGAGTTTCAGATGAAATAAAAAAGGTAGTATCTGTGCTTGTACCATTTCTAGTTATGGATCATCTAAGTCAGCCATACTCAACCTTACTCAACCTTTTTTCCTTCGGGTCACATACCTATATTTGCTATGTTACACGGGCCGCAATATTTTTGGATGATTACCCTTTATTTAGTACATCCATTTAAAATTAGTGAGAATCTCTAATAAATAAAACAAAACATAAATATATCCTATCGGTTTACTGCAAAAACAAGATAACTCACATTTATAGAGTTTGGAGAAAACGCTGTTCAACGTTTGAAATTGTGTAAAAAATCAGTAAAAGCTTTAAACTGTTTAATAAACAATAACTCCAATAGAAAAAGGTATTCAAAATATAATTAATTAATCTATAAACTAGAATCTGTCGATGTGTAAAAAAATAGAAAAAGCGTCACTTTGCTTATTTTAGTTGTCAACATACAGGTCATAGTATTTAATGACTGTGTCACTATCTTCTATGGAAGGTTCAGGTACCGTGTCTTTAACATTATTGGATACAGGTAGATTGTGATAATAATGATGAATTTCACCTGATTTGCAAAGTTTTAGTAAATCTTTCTTTTTAGCATTACTAATGTCTTGCACTTTTTTGTAAGTATCTTCAGAGCTATTATTTCACCATTTCAGGCATCCCTCTGCCGGTATGGCTTGGCTTTTTTAAGCAATGCGAAAAGCTGGTGTTTTGGAGTTGTTTCAGTGATTTAAGAAGTGTTTCTGGTCGTTTTAGCGGGAAAACAATATGGAGACGAGGGTGACATAATCACCTTGTCGATTTCGGACTAATCGAGAAAGGCAATAGATGGCTTGGGCAACAAATACTTCAACAAAAATAAGTGTTCTGGTCTTTATCATGTTTTGGCAAAAACACTATTAGGAATCGGACTAAATACATTTAGCAAAAATAAGTTTTTTCTTATCTGGTTTTGGTAGACACACTGTTAGCAACTGAATATAATATTATGATTATATATCTGTATAAATGTCACTCATCTTGTTTGTACATATTGTGAATGTATTAATATGGAGTTAGTTTTTCTTGACCATCTGTTTATCATAAATACAGACTCCGTTCACACTTGTTTTGTTCATGCCGTATATTATTTGAACTATTTTGGAGACGAAATTGTATTTAGCTCGAAAATGCCGAAAACGGAACTATCTTGTTCTTGGAGTAACTCTATGATCCAAACGTTTGTTTAAAAATTAGCGTGAAATTTATTGCAGCGACCGATGAATGTTTTCGCGCATATTGCTCAAAATTTTAAAAACAAACCTTATTTTTAAAAAGCACCTACTTAATAATAATAATGTTTCTGGCCGCAAAAAATCTTGGAGGGCCGCATGTTGAGTATGGCTGATCTAAGTGATGGTATCAAGCAACCTTTTGATGACTCGGGAATCTTATAAAAAATTAGAAATTTAATTGTATTAAAACGGACGAGGCCAAAGAAGTTTTGAGGGATATTGGCTCTCTTACAAAGTTTTACAAATGCTAAAATTATTGGAAAAAATTGAACCCCCGTTTTAAATTACCACCAGCCGCCACTGGAACTCTGGTAAAAGTTTCAAATTTATGTCCCTACTATACCTTCGCACAAGCTTGGCTTCGGAGATTAAAATTCACTCTTAAAAAGGCGAATTATAGGGAGAGTATTATTACCCAGCTACTATTTTTTAAAACTTCCAATTAATGACTAACCTGTCAAAATAATTTGCTATAAAAACTTATCAGCATTTTTAATCCTAGTTAAATAAAAAAATCAAAAGTTTAGTTTTCTATGAACATTTCCGTATGTTAAGGTATTTGGAAATAAATTGATGTTAAATACTATCATTATTTATTATTCGCGCTCACAAGCAGCCAATAAAATAATTACAAATGGTTATAGCGTTGCCAAATATCAGTCAAAATAATATATGAAACTTTTGAGTTTGTTTTTGTTTTTCACTTCGGAACTAATATAATGTGCATAAAACTCTATCACCATCAATTCGTGGAAGATTAGTTACTTGAATCTACTTTCAAAAACACGGGATTAATTTTCCCCCTAAAAGACGAAAGATGACAGGAAAATGTACAGAAAAAACCATTGATTACAGTTTAAGTTTCAAACCGAGGGGTCAACAGTGGTTCAAAATTCAAACAATTCCAAAAAATTCCAACAATTTCAATAATAATTTCAACACTTTTCAACAATTCATGTTCTAATTCCAACGATTTCAATAATTCTAGTTCCAATTATACTATAACGATTGTTTAATTTAAAAATAGTTTTTTTTTTTAACAGTTTATTTATAACGTACCAATTAATTTATTTAATACTTAAGCACTATTATAATTCAAACTTCTAATTTATTTTTACAATTTATCTTTACTTGACATTTGTATTGAGACTTCTGTATATAAACTTCAACTGAACTGCTAAACAATGTCGCGCTATTTATATAAAGCCAGCCCTGCTCTAGTAGATTCTCGGCGGTCTAGAAGCGCCTCGATATTCTTCATCCACGCGTCGGACTGCGAGAGAAAACATTCGAGTCGATTTCTCGAGACTCGAGGCAGGTCTCGATCTCGCTAACGGGCCAGACACCATGGCGCAGCAAGGTAAATAAATAACGGCGTCGGATTTAGTCGATTGCACAATACTTTTTTTTGCTTTAGAGGGAATTTAATTGAAATAGAAATTGTTGTCAAAGTCAAAAATTACGCAAATTGTCGACGAAAAGCAATAACTGTAAGTTGATCTCGTATGTAGCAAAAGTTAAGTTTTGAGGAAAAAGCAAAAATCGTCAAATAAGAGTTGCTTGTGATGTCATTCTCTATAATTTTTATCCCAAACATGATTTTCCTATAGTTTATTTGAAAATGAATGATAGCAAAATTTTTATGACCCAGAAGATAAACCCCAATATAACATCATAAATCAGTGACGGAGAATTTCTAAAATAAAATGTTTAGCACTATTGGTTCTAAAATTAAATCTGGATTTTTTCAAAAATATTTAAAAATAACAATTTATTTCAATTCTTGTCTTAAATTTTCTAGTCATTTTAATCAACAAAAATAAGGTAAGTATGTAATCTCTCTCTACAAGTAATTAATATTTACAATTCAAGTTAAATTTAAGTAACCCTCAACTTTCTTAGAAAGGATTAAAATTTCTAATCGGCAGAAAGTGTTATGTAAATTATTTTAGTTAAGATTTGAAGGGGTTAGAAGTAAAAGGGTGCAAGTGACATTTTTTTTTAAATGAGTTAAGTGCATATTTCGTTATTTAAAACTATGTTTTTTTTTGGTGGCAACATGATACAAGTAATTTTTGATGTCTTAACGACATCTGTCAGCTGATTAAATAAGCATGTTATTGAAAACGTGTAGGTTAAACGGTTTAAGTGCACTTAACTCATTTAGAAAAATATCATTTGAACCCTTTTGCTTCTACCCCTTCATTTACATTTCTGTTTGTATAGTCCTGTGATTGTAATACGCAGAATTGTTAGTTCTTTAATAAAAAGCGATATTGATCACGTGAATTTGTGTAATAAAAGTGGCACAAATGTCTTATTATACTCCTGTGAAATTAATGGTTATTCAACGAACAAGTGTATTAATAAGGGCAATTAACAATCGAGATAATTCAAGGCGCGAGCAGTGCGAGCGCGTTAATGTACGAGATTGTTAATCGTCATTTTAATTCACGAGTTCGTTAAAGAAGTTTTCCGTCGACCGTACTTTTCAAAAATAAAGATATCTTACTTTCAATTTTTATGTATTTAACAAAAAACAACAAAAGTTTTTGAATTTTAAGAAATTAAATAATGACATACAATGACAGATAGTATTAACACACCTTCTTGAGTTCAAATGTGTATGTATGTTTGGTTGCCTACACCATAGGTAACTGTCAATATAAATGTATAATAAGAGCCATGTACGTTGGGTTGCATTTAATAAAATCGTTGATTAATAGACAACCATTCGTTAATAGGGGTCATTAATCAACGATTTTGAGTACGTTTAAATAAATCATAAATGGTCGGTCGACGGAAAAGTGCAATTTAACCGTGCATATGAAAGCTTTGATGTTAAATGTACATGACGCTCTTGTACATGAACATTTATTTCAAAGTACTATTCGGAGTATAGTTTCTAAGTGTTTAGATACGACCGGAGTTGGAGAAGCAACCATTTATAGTTTTGAAGCAACGAAAGGATGGAAATATTACAGTAGCACGTCAACTGGGAGAAAACCCATTCAAATAGACGGTACTATGAAACAACTGATCCGAAGAAATGTGCATTCGTTTTATTTACAAAAAAGATACCTACTTTGGATAAACTTTTAGTAGACATTAATGGAAACAAAACTATTCCAAACGTTAAAAGAGACAAATTGTGGAAAACTTTACATGAATTAGACTTCGTTTGGAAGAAGAACGATAGAAAATTTGCGCTTATACAGAAAGATTAAATTATTTGTTGGAGGAGGTAATATTTAAAGGAAATTAGAAAATTAAAAAGAGAAGACAAAAATATTTTTTATTTGGACGAAACATGGATAAATGAAGAAAATTTTGTAAAAAAAGCTTGGCAAGATAAACAGGTTACAAATGCTCGTCAGGCATTTAATTATCACTCATATTAGAAGAGATAAAGGATTTGTTGATAGAGACTTGTTACAATGTGTTTCAAACTCTACGAAAGACTACCATGAAGAAATGACTGCTGATGTTTTTGAGGAATATTTTAGTCAAATGATAGATTTATTACCGACCAATTCTGTAATAGTTATGGACAATGCCTGTTACCATTCAATATTAAAGACACTGTTACCTAACACTGAATGGAAAAACAAGAACTCTCGGATTGACTAATAACCAAAAAAATAGTGTCAGGAGAGGGATTCAAAATTTAAGAAGTATAGTGTAGATGAAATAGCAAAAGAATTTGGAGTTAAAGTATTACGGTTACCACCTTATCACCGTGAACTTAACCCCATTGAACTAATCTAGGCTCAAATAAAGGGATATGTCGCGTGAACCAATACAACATTTAAACGTCAAGATGTTCGTCAACTATTATGCGACTCCATATCAACAATTTCACAGGACAATTGGCAAAACGCTATAAGACAGCAGAGGAGGAGAAATTCCGAAAACTTGATATGTTAATAGAGGAAACAATAGAACAAATTATTATTTCTGTGGAAAGCGAGGGAACTGATGATGATGACTCCTTATCGGAAGAAAACGACTTATTTATTTAGGTATGTAACTCTATATTTATATTAATTTTTATGATGCTAGTAACCGAAATACAAACAAATTTCTAAAAATGAAATATGAGTGTTTTATGAGAAAATATTTTTTGGCAAATATTTTTTTAGTGTATCATATAAATTTGGTTATGTGTATATTTATTATTAAATTTTAATGAAATGTCCTAACCTAATATCTAGTATACTATTTTTAAAAAAAAAATGTGGGTAATTATTCTTGACAGTTTACTATTTTTCATATTAAAGTAATTTCGTGTTGCCTGTCACTGAGGTATAGAATTATTGGTTAATCCCATTTACATTTTATGATGTATTCGAGGTTTTTCCGGATGGTCATACTAAAATCTAGTTAAAATTACTCTTTTTCTGCTTTGAACAATCCTGTATATAGACCTTTGACATAAAAACTGTGCTATCATGAAATTTCAAATAAACTATACAGGGTGTCCCGAAATTAGACGGTCATTTTTTAACAGCGTAATCTACATGCTAAAATAGGAGTAAACGTTTTTATAAACATAGGTCCGAAAACGTTCAAAGTGAAGTCCTGATGACTCATTTTTGTAAATATTTTCTAAGCTTTTAAAGATAACTAAGTGAAATTTGGTATAAATTCTAAACTTTTTACACTCTATTTAATGGACTAAACGCCAGTTTTTGATCATCTTCATAGGTGGGTAAATTAGGGGAGATAGTTAGGGTTAAATTGTCCTTAGTTTTTTTGTTGACTGTTTTTAACATTATTGACTACAAAATTTGGAAAACCAATATTTTCTTTATAATAAAGCTACTTTTGATGTATCTCGCACCATTTTCCAGAAAAAAGCATTTTAAAATTTCATGATAAGTTGATGTTAATTAGTAGGCCTATGGAACCGGAAATTTTATTTTTTTTAACTTTGGAAAACCGGTGACTAAAGAAATTTTAGAAAATATTTACAAAAATGTGCCATCAGGACTTCACTTGTAACACACCGAAATGTTTTCGGACCTATGTTAACATTAACTTTTACTTCTATTTTAGGATGTAGATTACGCTGTTAAACTATTACCGTCTAATTTCGGCCCGGATAATCGAGGTTCTACTGTAGTTACAAACCGTACTATATTATAAAAATGTATAATTTTGCAAAAAATATGTTCGTGTTAAAAAATGGTACACACGGTTTGTCACAAAAGTCATTGTCTAAAAACTACATGTACCAATATTGGATTTTTTTTACTTTTTTATCTGACAATTGTGTGTAGCAAAAAAACAGTCATTGTATAAGAACTTCTCACTACATGCCTGGCATGATGTATTTACTCTCTTGGAATACTTCATTATTATCTTCCATTTCTATCACTAAGTGTTTTGTAGCACTTAGTGCATTTCCTCTCTTCCTCTCTAAGATTATGGTCTCCTTCAGGTTCTCTAGCCTTATTGTCTGCATTTGTCGATGGTGAACTTTTTCAAAAAAAAATTTCACGATTTGTGTTCACATGTGTATATTTTCATAAAAGTACCTAAAGTTTCGTCCATCTATTGACGACGTGCGAAACTGTTCCGCCAGAATTTATCCACAGCCTGAACCAACCATTATAATAAGCATTTAAACTTCATGTAGTTTAGTTGTGTTTGTAGATAGAATCAATGCATGTTGCGTGCCCATATAGAGGCACACAGTTTGTGGGTAAATACTTATTGTGTACCACAGTTCGTTGGGAAAAGCTACAAAAAAGTAGCTCTGTTTGTAATAAAAGATAGGAAATGTTTGCCCAGGGCCCAAAGTGTTAAGGGTGTTGATCGACCGTATCTGAGAATACTTTGAAGTAGTTTTTTTTTGAATAAACGCAAAAATAGGTCGATTTTTATTTCAATGGGGACACCTTCCTATAATATCCTTAACTGTCATATGGCATATGTCTGCTCTCCGTCAATCTTGCCAATATTTAAATATGAAAAGTACCAAGTATGACACATCATCGAAAAGGTAAATTTTATGGGAAATTCAGCAACATGACTGTCTATTGCGTTACTTTTAATTTTAACCCTCTAGCGGTAAAAAAACTTATTGTAAAGTGTGACTTCATTTGAAAGCTAATTTTATTAGCATTTCAATGCACTACATAATATGAAACTTATAAAATAAAAAAAATGCATTATTACTAACTTTATTTTGTTGTAAGTGCAATATGGAGATATTTAGGTAAATGTTATGCGGTGCATTGAATTACTAATAAAATTAGGTTTCAAATAAAAGGAATTCTTTTAAGCTTACCATAACTTATTAGAACATACGTTACCAGAGCATTTCTTCATAAAGTTTGATTACTCTGATAACGACATATGTTACCAAAGCATATGTAGCTACATCTAACGGGACATTTCTTTATAAGCTTACTAGAACAAACTATAATAAAAAAATAAAATCAAAACTTTCAAAAATTCAAATTCCGTTCAGAAATCCCCAAATTTAAATTAAATTTGACATATGACATTCAATATGTGTGACGTCACCACAGTAACCACAATACTGTAACCAAGTATGTTGTAGTAAGCTTATAAAGAAATGCCTAAAGCATCATCTGTATACCAACTGCATTTAACTCGTCACCACACGTTGGTGGCCCGGTCTATTCCATTCTGGAGGAAGTACAGTGTCGCAACTGCCTATTTATTCGTTATACTATGACCTAAAAGTATAATGGCTGTTGTAAACTTCAATTAAAACTCGATTTAAAACCTACTCGACCATTCACTGTTGGGTTCTAATTAACAGTGATGTTCCTAAAGTGGCGCTGGGAAACAGTAACAAAGCCTACACAGAACACGATGCGAAATAACCTTAGCAGTTGAAGCTGATGACACACCAAAAAAAAAATGTACTAGATTTTTTTTTTAATTACTAACGTAAAGTGCTTCATTCTCGTTGGGATTCACCTAGCTCCACAAAATTTGATATTTGACTTGTCGCAGTAGAGATGGACGCATGTCACAACATTAGTAGAGATGTAGTGATTAAAATAATAAAAAAAGCTATCTTGTTGTTTTCACGGTCTTTGCATTTAAACAATCACACATTATTAAAATTTTATTTAACCTGATACCTTAGTTAATGAAAATTAAGATCATAATTCAAATAGTTTTATTGTCATAATATTTTATAGTATTGCTAAATACAGTAGAGTTAACGGAAGGGTTGCATTAAAAAAAAATCCTTTCTTAGTGTTGATAAATAAGTCAGTCAGTATCTCGTACACTTCTTTATATATAGATGCATAAGCAAGTGAATAAGATTGAAAACTATTAATAGTAGGCACTGAATTCCAATAACATAGCAACTATTGTTGTATTTTCCCAATACATTTTCCTATTGCGCAATGTCATCAAATTTATTAAAAAAATCAGTGTTATTTGCAGATACAAGTCCAAAAATTCCAGTTACAATTCCAAACAATTCCAGTTACAATTCCTACAATTCCAGTGAAAATTTCAACAATTCCATAACTTTGTACACTATAATTCCTCCGCGGTTTACCCCTCGTTTCAAACTGACACAAATTATCCACCTTTTGGCTTAATGGGGAACATAATAGTGTTTCAAATCATTTATTTGCGCAGGGTATCGCCTAAATGCAATAAAATAGAGTTTTATTAAAATAGATACATCTATTAGAGGAGACCGTGGGAGATCGACCATCACTTATCTGATAACCAGATAAGACATATTTTTTACGAAATTTTATTGACACGTCTATGGGAACTTGCCATTTGAAAAGTGTTCATGGCTATTTTTAATTAAAAAAAATTTTAATCATTTTTTTTATAACCTTCACTTTTTTGATAACCGAACAAATTTAATTTAACAGATAGTTTTTAACATGGAGAATATGCCTCGGTAGGCTTGTTTACTTATTTCTGTTAATGGCTATCTGGCAAGCAGGTATGAACAGGTAAGTCAATATAGGTAGCTACACCGATATGTTAACCAATAAAAATTGATAACAGAAAAGAGATAATTTAGTTACGAAAATAATCGTATAGGCTTGCCTGCAACAAACTGTTCATGTAATAATAATGTCATGCTTTAAAATTTTAAAATCGGAACAATTAAATATGTGCGACAGAGAAAATAAAACGTGTGACAGAACAAGACACAACATAGCCAGGCATATTCTCCGTATTAAAAACTATCTGTTAAAATTAAATTTGTTCGGTTATCAGAAAAGTGAAGGTTATAAAAAAATTGATTAAAATTTATTGAATTAAAAATAGCCATGAACACTTTCATAAATCAATAAAATTTCTTAAAAAATATGCCTCATCTGGTTATCAGATGGGTGAAGATCGATCTCCTACGGTCTCTTAGACTAATCCTAATATAAATAAAAAGTAAAAAAAGTTTAGGGCTTTGAACAATTTTACCTCAGCAAACATACCAATCTTATCTAATTATATCCATTTAATAAAAGTTTAAATTTCAAATGAGTTGTTTAAAAATTGTATTTATATGCGCACCGCTGGGAATTCTTGGTGATATTACGTGTCTCGAGAATATTAAGAGCTTTAAATGTATGCAACGATAAGGCAGCAGTCTACAGATACGTTTAAGAAAAAAAAGGTAGGAAAACATCCCATTTAAAAACTACTAGATATTTAATTTTTATAGATTTAATACAGAATGACGCGTTGTTTTTTTTTGAAATTACTTTCTAAATTTTTCAAAATAAATACTTGTATAAGGTTTACAAAAAATTAGTGGTTTATCCACCCTAAATTTTGTTATTATTAGTATTTCCTGAAAATTTCACAAAAATCGGAACTAAAAATAAAGTCTCTGAAGGAATTATATATTTTCGAGGTTAAAACCCTACCTTATGAATTGATTTTTGGGAAATGTTATACTTATTCCAAGCTTCAAAATATACAAAAATCATGATTTTCCTCGGTGATATGTAACCATTTTCTAACTAAACAGTTTTAAAAGGTATGACTTTTCAGTCTGATTATGTGGCCAGTTTTTCATTTTTGAAAGTGGAGAATTGCTGATTTTAGTTTTTTTATAGCATATATTTTATATAGCATATATAAGTTAAATATAGTTTTTGGTCAGAATTCCATAAAAAGGGCAGTTTAAATATTTACTGTTACATGGTGATTCACGAATAAATCACAATGTTATTAACTTACTAAAAAGTCACTAAAGAAATGCAAGGCCTCGTTTTAATAATTCCAAAATATAATTATTTTTTCTAGTCGGCTGCATGGTTCACCCTGTGTAACAAGTAAACAGCGAAATCTTTAATCTCAAAATTGTGAACCGGTAGATATTAACTTAATGAAATAATTTCTCTGCGTCTATTTAGGAAAGGTACTGAATACTAATATAACTAAATTTGAGAAGCAACTGAATTAGACTGGATTTAAAATAATAATGAATGAATTTCGAGTTCCTCGGGTTTGGGTATTTATTCCCGTTTTAATGACTCTTTGTGACGTCAATTTGACGTAACTCCAGTGGGAACGAATTTGGGTGGATAAAAAGGGGTGGTAAATTTATTACGAGCCTTGAGCAATTCTCGGAATTTTGTGTCGATATCATATCGAAATCGGTCATAATATTCGAAACTGACTTGAGATAAGCGCGTTAAATGTTTTGATGATTATTACTTCGTAAAAAGAAATATGTTTTATGGAAGTTTTTTAGGTCGAATTTTCATGGGATAACTTTTCTGGTTATTGAACTTATTCCATGTAATATTAGAGACACCGCGAACAGAAATATTGCTTTTATTTATTAGGCATCAAAGATAGGATTTAATTATCTAAAATATTTTTCGTTAAAATGAAAGAATTTGAATTTAAGAATTCAACTTTTCTTTAATAAAATGGAATTGAAATACTATGAAGATACCCGGGTCAGGTAGGTCACAGTACATCCTTAAAATAAATAACAGAAGTCTTAATTGTTTTTCTATTTGACTCTTCTTACAATACATACAGATATGAGATTAATAGGAAAATAAAAGACATTTTATAAGCAAATTTTTATTCTCTCGATTTGTTGGTACACGTCACAAGGTGTATCAGAAGAAATTATAAATTTTAATAATTATTTCTCCGTTTTCTTGTGATCTAAACGTACAAGGTGTGACAGCAAAGTAATGAGATTTATTTTTTTTTACAATATTTTTTTATTCTTTTACATAAATGTTATCCCCTTCAAAGTAGCTCCCTTGGGCTGCTATACATCGGCAGAGGCGTTTCTTCCAATCTTCGTAGCAATATTAGAAGGCTTCAACTGGAACCACCTTAATCATCTCCCCGGTTATGTTCAGGGGCTGGTAACTCAAATGGAAAAACATGAGGCTGGTAATTTAGTACCACTCCAATTAACGGGATGGCGCTCGTATCGAACTGTCATGTCAATTGTCAGCTCGTCAAAACTTCAAACTCAGATAAAATAAAATGGCTGTTGTATTTGAAGGTGTATTGAATTTTGACTCATCTAGAATCTAGATTTATTTTTCAACACCTTTCAATTTTAAGCATGTTTTCAAAAGATGGGAAGATGGATTTCAGCAACAAACAATAAAGCACTCCCAGATATTGGTAGTATTGCAATTTATACCACATTAAATATGCAGTCGTCCCAAATTGTAATAAGTGTCTTAAGAAAAATGCACCATCACTGTACCAACGGTAAGTAATAGTTACAAACTTGTATTTGATTCAGTGTTAAAATAATTGGTTTGTTATTTAAATTTCTTTTTGTTTTCAGTTTTTAAATGATCATTTTTGTAAAGAAAATGTTGGCCCTCCAAAATACCCTGTCGATCGATGAAATATTTGAGCCTCAGCCATCAATATCAAAAATTGATTCAATGCCATTGACATCAAACAAGAAAACACCCTAAAATCTTCAAGGTTCCAAACGTGTGTAAGTTTAATTTATGCTCAAAAGTTAAATTTATTTATCACCCTGCCCACATGATGAATAAAAATTACAAAAACTACAAGTATAAATGAATCAAGAAAACAATTATCGCATGAAGAAATGCTCCTCAACCTAACTAGTCAACTCAATAACCGTATGGCAAATTTTATCCACACTCAAATTTGCTTCGATAGTAAAAAAGGATGATGGATGCTTCAACCTCAATTTTTTCAAACTTATTTGCCACTCCAAGTCGCAAAACTTTTATAAAGGTCTTGAGCACTTATATATGCTGATTTTGTTACAGAAAACATTTTTGATAGGTTTGTTTTATAAATATTTAATTATTTAAATGGTGTAAATGCATATTTGTTTGAGTATTTCCATGTTTAAATAGACAAATTATATGATGCGGCGTTAATTTACTGTAATAAATAAAATAAAATAAATTGCATTTTATTTCAAGTTTGAAATTAATGCAAAAATATAATGAAGTAAAATCAAATAAAGATAAAAATTGGCAAAATATTTGACTAGTTTCAAATCACAAAACAGTCAATATGATTGTTTTATGATTTAAAACTAGTCAAATATTTTTCCAATTTTTTTGCTTTATTTAATTTCGTTATTACATTTTTGCGCTGCTACAAAGTTAAATTTCAAAAAGCCCGCTCGTGGCGGCCATATTGAATTTTAGTACCACTCCAATTTGATAGATGGCAGCACATCGACTCATAATTTTACCATTGAGTTTCCCATCTATTCAAGTAATCTATGGTTATGTTCCTTTGGATGTTATCAACAGTACCCAGATGACGTCCTTTCAAGTAGGTCTTGTTCAAAAACAAGAAAAAGTAACATAGACTGCCATCAGGCGAATATGGGAGCTGTAAAATGACAGGGATTCCTTTTTTCGTCAAAAACTGGTTAGGGAACAACTTTCCTATTGGTCCGTATTTTTTAATAATACCTTCTGTTATTTACATCAAGCATCGCTAGGAGGGACTCGGGAAGTCATGTGTAGGGAAGTCGGCAATGTTGCCCAATCGCATTTTGTTACCAGTCTCATTGCTTTGGTGCCACATCTCATATTATAAATCTTAAGTAAAAATAGTTCGTGAGATGTTAGGGCGCGGCGAATGTCTTAAGTTTAAACCACGCTGAAGGGAACTTATTTTTTTACCTTTCTCAGTTTGAATATTAAATCTTACATAATATTCTTTCGGCTGAGAACATGACCTGATAATATAACGTATCTATTTTCAATTATGTCTGTATTTAAAGGTCGTTAGAAGGAGACACAGCGTCCGCCAGCACCTCAAATCACTTACCGGAACTTACCTCAAATCACTTACCGGAACTTATAGTGTCAAATTCCACTCAACCAACCTCTTCCGACAGCAACAATTGGTCACATTTTGCCTATTTAAACGGACAATTATCATCTACTTCAAAAGTATCCGAAATCAACATGCAAACCGATGCTCCCAGCGAAGTGCCTACAACCTTTAACCTCGTAGAATATTTGAAGGACGTGTCTCAATGTTCCGAAGAAAAAATCCACCACGTGTGCAAGAATTTGTGCGTTTCTACCTCGAAGAGACCGCCCGATAGCACGTTGAATTTGATACTTAACAGATTAATCGATGAGAGTGTGATAGAATTGGACGATAGCGATGTTGGGACGGATTCC
Organism: Psylliodes chrysocephalus; assembly: GCA_927349885.1. NCBI lineage: Eukaryota > Metazoa > Arthropoda > Insecta > Coleoptera > Chrysomelidae > Psylliodes > Psylliodes chrysocephalus. Next base: position 37,932,564 of record OV651821.1, read on the forward strand.
AGTTTAGGGTCATCCAATGAAGACTTATACAACGTCACTTTTCCGAAACCGATGAACAACGAAGTTGTTATAACCAAAGATAATGTTTCTAAAGTTGTTTTTCCGAAACCAATACTCAGGCCTGCTACTTTGCTAGCTGGTAGTTCGAATGGAAATAACGCAGCTCCTTCTAGACCTGTCCACCATCAGAACATCATTCAACCGGCTAGATTGAATATCGGCAATGCCAAGAGGACAAATACATTTTTGGACGTAGAAGACTTTTTCAACAATATCAAGGAAAGGAACAATAATGAAGGTAAAAAATATGTAATTTATTTAAATTTATTGTTTCTTTGTATTTTAAGGCTGAAAATTGGCGATTAATGTATAGGAAAATTTTGACCCTTGCCTTTGAACACCCTTTAAAAAAAATACGTGTGGCACTCGGGGACTGCCGCGGTAAAGCTATTGCATAGCATTTTTTATCAACTTATGCAATTATAAATAGTTATTTATTTTATTTATGCAGTATTTTTTTTCTTTGATATTAATTCAAGTTTTTTCTATATTAATTCAAGTCACACTTTTTGAGCGTGGTGACTGATAAGAAAACAATTTTTTTTCTTTTATTGAATAAATGAGAAGTTAATATTGTTTAAAATATATTTATTATCTTACAATACATGTAGGTTATTCAGGAATTTTTATCTTTGAAACTATAGGTTTATGGTAACTGAAATAAGAAACATAAGTTTGAGACTTGATATCCTCTAAATATCTGGAAAATACCCCGTCAGTGGTGGTCCCATATTTTGTTGTGGATTCTTGTGGATCATTATTCATTTTCAAATTCAATTTTTCCGAAATTGTGTCTAAAAGAGATAGAATCAGTTATGAGCAGTTAGCAGCTAGTCTACACGCATATGTCTAGTCGCACACACAAACACCGTGCCGAAGTCTGCTGAACTGAACGACGTTAGACGATGTAGGGATGTTCGATATACATCGATGCATCGAAAACATCGATATTTTCGATGCGATGCATCGGTATTATGCGATGCATCGAATGCTTAGAAATATATTCGATACATCGATGTATTTTTCTCGATATATCAATTGCCTAATAACAAGAGTTTTTACTTCAAATGAAAACATCTCGGCAAACATAGTCTTTATAAATTTAGTAAAAAATAAACTTTTTATAATTTTATTTTTTATTTAACCAATTCTATGAATCGCAAACATCGATTATTTTTTGCGTAATACTGGTATACCTATATACATCTAGAAAAACATTTTACATTTCTCTAAAAAAAGGTTTTGAGTTTCAAATGTTGATATTTTCGATGCATCGCAAACATCGATGTTTTTCCCCGATGTATCGAAAAGTATCGATGTCACGTAACGATGCATTACATCGGAAAAAACATCGATGTATTTTGTCAGTGGACATCCCTAAGACGATGCACGGCTTTTAACGCCACACTGCTATGCCGGTCGGAGTGGGGGGTGTTAGGTTTATTTTCGTTACGGAATTTCTTGATTCGGTCGGTGCGCTCAAAGCCCGCGATAAAAGCTATGCAATTTTATCTATTTTTTCATTTTTTGATTTTTCGATTCTTCGATTTTTGTTAGTGAGTCGTAGAAAAAATATACTGTACAACTCCAGTGGGCTCGAACTCACTCGTGAACGCGGCCAAAAAGCACGCTGTCTCACCTAGCATTGTGTCTAAAAGAGATATAATCAGTTATGAGCAGTTAGCAGCTAGTCTACACGCATACGTCTAGTCGCACGCACACAAACACCATGCCGAAGTCTGCCGAACTGAAACGACGTTAGACAATGCAAACAATGATTTTCGCGGAATTTCTTGATTCGATCGCCGCGATAAAAGCTAGGAAATAGCTTAAAAATTAATATCTAATATTTACGCCAGCCGGGAACATTTGTGTTACCAATTTATTAGAAGCCAGAGAAAACTCTTCTAGTTCTTGTATTGCATAAATGTTCCAGTCCGCAGACGTATATTTAACTCCGCTTCATACTAATACGAATAGGGTCAGATAAAACCTTCCATGGCTTTAACGCCGCACCGCTGTGCCGGTCGGAGTGGGGGGTGTTAGGTTTATTTTCGTTACGATGTTACGAAATTTCTTGATTCGGTCGCCGCTCAAAGCCCACGATAAAAGCTATGCAATAGCATAATAAATTATATTTGGCTTCTCAAATTAATTTACAATAAGTATCTAAAAGTATTAGATGTACCTAGTAACAATTTATGTTCTAAAATCAACTGATAAATAAACATATACAGTGTTACTCAAAAGTCCCTTATATATGTTGAATGTTTATACTTAGGATAATAAAGTTTGGAGAGTAAAAATAAAAGGTTGTAAGCTTCTCTTTTAGTGGTAACAGATGATGTAATGGTTACAGATGACGTCACAGGGCCAGTGTGACCAATAAGTTGAAATGGGACCTTATGGCAAGTGACACCTTGTTTGAATGGTGTTTAGTCATATTAATTTTATTTGAATTTAGGGTAATTTTGATAGATAAACTTAAATAAACACTAAAATCAGGTACCTCTCATTAAAAATGGGTCCCGCTGCATGCAGTTTGTTTCCACTTTTACCAATTTATTAAGATAGCTTACTTTGTCAGTCGTCACTGTACTATTTTGTTTATTTAAACACTTAAACGTCTCTTCAAACAATAATTAAACTAAAAATTCAAAGTATAAACACCTGTAAAAACGTAGAAAAGTAAAGTTTTTGTATTCTTACCAGTGGCGGACTTTTGAATCTTTATTAATTAAATGCGAAACTATAATTTTAGACTTGGTTAAACAAGAAAATTTTGTCATCAGAGTGCTTTTCTGATTCTTATAAAAATTATCGACGTGATTGAGAAGGTTTCATAAACTCAATCAAATGTGATGGTGGAGATGTTTTAATTGCGGTCGACAAATCTAATTCGCAAAAACGCTCTACCCCAGAGAGCTCTTATTAATTGATGAATTTTAATTTAGGAACATGAACCCTTAAAGAACTTAGTTACCGAGATAAAAGTTTTAAATCAAAACTAAAAATTTGCTATAAATCAAAAACCTTTAATTTTTTTTCAAACTTGGTGACCAATGTCCTCGTTAAAAACGTAATATTTTGGCATAAACTAACTTTTTAAAATTTTACTAGTGACGCGCTATCACGGTTAGTGACAACTTTTAACCCTCCATTTTTTAAAATTATTTGTTAAAATTTAAGTTAAAAAAGTAATTATACCTTTTATGGAGCTAAAATGAACTGTGTTGTAAAATTTGCATCTACACAAAAGTCTGCAAGTACTTAAATTATTTGTAACTACCCAATATTTCTAATCTAGTAGGCACGTATAAAATTTTTAATAGTTTGTGTATTTGACAAGATTAAATTAGAAAAAATATTTAAAAGTATTTTTGATTTATGGCAAATTTTGAATTTTGATTTTAAACTTTCAACAGCCTGTATCTTGGTAAGTAAGCGATTTAAGGGTTAATGTTCCTATATCAAAATTCATCAATTGCTGAGAGCTCGCTAGGGTAGAGCGTTGTCGGTCGAATATAGTGACACCTTGTATAATAAACAGATTTCACATTTTATGGCCAATAGAATATTAAAATAATTGTGCACATTGTTTTTGTTACTTGCTGGGCATGATATAATCTTTAAATCGCATGAAATATTTTTTAAGGCAGAGAAATGTTAAAATAATTCTTATAAATTTGCGCAAATTTTGGTACTATTTGCTTCGTTTGAAATTGTAAGCAACTCAGCGGAAATAACTCTTCTTTCACTACTTATAGGGGATCTGGAAAAAATAACAAACATACACAAGAACATTTGAATTACCTGAAAGAGGTGAATTCCACTCACCTAGTTTTACTATTTAATCATGCTGAAAATACCTGTTAATTAGATTTGGATGGAGATACAGAACAAAGAACCATTTATAAAAATCAGAGTTTTGGCGTTTTTAAAATTTGATAAACAATTTTAAAATAACCTTGTAATAACTATCAAAAAAAAAAAAAAAATACTACAGTAAACTCTTAAGGGTGTTATATGATACTTGTTATTTTATCTATTTTTTTTATAGTGTTTTAAGCTCTAATGATTTTGGGAGTGGGTCAGATTATTAAATAACTCGTATTACTTTGAAAAAGAATTTTGGGCGCCACTATATTTAAAACTTACTAAACTTGACTATCGATTAGTGATAAAAATATAGAAAATCACTAACAATTAAGTTATTATAATTAAACAAAGTTTTAGATAAGGTAGCAACAAATTCTAATTCACAGAGATTTACTTATTAAAATTTAGATGATTTATTGAAGTAAAATAATAGACTTATCTGTTGAACAGGAGGTAGTATACAAGGAGATTTGCATTAGCCTTCTTCAAAGGGACTCGAACGATACTCTTCGGACAGCACAGGTATTAATCTTCATAAACTCAAATCTCATACTTCTTTAGATGCAGCTTGAACTAAACCTCTTGATAGAAATCACCATAAACAGTGTAGATATACTTGAATTAAACTTCTAAGATATGACTTCGAAATGAACTTCTTCGATACAGCTTGAACTAAACTTCTAAACTACTAAACTTCTAAAACTTCTATAACTTCTATACCGTCTAGATATAGCCAGGCTACAAGGAAAAGGTAAAAATATCAAGAAAGGAACTAGGAGTTTCGCATAGGATCCAGATAAAATGCCGTTAACTAATAATTGAACAATTTAAACTATTAAGTGAATAGTTTCACAGAGACTAAAATTAATATGAAAAGGAAAAACCCCATTTAACATATTGTGACGAAAGTCTAATTTATTTAAAGTTTATTTATTTAAAAACACACTATTTACAATTTATTTCAGACGTACTATTTAATTTATATAATATTTCGACACTAACAATTCTAATTTATTTTTTACACTTTTACTTTTCAATACAACGTTCTATATTTAACTAAACTCGGCGCTGATACGTCGGCTATTTATATTAATCCAACTCCGCTACTGGAAAATGATAGAGGCTCGCGAAGATGACTAAACGGCACTCCCCGCCATTCCAGACGTTTCGAGTGAATCAGCGGCAGACATTCCGTCGTATTCTTGTACATTCGAGACGCGGTCCGGCTGTTTCCACACGTCAGCGTTTCTTCGATCACGAATTGGTTGCCATGTGAAGGCCGCGTGCGTACACAGGCACAGGGTCGGATTAGGGATATTATGACAATATTCAAATATAGTAAAGCATATTATCTCATTCCAAACAAAATAATATATAAAATTTTATAAAACATGTGATCCTTGTGTTTTTCATGTTGAGGTTATGTTTCAAATTTGACATTTTAATTAAGAAATTCTTGTACAAAATATATATTTTCAACAATATATCGGTATAAAAGCTTACCTTATAAAATCAGCCGGCCTATACGATAGATAAACTTTATTTAGTACATCGGATGACCCAGATAATTAAAAATTTAAATCAACTTAAACAAATGACAGTAGAGTAGAGATGTTTGCGTCAAAATAACGAAAACGGTTCCAACCGTTACAATGTTTGGGTCTAAATAACGAAAACGGTTCCAACCGTTACACGGGTAAATAAAAGACATTATTTTAGAGATTTTTAGTTTAATTTTTTTCAAAAATTATACTTTTTTGGCGTCTGGTTCCTTTTTTTTTTGAACACAAATAAATGCTATTAAATTTTTCCACAACGAACCAAAGCACTTGGTTTCCTATAAAAACCACTAAAATGCCAGAAAGTTACAAAATGTTTATGGTCTTTGTAAACACATAAAGCTTAAAACATCTAAAAAAAATAGAGTGGTTCCTTGTACGAAAACTAAACCTTTAAACTCTATATAAAAACAAAAATAACAGGGAACCACAACAACAATAAAATTATTAAAAATAAGAACATAACAAGCGGCTTAGATATTATTTTTAATTTCAAAGGCTACTTCGCCGTTGTACCCATCAATGTCGTCATTAACGGTTTCATCACTACATAACTGATTGTAAAAATGGTGATCGGCCTGGGGGGAATTAAATGGAATAAAGTCTTTGAATCTTCAAGCTTAGGAACATAAATAGGTTTTCCTTGGGGCCATAGTAAATCTACCGACTGTCACTGGTTGCTGGATGTGATATTTTTTGTTTGGGTTTTATATCCACTTCTGTGTAAGCGCTTTCTTCACTATGCGTGAATTTAAAAAATGCTAAACAGTCGTCTTTTTTTAGCTTTATTTTTTTACCTTTATTTTTTACCTTTAACTAAATAATTTTTCCCCTACCACATCTTTTTGTTTTTCAAAACCTGCACCTCTAAAATCTTCTCCCTTCATTTCATAGACTATAAACGGTTTTGGCTTTTTGCAGGTTTGCATAATATGTATGTAGTCTTGCGGCACCGTTTATAGCTAAAGAATCAGTTCGCTCACTCTGCCTCGGCACTTTTGATCTCAATGTTCCAGTTTATACATTGCGCAACTCGTATTCATATCCCTGGCGCATACACTTGTACCAACTTTACTCTGGATAGGGATTGGCACAGGTGCAATTTGATAAAGTACAATGTTGTTACATGCCTTTGGAGCATATTTAATTTCGTTATCAGATGACGGTTGAAATTTGCAGTGGGCTCTCTTACTATAACCAATACAATATATGACCATATTTAAACAGCAGTCTTCTGCGCATCCTGAATTTGTATCCCTGGAGTGGTTGTTATTTTGGAACATCCAATTGGTCCGAGTGAGCTAACTGGTTCTTTAGCTATAAACTGTGCTTACGGTGTATAGTCTCTGTTGCCGTTAAAGTGCTTTTTCAATATGGATAAAATCGGAATCATTTGGCAAAAAGCTATGACCTGAAACTAAAAATTTCATGTGTATGTTTTGCAAAGTTGGATGTTCTTTCAAGATATATTTCAATAGAAGGGTCAGCTTTATATTACGGTTCTGCCCGCCGCAGGAGTTAGACCATAGATTGAGTTCTGTGACGTTCTTTTGCAGAAAATTATTTATAAAGGTCTTTAAGCACGATCCAACCTCATGTGTTCCTCTACCGGCCATAACTTCGGGCCATACAAAACAATATGCTTGTTCATTTTTTTTAACGGCATGAATCCCTAGATTGTAGAACCACAGTTGCCGTTTATATAATATTATATTTGTGGGTAGTCTTGGAATAAGCAAGGTCTTTTCAAGGTTAAACGATAATGTTTCTACATTGTTTTCTGCTTTAGCCCTCTGAAAATCACTTTTCATCATGTCTAGCGTCTTCTGCTTCCTTCAAATGCAGCTGATAATCATCTTGTAATACTTTTTGTTCTAACAACCCAGCAGAACCTGCAATTTTTTCAGAATATGCGTCGCACTTATTACATGTGTCTGTTTTTAGTGATTTACATGTTATATTAAAATGAGCGTAGAATACTTTCTATAGAAATAAAAACTAAGAGGTACTTCGGCCTCACTCTTGTACAAGTTGTACATGTGATCTAGTGTCATATCGGATGGCAAGTATTCTCTATCTGATTAAGATCTTCTATAATGAGATTTGTACCGTGGAATTGAATTAATATGCTGCATTACTTTATTTTTCTTTCATTTTATCATGATGCTTGTCTTTGTCACACAAATCTTGTAAGTGATTTAGACTTTTTAAGGGAAGTATTAACCCTCTTGGTGGATATTTGTAATATTTTTGTAAACATTTCTCGGCAAACATTGTATTCGTTAAACAACTTATAAGTATGTGTGAACATACGACTTTGCTCCAGCACTTCTTGTACCCGTCTACGTTTGATCTTCTCGAACTAATGAAATTAGAAATGCTGTTTGTAAATCGTACATCAACTTTCTTTGCTCTACGCTAATATTTTTGTGGCAATGCTCTTTGCAAGTACAATGGCAATCCACAAACTTTTTGCTAAAATTCTGTTTGCCACGCTTTGATATAAAAGGTTTGTTTGTATCTTTAAGAAGTTTTATAATTTTCCGTGCTTTGTTTGGACAACTTGTATTTTTTTTTTTTTTTTTTTTTTTTAATTCCATATTATGTCCCTGAAGTTCCTTCGAATCTTCCCTTATAGTACCCGGTTCTGGATCAGCTGTCGTTGAGTCATCAGAATTTTCATAATCCGGATCAATCGGGTGATGACGGTGGTAAGTTCTGGACACTGGGAGTAATGATTATATCACTGATAATCATTACTATCTGATTTTCATCTTTTTTATCTTGAATGAAATTAGCGTTTTCTACCTCAGCACTCTGAAAATAAAGATCAACAGTTTACTATAGGAACTTATGGTCTTTTTGCATTTTTTTTAAGATTATTTAAAACAAAAATTTTCATCATCATAAAAAGTTAACGGAAAACCACATTTATTTAGCCAAATTAGTTGAAATAAACTTTCTAGTTTTGGAACAAAGATTCAAAGTTGATTGATCTTTAGGTTAGAATGAGGTTTTGTTTATGTATCCTTTGTAAATTTGTACATATCTGAGTGAAATTATCATTATCATAACTTCCTAACACTCGGCTTACTAGATATTTGCCTCTCGAAATATTAATTTCGTGGTAAGTTACAATTTTCACATAAACGTGCTCTTATGAGTGGTTCGAAAACAAGAGTGCGTTTAGAAACCTCGCATGGCGCGTCTGGCCCTATTATAAGTATGTGGTCCAGACGCGCCGTGCGTGGTTTCTAAACGCACTCCATCGCATGAACTAGTGTCTATACAGACCTTAGATCCAATGTAACTAGATAGCCCTAGGCGTAGTTTGGCCTTCTAAAAGATGCATTCCTATATTAGGCATATACATATTAGGGTGTGTTCCCCTAATAGACCGCGAATTTTGAAATTTGTCGCTTCGTTCTTTGTTCTATGACTCCATCCATTTATTTGTTTTTGTGGTAATATAGTTTATTTTCGTAAAAAATATCTAAAAATTAAACAGTGCAGATATATTTTCAGTAATAACTAATATTTCAAAAATGCATTGTAATGACTTAAGTACGTCTTTCCGCTTAAGACGTCAGCTTTGTTACAACAATTCAAGCAAATCATTAACTATTAAAGCAACAAATAATTAACTGTAGATGCCGTTTTTTTATTTCTTGAAAGAAATTTTTATTTGTTTTTGTTACGCACGCCTATGACGTTCTACACAATATCACGAAATAACTAACAAGCGGAAGGGACACTGGGCCGTGCCGCCTTTGATGTATTTAAGCCTATGTTTAAAACCATAAATCAACATTGTAAGCATAAATACAGAGTAGCATTCAGGCCTATGGGCTGGGCAGGGGTGGATTAGGTTACTAAGGTATGCTTAACTTAAAAATAATAAAACAATTTATTTGAAAAATAGTAATTTTAATTATAATAAACATATTATGAGTACATAAGCATAAATATAAGAAAAGTGTACATATTATTATTATTATTTTTTTTTATTATTGGTGATTCCATACAATCATTTTAAATTTTTTCTTACCTTTTAAAACTGTGCTAGCATTTGTTTTAAAATTTCTGTTAGCATATTTTAGCCCATAAAATATTTTTAACCTAGCGTATAATTTCAATAAATAAATAAAAGGAAATTTGGGACAGGAATGATTTAATGAATATTTTTTAAAACAGATTAATAGGTTCTGAAGAATAGAATTATTTATAGCTAATTTACCAAAATTATTTTGGAATTCGACTTCCAGTGAGGCTATAAAAAAAACGAACTGATTAGGTGGCATTTTTAAATTTCCAAATATAGCTAAATTTCTCGTCTGATAAGCTTTATAAAAACAAAAAAGACTTTCTTCATCCAGATCTGTGTGCATTTTTGAATATTCTTCACAAATTTCATAGCTATGAACTTTTAAACATTTTTTTTATTAAGTAACCACAGACACACCTAACAAAGTTTTTTTCTAAGGTATCGGAGTTCTGATAATCCCGATATATTGTTGGTGTTTCGTTAACCTGCGGAACGATATTTTCAGTAGAAACCTTTGGTATATCTGCGATTCTTAATAACATTTTGTCTGTGTCACCTTCGCAATTCTCTGCACCAGAATTCAAGAGATCCACACATAAGGGTTTTTTAAAAGTAAAAATATATGATTTCTTAAATTATTCCTTGTCGCTTTTAACGGGTGTGGTGGATAAAAACAGTATACAATTTTTCTATTATCAATAATAAAATATGGGTGTTCTATGGTAACGCCTAATAATTTCGCCAATTTTACATTGTTGAATCCCATATCGCTTACTAGAACACAAACTGTAAGTCTTATTTCAAATAGTTTGCGACTAATTTAAAAAACAAAATTAAATAAGTTGGTAGCTGGACAAGTTGACTGGTGAAAATAAAAACATATGGGCTGCTTCCATTTTTTATCCCCTTACCATAAATACGGTGACATTTAACGCTGGTTTAAACGATTTCTGATTTTCACCAATTATTTCATCAGAACATATGTTATAAAATGAGTTTGATTTGATAGACATTTTGTCTACACACAACATACACATTTTATTTCGGGTGCTGAAATTTTGCGTTTTAGTTTGTAAAATATCGAAAACATAGCTATTTAATCCAGTTCTAATTTTAATATGTTGTACGTGACGTAACAACTGCTAAGATGAAGGCAAGAAGAACATATCGGATAATTTTGTTTTATACAGTTTTGGCGATATAAAATATAGAGTCAAACATTCATTTTTAAAAATATCTGTATATCTTCTTCCTTTTGGTTTTTTTTTACGTTCCCTAACTTGAACAATAATAAAATTAGCTAATGCTTCATTTGAACAAAATTTTTTCACCAATTCATTAAATCCGCCCAACGTTAAATTTTCCAATGCATTGTTCTCTAAACTTTTTTGTTTCTTTTCACACTCTTCTGGCTTCTTTTTTAAATAAAAATTTTAATTACGAAGTTCTTTGATTGATTTTCTCAATTTATATTTCCTTGGGGTCCTGGCTGACAGAAAAGTAGGTGTCTGGGTACTCTCCGTAAGAGAAAACAATTCCAGGGAAGTAGAATCTTTCCTTCTATACGAATTCGAAGGTGTGGCATTTGCAAAAGAAGAGTGCGTCGAATCACGAGCTGAAATAAACATTGAAACTGTAGGGAAACACAGAATTAAAGCAAATAAATATTCAAAATATAATACAATCTTCAAAGGTAAAAAAAGAAAATACAATAAATTTGGGTGATGCAGACGCGTTTATCAAGAATAAGGTTTTCCGAGAAATCAACAATATCTTATGCCAAAACAGGCTATATCCCTGTATCCCATTACATTATATCCCATTACCGACCGCGACCAAAAACTACCTGCGCGAGTGCCACTACCGCCCGCGCAGAGTTTACTTATTTTTTGTTTATCCCACTACCGACCACGAGATTCTATCACATAATAAATATGCTGTAGTTCTGAAAAGAACTGATTTTGTTTTAGTAATTTACATTTTAATAATTATTGATAAGGAATATTTTGCTTATTTAAAGTACAATTCAGCGTGTTTAAATTCAACGTTGAAAAACGGGCGTTTTAAAATTCAACGTTAAAAAACGCGCGTTTTAAAGTTACCATAGCAACATCCACAAACTGAGAAACGTGAAGTCTAAATGTCCATTTTTTAATTATTGAACTGACAGACGTACTTTGTATAGTCAAATAAAATATTACTAACAAACATTTCAAAAGGTTTATTCAAATATTTAGCAATGTTAAGTTATTAAATGAATGTGGTACATCCAGGTTTACATTATTAACCGCAATTCTGCTTTACTATTTATGTCAAAACTTAATATTAAGCAATATACAACCACTAACAACTGTGATGACAATTAATTTTATGTGACAGATTGCAAATTAATTTTTGATTTCCGTCGCAACGAAAAATATACTGATGTCACATCAGGAATTCAACAATTTTACATTAGTTCCTATTTCAATTTTTTAGTAATAATACCATATAATTTTAAAGTGTACAAAAAAATAATGTAAAATATTCTTGGAAAACAAGACCTTATTATAATAATATAATATTAATCTCCCTAAATAATCCCCTTACGAGTAAATTTTAACCCCAAAAGCTAGGTTTATCCAGGAAAAGGGACGGCTATTATTATTTGCTCTGTCCACGTACACTTTAATATACTATATTCACGATTAATGCAATTCAAAATGATGAGAGCAATAAAAATAATACTCAACAAGTGCCTATTTATGAACATGTTTTAGCTAATATTACAAGTGACGCCAGGAAAGCTAGCGCAGATTTTTTGTTATTACGAAACTGGAGAAACAGAAATTAACAATTAGCTAAAAATGATAGTAAATAAAACATTAAAAAATGAATTTCTAACTTGTTGTGCGTAGTTATGTTTTTTAACGCAAAATATTTATGAACAAAGAAAGAAAAAATACACAAATCGGTCTCGATAAAAATATACGTTAAACAGAACTTACCTATTTATATTAGATGGAAAACTAAAAAAAACTGCATTTACAATTTCTATAATTGTTTCTACAATTTTCTGCAGCACACGCACCACCACCTTTTTTTTGCAACGAATCCATTATAATTGTTTATAAAAATCTTCAAGCAAAATACCGAAACACAAACACACAAAATCTAAGAATCTGGGAAACGAAGTAACCGGCAACACAAATTGAACTAAAGCTTGACACCGTCGCAAAGTAAACATATTATCATGGCGAATAGGGTTGCGCGACAAAGATGCGCGTACTTATGATTATTTACCAAGTGTTCCTTCCGGGTATTCCGTGACAATATACAAAACCAACTTACCTTTGGAGCGAAAAATCAAGATATAAATATTCTGTTTTCCCACAAAACACTGTTGAACCATGGACTAGTATAGTGTGTCCTATTTATTTACTTAAGAGGAAAATTTGCATTACAGACTGAAAGACCGGAGGGACAACGGTAGTTTACAACTTAAGGCTGGAGTCTAAATACTACACAATTACTTCCGAGACTAAACAAAATCAGCATTCATTTATAATTTTAACAATTGCATGTAGATACGAGGGATACATAATATTCTAAACTCTAACGCGAGAAGTTGAGAGAAAATCGAAAAATATTCCACAATAGCACAAAATAATAGTCGTTTTCTTTTTATAGGTATACTTGACTAACTAAAATTTAGATTCTGATCTAAGCTAAGTTGTAAAAAGAACGCGAATTTTGCTTGACAAGTGACGTGTCCCATGTTATCCGTTTAAAAACAATCGACATTTTTATCAAATTTTATAATTTCGAACGGCCGCCCCCGATTGTACCCGCGCCCCATTGTCCCTGCGCCCGAATGTCCTAGGCCGAGAATCTATGCATATTTTGAAATTGAACAAAGTGGGCTAGAACATGAAATCGCAATTTACCGATTTTCTTCTTTCAGATCAAGCCAGCGCTTCATCGTCGAGCGTAAAAGAGGAAACGAAAGATCCATGGTACGTTTACGATATCCCGCCATTATACCCAAATGATTTCGGGGAAATCCACCATCCGGAAGGATCTAAAGAAACGGTACCGCCACCAGTCGATCCACCGGTACCAGTCGCTCCAACAGGACTAGTTGTTCCGAAAGAAACACTGATCAACCTCATAAATCAAGAAGAAGTTGTAAATGCACCGGAAGAGGCGCAAGTACAACCAGGACCTTCTAAGGTCCAAAGATCTCCTAAGCAGCTTCCATATGACGAAAATTTGGTCTTGAGGATAATAGAGATGTTTCCCCAAGCTTGTCCGGATTACATCAGGGGTATTTGTCGCGGCAAAAGCTTTCAACAGCTGGACGATGTCGTTACTGTTATTTTATCGGAAGAATCATATCCCCAACGTCCTCAGGTCAGTAACTTATGCTTTAGGTATATAGGTCCTTTATTTAGCAATTTACTAATACATTCAATAATAAACTAGGTACATAATAGTAGTGATTAAAAAAACAAAAAATAAGATAGTATAAATAAAATATCGTCCAGTAATACATAAATATTTCCAAATAAATTTTGTAAAATTATGTCAGTATGATGCTTTATAGACTGGCAGATTTAGGTGCCCCATTTCGCATGCAAGCCTCGAAGAGGGCTTAAACGTACATCGATATATAAACAGGCAAAGACGAAATGGTTCAGTAACATTTTCTCTTCTCTAGCGAACATAAGCACCCTTAATTTCGAATCGACATGGAAAATATTACAAGTACGAATAGAGGTTCGCGAAAAACGAAACAAAAAATTACTTCCCCCTCTCCCATTCCCCCAACTTCCCTTCTTTTAAATTGCCACGCCTAACTGGTAAGGGATATAAAAAAAAACTAAAATCGGGGCTTTAGACCCCGTCTGAAACCATTTCACTCTGCCCAATTTCCCCCACCCCTACTTTACCCCTATCCTAAGGGAGGTCGATATATATAACCCCTAGACTTACCAAATTTTTATTTATTTTTATTTATTTTGAATTATTTTAATTTAATTTATTTATTTTTATTAAATTTATTTTTATTTATTTTCTTTTACTTTTATCTTTTTATTTAATTTTATTTATTTTTGTTTAATTTTATTTATATATTTATTTTTATTTACTTATTTTTTTAATTTTATTTATTTTTATTTAGTTTTATTTTTTTAATTTGTTTTTATTAATTTTTATTTATTTAATAAAACTTCAAGTGGGGACTAAACTGTCGCAATGTCGTTTTTATTAGTTCGTTACTCATATTTTTCATGTCTGGCAAGCCATAATAAGTTTACTTCAAAATTTATTTTACCACATAAAGGGGTCTATTCTGTAACAATTCCTTTATATTTAACGGCCTTTAAAAATATTGGCGGCCTTTAAAAGTATATTTGTATTCGTTAATTTACTTTTGTCATTATTTAAACAGATTTCTATAAGATAGTACTCTAATGTATTTGTTACAGAATAGACCCCAAAGTCGTATAATATATTGAAAATTTGTAAATTTAAATTCTCAACTTATTTTGAAAATTTATTTAGGTTATTTTGTTTATTATAGTTTGAATATTCGGTAAAAAATTTAAAATTATAGCATTTTAAATTTTAAGGTATATTATTTAATTCAAGAAAATAAGAATTTTCGTCAATTTCGGATTTTAAAAAATTCATAACAATTAAAGGGTTAAAGATACGATGATGGGCGTAAGAACTTTTTTTATTCGAAATATCCTAAAGAATATAAAAAAAATTAATTCATTGCAAAAAATGCATTTTTTCTTGCTTAATTAATTTTTCAACAGATATCGAGTGTTATCTTACACTTTTATAATCAGGAAAGCCTTCAAACATTTAAAAAAAAAATTACGAATTAAAACAATTTTGCAAACGAATGCGCCACTATGCCCTGCACTATACGGTATGTCTTGATAATTTACAGCCATGGCAACACTTCTGCAATTCAAAAACTTTCTAATTAATAAATTAGTAAACCTCTATTAGCAAGTTCAAAGACTATTTGTAGGTCTAATAAAAGAGTTCCATCAACATTTTTTTTTTTTAATTTTTATTGGCTTTCCAATTACAGATGACAGTTCTGTTTTGACTTTCACGTCATTACACTTTAGGACTTCCATGTCGACTTTAATTGAAGTTAGTCAAGTGTCAATGTCAGAAACTGATGTCATAATTATTTTATGCCTTAAGTAGGTAGATCGTAGTCGATAACCTTGTACATCCTAATCCGTCGAACCTTGGTAACGTTTGGGAGAGATACAAAAAAAGGAAGAAGTATAAAATCGATTAAAAAACAAAACGAGACTACGACGATGACATACGTGGGTGGATACCTATGCTGCACCCCTCACCCCTCTTACAGTAAAACTGCAGTGGCGTTATATTTTTTTTATTTTTCGACGTAGTCTCCCTCTACATCAATACACTTGATCCATCCATGCTTTAACATCTCAACAGCCTCCGGGAAAAAAATTGTCCTACCTCTGCAAACCACCTCTCTACAGCTTGCATCAGTTCATCATTACTGGAAAAAAAATCGCACGTAAGTTTTCTTTTAATTTGAAGAACAGCCTGTAATCTCTGGGGGCGAGATCTGGCGAATATGGTGGGTGCTTCAGTAATTCAAAGCCTGCTTGGCGTATAGCAGCCATGGCAATACAAGATGTATGGCTGGGAGCATTATCCAGATGAACAGCACACCGATCCTTAACTTTCCTCGGCGTTTCACTTTAAAAGCGTCTCGTAATTTAGAAAGTTTTATTTGTTTGCTTGGTACCTTTACAAAAGTCGCTCACAAGTCAATACCCAATTTTGATCGATGGTTAACATTTGAGGCACCCATCTTGCACTCATCTTTTTCATATCTAATTATTTATTCAGTATGTGGTGCATCACATGATATGATAAGCTAGTATTTTCCACAATATCCCTGATACGTACTCGTCGGTCTTGCAGTACGATATCGTGTACCTTTTTAATGTTTTTGTTTGTTGTTACCGTTATGGGAGGACCACCAGCATGCTGGTTTTCACAGGACGTTTATCATAGGAAGTTTATCATATTTAATAAAAGCATATAAATTTTACTATAATATATTTATATCAGCTTACTTCCCTTGTAAGCATTAAAAGAACAATTTTTTACAGCCTGTCGTATATGATTATCTGAAATTATCTTAAAAAATATTTTTATTTTGAGGCATTACAAATTGATTTTGAAATATGATATATACCGCATAATATATCCCCTGTAGTAGTGCATCTCACTTGTTAAAAAGATGGCACTAGGTTTGCAGCGCTAAATGCGTATGTGTCTGGCCGCTCAACTAACTCGATATGGCGGTAAATTCAAATATAATTTTAAGGAGAAATTTAAATTTCCCGCCAAAATCGTAATTTCCAATAGCAGAATGGCGGGAATTTTTAAATATATACATTCGGCAATAATTGAGAAGTATATTGCATTTTCCATTAAACGAGCTGTAAATCCAGGCGCTATTTTTATTTTGATAGCTAAAAATAATACGAATTCTTTTATTGTTAGCTATTGCAATGAGAGCAGCGTTTGGATTAACAACACATTTAAAAGAACATGTAATATACTTTTCAAAATCACTTATTTTTTACCTATAAAGGTTAGTTCTGAAAAAAATTGGCTCTGGTAAAAAAAATGTATAAAATATTTTATTTGAAAAATTATAAAAGTTATTTAATTTATTTTAAAGTCGAGGATAACTCTAGCCATATCCATTTTACTGAAAAAAAAAGACACTATATTAAATGAAATCATTTAGTTATAAAGAGATGTTTGTGATAATACAGTGTCGGCTATCGAATATTTTACAATACGTTCTGCTAATGTCCATGTGGAAACTACAAAGTTAGCATTAGTGCGAGAAGGAATTGAATACTATGAACATAACCAGTCAGCTACGTGGAGATGCATCGCACCGTGTTCATATTACACAGCACACACGGCAACATTCATATTATTAGTTTCCTGATCGCACTAATGTTAACTCTTCAGCTTTTGCTTTGATGCTAGCCAAGCATATTGGAAAGTATTCAATAGCCGATACTGAATATAAATGTTAAAATCAACAAGTGAAATAAAAATAAATTAATAGTAATAGACGGTATAAATTTCGTAAAAGAAAAAATCAAAAAATTATCACTTGTCAGTACTGACTCTTCACGCTTCGCTTGTCAAAAACTTCGTCGTCAACCAATGAACGTGCCGATGTCAGACGTGTCAAAATTCAAAACGATACTAGCGCCATGTGGCTCTGTGTCTGGCCGCAGCATAACTCAAAGCCATTTCTTGAATCCCAGCAACATTACTATAGGGGATATATTGTGATATACCGTTCATAAAATACCCATTTTGAGCAAAATACTTTGTGAATGCAGGTTCGTGTATTAAATATGTAATGGTTCAGACCTCTGAACAGTTCGTCTTAGACTGCCACCTTAATATGATTAGTTATGATTAGTTAGACGAAAATTTTGACAGAGAAATTTAAAAATGTTTTAAGGTAGTTCACTTGCGACAGTCGTACACAAAAATATCGTCTAATGGTGAATACCAAAAATGTGAGATTCTTGTTTTTAATAAAAGTTTTCTGGACTGTATGTTAAAGGAGAGGCTGCCCGCAAGGATCCAGCCTCGGACCAATACTGTGGACACTACTTATGGACTCATGGTTTGAGGCAATAGACGAGACAGAACAACTAGACGACAACGACGTGGCTCAGGCCTTTGCAGACGACCAGATTCTTATATTAACAGGAACATCTTTACAACACATACAAAACAAATGGACTGCAATCTGGCGAGCGTGCGAAGACTGGGCAAAAACAAACAAACAAACTAACGTATAACAAGACAAAAACAAGACTTATGTTTGTACCTCACAAAAAAACTCGACCACCCCGCATAAAAATCGACGATATGCCAGTGACGATGGAGGACAGTCTGGTCTATCTTGGAGTGACCCTGGATGTCGGATCGCTTTGGATCGAGCATGTTCGGAGAACCAGATAGAAAGCCCTAGACATATCAAATAAGATATTCTATATCGCGGGTCGAAACTGGGGCCGTAAACCAGAAATCCTAAGATTTATATACTCAAACGCTATAAAACCAATGATATTGTATGGGGCCGAAATCTGGGGACACAGACATGCGGACTCCAGAGTTATTAGACATCTACAGGCGACGGAGAGACCTTTTCCTGTTAGCTATCGTCACGGCATACCGAACCGCGCCCACCTTGTCATTGCATGTACTGGCGGGAGTTACACCCCTCCAAGTGGATGCTAGGGCAAACTGGGAAACATACAACGTAACTAGACAGGCACCAGAAAACTACAGGACTAGAACAACGGACAGGATACACCCGGCAATAAGTAGAGTTGGGCAAAATCGCATGTTTTTAATAATCGGATCTTTCGTATTCGAATGATATTGATTTTTAATATCATTCGAATGATCACTTGAATCGCTACTTATTATATTCTATGAAATCATCGCAACGGTAACGCGGTTCGTAATTCAAGATCGGAGACAGGTGACGGAGAACATCGATTTGAACGAATTTCATCATTAGATGAGCACCGAGCACAGGTGGTATCGATCGCGGTATTGGATATTGTTTGTTTCCAGTTTCAGTAGTAGGATGACTAAAAGGTGAGGCGATTGTCCCATTTTTAATTTTAATTTGAGTACAGCGGCGCACTATATAGAAATTTCATATAGGAATCGAATAATGCGCCCAGGGGCAAAAAATCGGTGGTTTGGAACTACTTAAAAAAAAAACGAGAATGACAAAAGTGCTACTTGTAATATTTGTAAAAAAATAATTAAATCTTTTGGTGGTACAACCAACTTAAAACAACATTTACAAAGAATACATCCCCTTCAGCTCCTGGAAAATGAATCACCATCGGAGGAAAAGGAAAATACTGGTACTAATGAAAATCCTTCCAGTTCAAATAGTAATAGTCTCCAAGCCAATAAAATTATTAATCATCAGCCAATTGATGCAGTACCGGGACCTTCAGGCGTTCCCTTAGAAAAACAAAATAGTACTCAAGAACCCCCAAGAAAGCAATTAAAACTCTTTGGTGCCAGAAAAACCGGCTTAAGCGAAACAGACATTAACAACATTGATAAAAAATTATTAAAATTAATCACAAATGATTATCAGCCTTTGTCAATAGTTGAAAACACAGGTTTTTTAGAGTATACCCGAGCGTTACAACCTTTTTACCAACCCTTAAACAGAAAGAGATTAACTAACGAAATTTTACCAAAATATTACAAAGAGTTAACTTCAGAGTTAAAATCAATTTTAAGTTATGTTAAAAATATTGCAATCACCACAGATATCTGGACATCTGACAGCAATATAACAGTGACGTCCCATTTTGTGTTTCAAGCTAAATTATGTGCACTATGCACAAAAAGTATGTCAGGGGTACATACAAGTGAAAATATCGCAGAGACTTTAACATTAATTTTAACCGAATGGAGAGTTATTGATAAAATTGTGACGTTAGTGTCAGACAATGGCGCAAATATTAAAAAAGCAATTGCCGAAAATCTGCAAAAATATCATCAACCATGTGTCGCCCACACGCTAAATTTAAGTGGCAATTTCTAACAATGAAAAGTTAAGTGTCATTTTAAAAAATGTAGAGGGCTACTTGGACATTTCAAACACAGTGTTGTGGCAAATGAAACACTAAAATCTATACAACAGATGCAGCTGCCTGAATTAAAAATTAAACAGGATGTTTCTACTCGGTGGAACTCTTGCTTTATAATGTTAGAAAGATTGGTGAAAATGAAGGACCCCTAAAGTGTTGTTGTAACCAATTTACCTAAGTGTCCTGAATTTTTAGATGCCGAGGAATGGGGGATTATTGCTGAGAGCATTCTAATATTAAAGCGAGCATATGGCTTAACCACAATTTTATCTGCAGAGAAGTACCCAACAATTTCTATAGTTATTCCACTGATACGCGGGTTTCAGCATACATTAAAAATATCCCCAAAACTGACTAGGGTGAAATACTTAAAAAACAATTGTTGGAAACTGTAACTCGGCGGTTGGGAATCCTAGGAAAAATAAAATTGTAGCCAAGGCGACTTTTATTGATCCCAGGTTTAAAAAAGTTGGTTTTGGCTTGGAAGAAAATGCAGTCAATGCACAAAAATGGATAAGTGAAGAACTTAATGTCAAATGATTGCTAAACATCAAAATGAGGTGGAAAATCAAGAAGATATTTCTGAACCTCAAAACCCCAACATTAACTTAGATGATAATATCTGGTCTTATTTTGATCAAAAATTATCAGAAAAAAGAATGTTTTCAACTCCTACAAGTATGGTTACTCTAATAATTAGACAGTATTTGGAAATGCCTCTTTTGGACAGAAAAATAGATCCTTTGACATTCTTGTCTAAACATAAAGGAATTTTACCCGAAATGGCCGAATTAGCTTTTAAATATTTGTGTGTTCCCAGTAACTCAGTGCCGTCAGAAAGGGTTTTTTCAAAAACTAGACAACTTACTAACTTGAGAAGAAACAGACTTGCTCCTAAAAACTTAGATCAGATTGTTTTCTTAAATTCATGAGATTTTTAATTATGTATAGGTTACTTATATCTTTTTTTTTATTATTTTTTTTACGTTTTATATTTTTATTAAGAATGAATTTTAAGTGTCTGTTGCCAAAAAATGATGGTACCTGTTATTTTACTGACTGTACTAGGTTTAAGTTTCATCACTAAATTCGATATTAATATTTTAATGCCAAAAATAATGTTCCTGTCTGTTACTTTTATATTATATAGAATGTATAATATCAGTTTTATGTTTTGAAAGTTTCAATATTTTTTATTTGTTTCTTATTAAAAAACTTTTTGTTTTCAGTTTTTCGTTTTATTAAATTTTACATCAACGAATTATTTTTTTAATAAAATTCGCATAGTACTGACCTGCTTTCATCATCAAAATTAAGATTAAACATTAAAACTTAAAACAGACTATTTAAATTTATTCTCTCAGCTACAATGGAACTCGACCAAGCCGATGCGTCTACGAACCGTAAGCCGATGCGATGCTTATCGTATCGAGTATCGATCCATATACCGTCAAATCAAGTGTTTCATTGAATTCAGATGATAGCGCACAGGTTCCAGAGTTGAGTGTTTTGGGACAGGTTCTAGCGAATCGCTTTTTCATCAGGTTATTTTTCATTCGAATGTTCGAATAAAATAAACGGATGATGCCGATTATTTAATAATCGAATCATCGATTATTTTTCATTCAGATGCGCCCAACACTAGCAATAAGACACACAGTACACACACAAAACGACTCCACAATTAGATTCACCATATGTACTGACGCCGCAAAACAAGACGAGACAAACCACATAGGAATGACCATCTGGGACCAAAATAAACTAATAACGACAAGACGTTTTACAATAACAACGGAATGTGACATAAATACACTTGAAACACTTGGAACACAACTAGCAACCAAACATATACTACAACACACCGACGAAATCAACGGGACCATAGAGGTACAAACAGACTCAACATAATAACTAACATACAGAATTACAAAACGAACAATAAACTCATACTTAACATACACAAAAACACAATCACACTCAAAAACAGAAACATAAACATACAATATAAATGGAAAAACAGAAACGAATACAAAATCAAAGAAACACAAAATAGCACACGACAACGACCTACAAACTACACCCATAACATTCGACAACAAACATACCAAACGCTACTAAAAGACAAAAAATAACATACTGGCAACACATATGGGACAGGTGCACAACAGGAAGACCCACTCACATGGTAACATAAAGGACTACTACATACGCTTTAACCTCAGACCCGACATAGACCCCAACTGCGACCACTGTAACATCGAAGAGACACTACAACACATAATCATAGACTGCCAAGACCAACAAAGACAAATAGCTCGACAAATACTGACAAACAGGCTGAGGACAAAAGGACTGGACCCACCAACTGACATAGACAGACAAGATAAATCGCTGATCAGTTGGCTCAATGAATGGGCAGAAATCATAATAAAAGACGATGACCCCTTTTAATACAATAGTTCTCCCGACATCAACCAACACAAGGCATGTAAACACCGGTGTAGGCCTGTAAATAACACTACTCTGTAAATCTCTATCTTCACTAACTCATATTTTGTTAATCTTACTTTTTACTTACTTACTCTTTTAACCTTTCCTTCACACACTCTATTAAGTTTTATTTTTTGAAATTTTCTACGACTTCTAAACCTTACTGGCATTGGCATGTAAATATAACTTCTTCACTGCACCTTTAACTTCAATCTGCTATTTTGTTTATACGTTTAAAACCTCTATTTTGTTACAATATTCTGGCACTGTTAATATCTTGCAATCTATCATATCTACTTGGTGGCATGTAAACCTCTTTTCACATTTAATCTTAAGCTCTTATTTTACTATTGTAATATCTTTGAAAACAAGCATGTAATTTTATGTATTGGGTAATAAATGTTGGGATCAACGGTCTTCCTCCCCGCTCATTTTTGGAGTGTGGAAGATGAGATGGGTTCCCTTGACAGTGGTCTCGCTGAGATGTTGGGAAGATGATAAGCCCTATGCCGCAAGGTAGGTGGGTGTGCTGCGGGAGATGTGTTTAAAAGCACCTCTCTCGCCGCAAATCAGACTTCGTGTATGTTAAAGGATCTGGTTCAATGAAGCACTTATTGATAATTTTAGTTGAGTTTAATTATAAATTGCAACACAAAAACATAGTATGTGCAATAAAAATGAGCGCAAAACGTGTTGATTGATTTATGCTGTCTATCTACCCGGCTTTTTCGTCAGTCCCGTCTTTTTTCACACCTCCCCACTAACGGTCCATTTGGCGTGTGTCGACATCTCTTGACCTTGACACCGGCACCAACAATACGCTAGTTCAGTGATGATGTAATTATGGTTCCACTGACAATTAAAGTGACAGTAGATTTTTTGAGTGCGTTTTGTTTACCTAAATTATATCGTTTTTTCACTTTTATAAATATATTCGTAAAGTAAGTAGATAACATGCATCAAATATACAATCGTTTAGTTACCAATTACATACCTTTAAACTATTTTTTATGACCTGTAAACAATATTTAGAAATAAACTAAAAACAGTAAAAATGTATATGTCAAATTTATTGATGTTTTTGTTAAAAGTTTGGTTATAATTAAATGTCAGTGGAACCAAAATGACATCACACTGAACCAACGCATGGTAATAAATATGGAGGGTAGAAAAAAGGAGGACAATCTTATATGGATCTTTATATTAAAAAGTGGCCACCAAAATGTATGCAATTAAGATGGCGCTCGTGTAGCCAGGGGACAAAATCCAATGCTATATAGTCATATAGATTGCTCATTCATAAGAATTATTTATTGTTTATATTATTATTTTTCAATAAAATTTGACTATTGTCGTGTATTGTCAAAATTTATCTACGATCACAGAACACTTACTCTTCTACGATCAGTCACTTTTCACGGTGTAGTTTTTAGTTTTTTATGGTTGAGCAATATTTATTACTATATACATCATTGGTGTCATTGTGTGATCTGAATTATCGACTGTCGACGTCCCCTGGGCACAGAAGCGCCATCTTAATTGTATACATTTTGAGGGACACTTTTTGTATACAGAGATTGTTCTCCTTTCCTCTACCCTCCATAGTAATAAAGAAGTCCACGCGCCAGTGGCGTGCTTTAAATTTTCTTAACAATTCTCAATGCTAAAAAATGTTATTTTTGTAAGAGACTACCAAAGCTCCTCTATTTACCTTTAAAACCCGGACATACATTGCAAAGAAACGTAGCGCGTAGCTATTTTGTAAAAGAACAGACATGCGTTGCCTGGTGCGCTGTTGTCAGGCTGTGTAGTTTATCCCTTTCATATTTAAAGATAGTTTTTACCTATAACTTACTAATATTAACAAGTTTTATTAATTAGAATAGTTTCGAGATATATTGCGACACATCAAGCGTCCCCACTAATTCATTTTTGTACCTATTGCAGTGTTTCCAACTCCGACGCATTGTGGGCAGAGTTGTTGCAATATTTCCCGAAACATTTATAATAGTAAGTCTCTAATTATTAAAATGACTTGTAACAAAAGAAAAAACGTATAAAATGTGTACAAAGTAGATTAAGCTATTTTAACTGCTTTCAGCAGACTTTATATTTTAGCAGCACCTATTTTTACATTATTATGCAGGGCATTTTTGTGCCTATTATTTTTACATACATACGCCTGCTAAATAACAACTTTGCAAATACTAAGATAAACTATGGCAAACACCATTATTATAAATGCAAGGATTTTAAAAGCGTTAAACGTGACACCACCGCAATTTAAAATAATCTTGTTTCATTCATAACTATATGTCACGTATAGTATTTTATCCATCGATAGTTTGCACGTTGCGATCCAGTAAATTGTTGCATATCGGGTGTTTCTGTTAATCTTTAGACTTTTTTGGAAACATTTCGGCTTGTGTATAGCTAACAACATGGTTCGCGAGTGCATTTTCTGCAAAAAAACTGGAAAATATGGGTGCTAAAGTATCTTTTCATAAGTAAGGTTAGGTAATGATGTATTCCATAGTTCAGTGGTGTAGATTTAAAGATTTTTGCCGTAATATCACATGTATTATCTACTTTCTGTTTTACTATTATTTATTTTCTTTGATCTTTTAACGTTATTAATTTCGCAAAACATTGCACTTAATGGAAACATTTTAGTCTGGACTATAGTAGTAAAATAAATATGCTTATGCTTGATCTGAAAGGCATACAAGAAATATTTGGCTTTCACTTAAAATAGTGTTATGCTCGGGGCCTTAGAATCTAACATATTAAACTTTTTTGGAGATCACATTTTTAATGACGATATTTTTTAAAATCACGCAGTAGATTTGATAAAGCTGATAATAAAACATTATTTTAATATTCGCATTCATTATGAGACCACAAAAAAGTTGGATATGTTAAGAAAAAGTAGAGTAAAAAGTGATATTGTTCAGAAACGAATAAAATTTAAAAAAAAACCGTTTTTTTTCAACGCCTAACACTAACGCAGGTTTATTGTTGTACAGTTCTACGTGTTTTCGGATTTTACAAAATTCTTATCGCTAGATCCGCTATAAGAAGCGTTCTATTTAAAATCCCTACCTTGTATATAAGAATGGTAAATTTATTGATTTAATAACTTTTTTAAATTTATTAGTGTTAAAAATCTGAATTGATTTAAAAATCTGTCATTTACCAATTTATAAAACTGTTCAAATTTTAACCCCAAAATTGGATTCGTACATTTGTTTAAAATAAATCTTGATTTATTTATCTTGTTTTTATTTTATTTAACATCTTTATATGTAATAAATATTGTTATATTCTTGGAAAAAAAATGGTTTTTTTACCTACATTCTACTGAACTTCATACAGTTATTCCAAATCCAATCTGTTTTTAAGTTTAAACCATTATAAAGTTTATTGCACACCATATAGGTTAGTATTTCAATATTTTTTTATAGTAAGTTATGATTTTATCTTTAATAAGATACGCCACTGGTATCGACAGACTTTTAGTTGCGTGTAACAGCAGCGTTGCCAGACGAGATCTTGGATTACAGTCTGTCTTCTTTCAATCCGCATAAATTTTTTTTTTCCCTTTTCCAATGATTGAGACCAAACAAAACATACTTTATGAATGAAATGCATCATCTATTGTTTCTTTTATCTAAGGAGACTACACAACACATGTAAGCTTATATATACGGATACGTTATTATTTCAAGTAAAATCCATCCGGCAACGTCGCAAATATGTGAATGTTGGGCTATCAAGTGAGTATGCCTATAGAAATTTATGACGTAACGTTTTTATTTTCTTTGTTATTCTAATTTAAACTATTAATAAAAATGCGCAAACATGTATTTGGATAATTTTTTAACCCTACATTACGTTAATACTTACAAAGGGTTTATTTTGGTTCAGAACAGTGGACGAATTAATTTTTCAAGAACACGTCACGAGGTTATAACAACTTCTTAGCTGATCGAGTGTAATTCAGTGACTCTGAACTAGTTTCCGAAAAAACCAAAATAAGTCTAAAGTAATCTAACAGACATTTGAGTTACTGCGCGTTAAGTGTAGCGATTACAATGTTGCCAAGTTATAATCATTGTACCCCACTACGCGTCGACTGCTTTAGAAATATTTTTATTTTAAAAATCTATATGTTTATACCATAGAAATAATATAGAAGACCAATATAAACATAACATTTAAGCAGAAATTGAAACCTACTGTGCATAAAAACGCGTCTCTGCGCCTGACATCGCAAAATAGTGTGTCTAGAAGCTTGCGCAATAAGCATGACTTGTCCCTGTAGTGTTGCCAAATATATTAAACATACCTAACAGAAAAGAATTTTAAATTAATTAATTTTTAAATTATATGATTTAAACAGTTTATATCTACGAAATATCGCCACAAAATAACTTATAAACATTTAAATAATCAACTAATAATATTTATGTGTAATTACATTCCCAAAAATATATACAAATACCGTATTAATGTCATTAATACCGTATTTTTAATGTTCAATAAGCGATTCACCCACAAATTCAATATTGACCTGGCAATAGCACTAAAATCCGGTGTTTCAAGGCTATATGACGCTGCCCTTACAGGACCGTTTGTAGTTTATTATTTATGCCGCGTTTGAGAATCCACATCGGATGCATCTGAGATGTAGTAAGTAGTAAATCTTTGATCACGTGATTCAGTATACGTAAATGTAATGGGACAGATGTGTCCGATGTGAATAAAAAACGCTCGAGATGTAAAAAATGCATCCGATGTGGATTCTCAAACGCGGCATTAATTACACGATGAAAGTGGCATCTTATTTTTAGTTTTTTGTAGTGTTTAGTCAAATCCTAGGTACAATAAAAGACATTTTTACATTGGCTAATGAAAATGTAATCAATGTATTAGGCAGCTGTTATATTTATTACAAGATTTATGTCTGCAAATCTAAACCTACCTAAGAATTATAATTATGTAAATAGAGATCTGTATATTTATATACAGGCTGCCCAGCGACGGGGGAGACATCGATTTCGGTTTTAAGGCATTTTAAAACATAAACCCGATCTCAACAATCTTAGGAACTCTTCTGTCACTCGATATTTTAATCGGTACTTCCTCTTCGTTTTTTGGCTGGCACAACAATTATTTACATTTCTTCATTCCTTACGGCGTTCGAACCAGTAAGGTTTAAAGAAATTTAAAAAAAAACCTACTTTAAAAATAAAGATGTTAATGATTTTCTTATGGATCCCATCTTCAGATCTTGACTTAATGTATATAAAACTGTTTCCTTTTCTAACAAAAAGAATCCTAGAAATCGGGCAATGTGGTAAAGAATTATCGCTCAACATACATAAAAAAATATTTCAACGAATTGAAGTATGTAAAAAAAAAGTTATTAATAAAGTGAAAAGTAGGGCATGAACATATATTATAAAGTATATAAAATGATAGATAAATCCAGTTTAGAAGGTATTATAAATAAACTGTGGAAATATCGAGAATCTCGATTTTGAATCGGAAAAATATTCTACGCAATTTAGTATGAAAGCTGATCAAAATGAAACACATGAACGACAAACTGTTATTGACAACTTTCTTCAAACGTTTTCTATTTTTCCGAAAACTAACTAGATAGTTCGAAAATCATTTCCTTTGTTAAAACGCCTCTTGTTCCGAAAAAGGTACACGCCTGTCAACATTCATCGTTCATTAAAAAAGTGGTAGATACAAAACGCTTCGTATTGTAAGGCCAAAATATATTTAGAAATCGAAATATTCATATAAACAAAAAAATCATATGAGTGAGATAACTACCAAATTAATGATTTACAAGTTTATTCCTATTATTTATAAAATAGGTTTGCAATGTGCTGGTGTGGAATGTTATCATCGACTAAAAACTTTAAATCTTTGTATTAAATTGATCGAAAACAAACTATAAATTGGTTTAGGCTATATAGAATGTTTCTAGTAAGCAGCAACTAATTTTTATTATGGAACCGAAAGACCCTTTTAAAAGGGTTCAAAATTAAAATAAAATATGTACCAAGTAAATGTAGTAGTATTTTTTAATTTATATTGAAAATGGTAACATGAAAGGTTTTCTGTCTAACGACTCATAGTCTCGGCTGACAAAATGTAAAAAAATATCGAACATAATATTCCTGGGCCCTATTTTGCACTCCCCAGATTAAATTTAGTTGTAGCAAATGATATTATCAAATAAGATGTCAAATCACAAGCAAAATCTCGTGACTACAGTACTAATGATTGCCTGTTTGGAAAAGTATCTTTGTTTGTAAATATTTATATGCATAGTTATATTTAAATGCGCGAGTGTAATGTTAAGTATAAACAAAATCCGCCCATTATGTATATACGTTTAGTTACCGACCCTAGTAGATAGGCAATTTGTTATTGTTTTAAGTTTTACCGTAGGGAGAGAGAAAATCAATATTAGGATAAATGGTACAGCTCCTTTCTGGTTACGTAGGTACCTAAAAAGTATTTTAGTTTTTGGTTAAGTAATTAATTATTGTAACAGTGATTTTCTTGTGATAGTACCTAATTTAGATTGTGGATTAAAGTTTTTGTATATAATTTCGCTGTTTAATAATAAACGTAGTCAAAACCGGAGCACGTGGTTTTTCTGGAAAGTATTTTTAAAATCACAAGCAAAATCTCATGACTACTGTACTAATGATTGCCGAAAATTAACTAATTCATATTTTATGCCATATCTTTCTTAATAAGGACTGTCAGAACCATATTTACCTTAACTTGAAATTTTAATCGTTTTTTGTATAGAATCATCTCTAAAAATGTATGATTGAAATATCGTGCGAACTATTTGTTCGATCAATAAAAAACTTGCACCGGTCCTGTTCGCGCCAGCACCGTTATACGCATGAGCTCCGACACACTATTTTCTCCTTATGGTTTCATTTTTGATATATGGAATCGGCTTTCTATACTATTTCTATGGTTTATACCAAAACGGTCCAAAAATTCAGCATTTTTTTTTAGAAAATTTTATAACTTTTTGATTAACATTTAGTTTTTAAAAAATATAGTAAGAATTGTTTTCGAGATATCTTGCTTGTGTTCCGGGTGTTCCATTAAGAGAGGTAGCCGGCTATATTTCAGAAACTAATAATAGTACAGCTTTGGGGAAAAAATATTTTTAATAAAAACGGCCAAGAGGAATTGTTGAAAATTATTTTCAAGTTTGTAGGGTGGCGTAATTGTGACGTCGAAACATACAAATGTAATTTTCTCAAAAAAATACTAAGTAAATATATTGATAAATATTACTATTTTAATCTTCAATGTTTTCTGAACAAAAGAGCTTTATGTGTAATTTTTGTCAGTTGTGAAATATAGTGGTGGGGAAGGTTAAACTTTAATTTGGAAAAATGCTCATACCTCCGGTTTGGCTTTACCGAATTTAGTGAACTTGGTTTTGTTTAGAAGAGCTTTTTCAGCCTCATTTTTAGCTTTATAAACTGTGGCTGCTTACGTTTTATGAAAGCCGCTAGAGAGCGTTAAGTTAAAAACTGACAAATTTTACGAAATTTATGAAAAATTTAAATACAACAATATATACCTTTTTACATAGTTAGATAGAGAAAAAAAAGCACAATACTTTGGCGAAAACCGCATTTGGATATCTCTTTTCAAACTGCAGATTTTAGCAAAAATATAAATAAAACGTAGAAACGTAACACATTTAATGACCCGGCATTTTCTACTAGGTCCATTTTTTAAGGTCTAAATCAAATTTATAAATTTCTGC
The DNA here is from genome assembly GCA_927349885.1 of Psylliodes chrysocephalus. Taxonomy (NCBI): domain Eukaryota; kingdom Metazoa; phylum Arthropoda; class Insecta; order Coleoptera; family Chrysomelidae; genus Psylliodes; species Psylliodes chrysocephalus. Next base: position 37,963,155 of record OV651821.1, read on the forward strand.
AAAACCTAATGCCCAACCATGATTTTTGCATATTTTAAATAATCGAACGATATTAGATAAGAATGCATTACTTATAAGTATAATAATCCATTGAGCGTGTATATTTGCATATCAAGTAAGCTTTGAAAAACACAAACAAAAGACCTAATACTCAATGTCGTCCCAAATGTTCAAACTGCCTTCCATCATTTTGAACACATAGTTCCAACCTTTCCCTGGTTGACAAAACAGCTTTTTCCACTTCCGCTCTAGATATGCTACGAATAGCGTCTGTGATTCGTTGAATCATATTTTCCCTTGTCGTAGACCTCGTACAAAAAACAAGGTTTTTCAATCTTCCCCAAAGGTAGAAATCGAGACAGGTTAAATCCGGTGACCTGCAACAAAAACGAGGGGACAATTTTGACATAAACAATAGGTACCTCGGAGGCCACTGAAATAGGCTACCTCTTCCAATCCACCTATCAGGAAATGCGCGATCAAGAAATCTACGGACGTTTGCTGCAAAATGGGCTGGACAGCCGTCATGTTGGAAAAACATTGTCCTTCTAGTTTCGAACGGCACATTTTCTAAAAGAAGTGGTAAGTGATAGTCCAAAAAATTTAAATATATTTGCCCTCTAAGCAGCTCATCCCAAATAAAAGGACCTATGATTTCAGTGCCTAAAATGCCGCAACAAACGTTCACGCTCCACCTTCCTTGGTGCTGCACCTCCTGCATCCAACGGGGATTACTGGCTGACCAATAATGCATATTGTGCATATTCCACAGTCACTATGAAAGGTTGCTTCGTCCGTCCACAAAATTCGGATTAAAAGGTTTTTGTCTTCCGCTATCATATTTATCAACCAATGACAGTAGTCTAACCTCCTGTCGTAGTCTGCGACTGTCAAAGCTTGGTGCAGCACAATATGATATGGATGTAAGCTAAGACAAAGATTACTTAGCACTATTAGGATATCATAATAATAATAATAATAATAATAATAATAATATATCTAATAATTACCTGTGTTCTTCCAATGTTCCAAATACTGTAGTCTGAGGGATACCTAAGTCTCTCGAAATTACTCGAACACTTAGCTGGGGATCGAACTCTACGTACGCTAAAACATTGATGACATTTCCCTCAGTTCTTCTTGTACCCTGTCTGCAGTGTAAGGGGCGAAGGACACTTCCCGTGTTTCGAAAGCGATTTGCTAAACAAGTAAACATTCTGCTGCCGTATCTCAACGCGTACAGCCTTGCAGCTATAGTCGCATTTTGCAGACACTCAAAATAAGGAGCAATAATATCAACCGCCTCTTCAAGCAACAAAGGCATTAAAAAAACACAATACAGTAACATAGGGAATACGACAAAATAATGTTCTGACGTGAAAATTGTTGATTTTTTGACATTGCAAGATTTTTTTGTTTTTAAAGCTTACTTGATATGCAAATATATCTACACGCTCAATGGATTATTATACTTATAAGTAATTATGCATTCTTATCTAATATCCTTAGATTATTTAAAATATCTAAAAATCATGGTTTGGCATTAGGTTTTGCAGAAATTTATAAATTTGATTTATACCTTAAAAAATGGACCTAGTAGAAAATGCTGGGTCATTAAATGTGTTAGGTTCCTACGTTTTATTTATATTTTTGCTAAAATCTGCGGTTTGAGACATCCAAATGCGGTTTTCGCGGCTTTGGTTTTTCTATATCTAACTATGTAAAAAGGTATATATCGTCTATTTAAATTTTTCGAAAAATTTCGTATAATTTGTCAGTTTTTAACTTAACGCCCTCTAGCGGCGTTCATAAAACGTAAGCAGCCACAGTTTATAAAGCTAAAAATGAGGCTGAAAACGCTCTTCTAAACAAAACCAAGTTCACTAAATTCGGTAAAGCCAAACCGGAGGTATGAGCATTTTTTCAAATTAAAGTTTAACCTTCCCTCACTATTCTATTTCACAACTGACAAAAATTACACCTAAAGCTCTTTTGTTCAGAAAACATTGAAGATTAAAATAGTAATATTCATCAATATACTTTATTTGGTATTTTTTTGAGAAAATTACATTTTTATGTTTTGACGTCACAATTACGCCCCCTAGTGGCCACCATACAAACTTGAAAATAATTTCCAGCAATATCTCTTGACCGTTTTTATTAAAAATATTTTTCCCCAAAGCTGTACTATTATTAGTTTCTGAAATACTCTCTTAATGGAACACCCGGTACATGACAGGCTTCAAGAGTGTTAATTATGCACATTTTGATTGTTAATATCTCGTTTCACAGACGGTCAAAAAATTTCATTTTTAGTTTTTTTTTTTTGTTACGTAAAAGACGCTTTCATTAACCTTATATTTCAATTTCATTGAATTCTTAAGAAAATTCCTTTTACGAGTTAACTACCAACTACTTTAACCAAAATATTTTTATTTAAATATCAGTAACTGTTCAATAAAAAAAGCACATTCAGTTAAGTTTTATAGCCTTTTAAATACTATTCGTTATGTTTGTTATTATTTGAATCAATTTTTTTTGTAATTTATCATTGCTTGTTTTTAAATTTTTATTTTACCTGCCTGTGACAAGCAGTGCTAAGTGTTCGTATCTACATAATGAATATTTTTAGTAAATTGACATAATTACGTCCTTTTAGATTTCGTGAAGTAGCTTTTGTAATTTTGACTGAACTTTTTGTATAATTTGAAATGAATGGATTAGAATACAAAGAGCACAAGTACCCAGTGGCGGCTCGTGGTAATTGAAAATGGGTGTTCACTTTTTCCAATAATTTTATTATATGTAAGTTCGGATCAAAATTTTGTACAAGAGTCAATATCGCTGTTTTTTTTTATTATTTGAGTTTGTGTAGTTATTACTATCAACATCATATTGTTTTCAAACACTACAACTATTAATAAATGAATATTTTAGTTAGTCTGATATTTTTTTTGTTTTTAATACGTTGAACACCATCTATAAACATTATTAGTTTGTAAACTGATTTTTCTTCATAATTTGAGATTATTTTTAAATATATATCAGGTTATGTAGAAAGCTTGACATTGATTTTTGTGTAATAAATTTTATATGAAACTTTACCTACCATTTTTTAGTTTTTATTGTAAGTTTAATTATTTTCACAATTTGTCACAGATGTCAAATAAAAAATATATTTTTTAATTAGCTTATAAAAATATTAAAATTAAATTTATATTTTTATGTTATTTATGTAATATTAAAATAATGTGTTTTTATGAAATTTAACTGGGTGTTCACTGCACAAATGAACCAATGGAGAAACCGCCCCTGCAAGTACCTCTTTCTGTTAAAGTTAGATACAACAAATTGCGAAAACTAGATATAAAATATGTGTTTGAATATAAAGGATTCAAATGAATTCTTTCACTCTAAAGGCATGTGAATAGCATTATATTTCTCTTTAGAATATGTGTTGTAGACTAGACTATGATGTAATAGACTAGACTACCATATCTAGCAAATATAAAAATGATCATCTATGTTTGTTGATAGAGTTGTCAATTAATTAATAAAGTTGTCACATATTATTCTTTATATAATAAAGTTATTTTTCCTTTCCATCGAGTTCTGCCTTACTTCAATATGAAGGATATAAGTTTATTTGTGCCCGTTGTATTCTTAGCCAGTTCCGGGATATTCACACATTCTCGCCTATAATTCTTATGTATTATGATGTTTTTTGCTTATTTATTATACTTCTCATAAAGTAGTCTGTGAAGAGTATTATAGGTTTATTTTAGAGAAACCAAATTATTTAATACTGATCCAAACTTAAAAATTTTTGTACCAAAATCCTTCTCATCAAACTTTAAACAACTTTTAAAAATGTCACGAAGTCACGTATTTTGTCCTCACGATAAGTCAAAAACAAAAAATGATATCGATTTAAAATTTACTAGAAAAATCAAGCTCTATAAGGGGACGAAGTCTATTGATTTTGAAAAAATTTGAATAAAAATGAGGCGGTTTAAGGGGCGTTGAAATATTAAAAAAATCCAAACTCAAAAACGAAAAATGATATCAACTTAATATTTTTGGCAAAAATCAAGCTCTATAAGCGGACGATGCCTATGGCTTAAAAAAAATCTAATTAAAAATGAGGGGTTAAGATGGTTGAGATTAAAAAAAAGAATCATAAATCAAAAACGAAAAATTATATCAATTTGAAATTTTTAGGAAAAATCAGGCTCTATGAAGAAACATGGGGGTTGAAATTTAAAACTAAAACATATTTAATAAATTTTTTTTTCAAGCTCTATTTGGAAATGAATCATTGATTTTGCAAAAAAATATGAATAACATTAGGTGTTAAGGGGGGTTGAAATATTTAAATATCCAGACCTAAAAACGAAAAATAATATCAACTTGAAATGTTTAGCAAAAATCAAGCTCTATAAGGGAACAAAGCCTATTGATTTAAAAAAAAAAATAAATTAAACACAAGCCAAGAGCCCCAATAATGCAACAGCTTTAACTTCTAGGGTTGTGCAGGAATCAGAATCAGAGTGCGCTATGGATGATAGTACAATAATTATTGACTCTGATTATAAAAATATGTAATAAAATGTTTGTCATTGTGTCAGTGAAACAAATAACAACCTATAGTGTTTTTACTTCCCTTTTAATCGTAAAAAGTGCCCTTCCGAGATTATTTCAGATTTTCATGTTTTAGGATCTCTAGATTATTTTGTACAACCTATTGCAGCACCTCCATAAATGTTTAGAGGATAAACTAAATATATATACATTTTCCACATACATCTACCTCGAAACATTTTTCTATAGATATTCATTGAAAACGAAAATACTGAAAAATTTAAATTTAGCACTTTTCCTACAATTTTTCCATTACGGTCCAGAAAAATCATGTATAAACAAAAATTATAGAGATCGATATCGCAAACAACTTTTATTTTAACAATTTTCATAAAAATCAGAATTTTGCACGTTTTGTCAAATTTCTCGAATACGGACCATTTCAGGAAATTTTGACAAAGCAAAAATTATAGATAATAATATTCTAAGTAACTTTTATTTGAACTATTTTTTTCTCCAAACATAAATAACAGATTATTCCATAAAATCTAAAGTACCCCCCAGATGTTCCGACTTTGTCCAAAATCTAATCATTTTACGTCAGGCCGAAATAAAACTTAAGTTTAAAATTTAATGTTTTTTCTTTATCCGTTTTTGAGTTTTCTTCAAATTTCGAAATTTACACATTTTCTCAAATATCTCGAATACGGTCAATTTTAGAGAAACTATGTATAGGATAAGAATTATAAAGAATTATATTACAAACAACTTTTGTTTGAACAATTTTTATAATAAAACTTTTTTTTTACATTTTGTCAAATTTCTCGAATACGGACCATTTTAGGAAAAAGAAGTAACTTTTATTTGAAGAATTTTCTTCCCCAAATGTAAATAACAGATATATTCCATAAAATATAAAAATGACCACCTATAAAGTACCCCCCCCCCAGATGTTCCGACTCTGTCCAAAATCTAATCAGCTCACTGGACTCTGGAACGAAGCTTAAGTTTAAAATTTGGTGTTTTTCTGTGTATCGGTTCAGGAGTTATGCGACACACAGACACACAAACATCATCGCGAAAATAGTCAAAACGGATTCAGGGGACCTCAAAACGTAAAAATCCGTCGAAAACTCAAGGTCGAAAAAAATCATGATTCCTATACTTTCCTTATATCTGTATACAGATAGGAAAGTAAAAAACTTTGTATGTAGTGTTATGATAATTCACTATCACTTCATAACCTCACAATTTAAAAAAAAATACACAACTAAAGTTAACTTACCTTGGCTAGCTTTTTAATATAACACTTATTTTTTTTATAGAGCAGATTCTCTTTATCACAGTGGTGTCGGTTCAAGAAAATAAAATATTTTATAAACTTATTTTATTTAGTTTATTTAGTTTATTTAGTTTATTTAGTTTATTTAGTTTATTTAATTTATTTAGTTTATTTATTAAATAGTAACAACAACAATTCCAACAATAAAATACCTTGACTGTAGTTTATATAATTAGTTAATAATATTATGTGTTATTTGTTATTATTGTTAGTTGTATCACCCTGTAAAAAAATATTTTTTTTTTAAATAGACAAATTCTAAATACAAAAGTTTCTAATTTATTATCAGTAAATTGTAACAAATTTCAAATTTCGGAACATTAGAAAATTTTCTTATCTCCTAACTTAATTCTTCAACCATTCTTCACCATTCACACTTACTTATTATTATTATTAATATTATTATGATCTATCAGACAATTTTAAGTAAAACTTTAATTCAAAATCTGACAGTATCTTTTAAAGTGACATTTAATCAAATTTTGACATTTCTATGATCAAATGAAATAATTATATTCTAATATCTACAATTAATCTACTGTCTGATAAATGTATCACTAATAGTAAAGACAGCCCCTGGCAAATACACAATCAAACAATAAACTGTCCTTTATTTTCACATCAATAAAGCCTTTGCTACTCACATGAAAATGTCTGTTTTTCTAACTGGAACAAAATCTCCTATTGATTGCATTTCCACCTTTTGCAATCAAGCTGCAATTTGTACCGTCCTCTGGTCACCATACAATTCAACCAGTCCACTACTACACCGTACAACGGATTGATATTACTTGTCTATCTGACTTCTTTTTTAATTATTACAATGTCATAACTTTTTTATCATTCTTTATAATTTAACTGAAACCTTTGAATTTAGAATATTAAAAAGCCCTAAAAAAATTTAAAATTTGGTGCCCCGTCAGATTTTTTTTTAACAACCTTTCCAAAATCTCTGTTTTCTCTCGTCTCCCCGGATATTTCTGACTTATGTCCTTTTGACAATTTTAACTCGTTGATCTAAATACAATGCTGAAATTAAATCTGATGTACAGGGTGATATTTTTAATTTATTATTTACACAAATTTTTATTATACTGACCAACTTTTAATTTTAAATTCTTGATGATTCATTTCTATTACAGTAGATAAGGTTCTTTTCTGACTCAAAACCAGTTATACTTCCGATCAGTTATATACAGGGTGAGCAGCTTTTTTTAAATTTTTTTTTAAAAGTCGGCAGATTTTGACTAAAATGGGTATCTAAGAATTCTAGAAGCCAAAGATAACAGATCCTAAATAAGTTATTAAAAATTCAAAATGTCGTTGAAAGGAATCTCTTTTAATAAAAAAAGATCCCCTTTGAATGGAAATAATAAAAATCGTCATTTTGGTTTGTATAACTGGACCATTTTAAAAGCAGCCAATCATTATTGTTCAATAACGGTGAACTTGACGAAGAATAGCGAGCCGGCGCGAAGCGAGATTTCAGGTGGGATCAAGAGGAAGATCGATGGAGAGAAAAATGTTAAAAACCGTTTTTAGTTTGATGGTTTTAATTTTAAATTATTAAAATTTAAGTACTTAGGTATTCCCTGTTTTTACAATTTCTATATCGAAGAAAGTTCTGGGTAAAATACTTAAAACGATTTTTGGAGTTTAATTCTGAAATATGTCGATGTACAAAGGGTACAAGTAAATATTTCCTTTTTTTTTTTGTGAAAAAAATTTCAATTTCCATCTTACGATCCTTATAAATAGCATTCCCTGAAGAAACCTCCCCCACATAAACTACAAACTTAACTAATTTGCAGATTTTATTGTAGCTAGTTAAGTTTAAACTCAATTTACTCGAAATAGTTTAATTGGTACTTGTACCCTTTGTATTCTAACCCTTTCAAATGTTTTCTTAGCAGGACAGTAATATCTTCAAGTACATAACAATCAGATGTTGTACAGAGCATGCATTATATCCTCGAGGACAAAAATATTGCATATTTTACATTTCAATATTTATTTGATTTTATGCAATGCTTAACCAATTTCTATTGATAAATCATTTGTAAACATTTTTAATAACCAACTGAATGCAATATACCTAAAACACTCCTGGATAATACATTTAACAATACAAATTACATAAGGGTAGAATAAATTTAAAAAATAAAAAAATAAAATTGCAATATTTTTGTCTGTGAGAATATATATCTAGTGATTATATGATGGTAGGCCCTTATGAAGTTTATCACTATTGTTATTATAGAAATCTGCAAGTCCGGCTAGGGAGTACGATATAGAAGATCAGTTAGAAATTGTGAAAGCTCTACTACCGGATGCCGATCCCACATACCTCAGATGGAAATGCGAAAGTATTGGCAACAACTCGGACCAGCTGAACGAGTTCATCAATGAAGCTAGAGAATCAAAAAGCTATCCAACTAAGAAGGAGTATCTGAGGAAGCAGAAATTGTCCGCACAATCTAGGCAGTACACCAGCGAATTCAGCGTCGAAAAATTCGTGGAGCTGTTCCCCGATCCTGAAAAAACTTTTAGGGACCCGACGAGGAGTTATGCAGTTGAAGGTTACGCACATTTGTACATTTGCACCTTTTTCCAAAACAGATACGACAAGCTAGCTATCAAATATGTCAGATCTATTTTGTCGGAAAATAAGAATAGGATTCTGTTTTGCGACGACGTTATGAAGGATTATATCAAGAGGGGATTGGTGATTAAAACCCGCAGGAAACAAGTAAGCAATTTATCAGTATAACTTTTTTTGTACGTGTAGAACAGTTTTAGTATGGAATAAATATGGCTACTTCGCGTACAACAGGATGATCTTCTACAAACGTACACTTATTATAAGGTCTAATATAGTATTTATTATTATTTTAGGTAATTCTTCAGGATCCCCCGCAAAACATCGCTGTTTTGCAGGAATTAGCGTACGTTGCCCACAAAGAGGAGATAGAAAATTACATAAAAGAGACCAAAGAAAAGGAGGAAAATGAGAAGAGGTTGGCGAAGGAGAATGGATTGCTAAACACGTGTCAGTGTTGTTATGACGATGAAGTGATGCCGAAAGATACTTTCTATTGTCCGAAGGATTGCACGTTCTGCAAGAGTTGCATTCAGAAGAGCTGCGAAGTTACTCTTGGTGACGGGAAAACTGATTTTAAGTGCCTGAACCACTGCACGGAGGAATTTTCGTTGCTTACTTTGCAAAAGGTGGGTCATGCTTTTCATTATTTTTCGTCAGGCATTAAGTACGAAAAAAAATTTAAAAATAAAAAATATTAAATTTTACGTAGGTTTTGCCGCCGAAAATGTTCTCCAAATTGGCTCAAAAGAAAGCCCTGGCCGAGGTGAAAGCGGCTGGCATCGAAGAGCTGGAATCCTGTCCGTTTTGTGATTTCGCCAGCATCCCCAACATCAGCGACAAGATTTTTAGATGCTTGAATCCTGATTGCATGAAAGAGTCTTGTAGATTGTGCAAAGAGGAAAACCACGTGCCGTACAAATGCGACGAGGTGGAAAAGGATGAGGACGTCAAGGCTCGCGTGTTCGTCGAAAACCAAATGACCGAGGCGCTATTAAGGTAATTTTGTAAAATACGTAGAATAATAGGTTAAACTTACCCCAAAAAAAAGCCGCACGTTGGGCGTCAACCGACATAATTACTAATTTTTAATTGTACCATACTAAATCATGTTTTTTTTTTTTGGCCAAAAGGAAATGTTGGAAATGCGACAAGAGCTTCTTCAAGGAGGAAGGTTGCAACAAGATGACTTGCACGTGCGGCGCCCGGATGTGTTACATTTGTAAGCAGCCCGTCACGGATTACACGCACTTCAACGGCATCGGTGGCGACAAGTTCAACCTTTGTCCATTATACAGCGACACCAACGAGTTCAATCAGAAGAACGTCATTGCGGCGGCCACCGAGGCCAAGGCCAAAGTGGATCCGACCAAATTGAAGGTTTTTATTAATAATTATTGGATAAACGTAATTTTGATATATTTTTTGTTTAGATCGACCCGAGTTTGGACGTCCAAGAACATTACGAAACAAGAAAAAAGCAACTACCGCCCGAGCCGCATATACGACTATTGGAAGATATGCGCCAGCAACAAAACCAACTCATCCATCAACATCAACTTCATCCACAACATCATCATCCACAACATCATCGTCATCAACACCATCGTCACCAAATGGTCGCACAGCAGCGACCTGCTCAAAGAGCCGCGCAACGGGTAGCGAATCACAGACATATCGTGCGTCACAGAGGCGCCGACGACGATCTGGCGCGTCAATTAGGATTAGGAATCGCTCGGCTAGAGCGGTTAGCAGCGAGATTGCCCGCACGTGCTCCCCCGCAGAACCAATGACATACAGTTACTTCGAGTCGTTTTAAGTTTTGTACATTTTTGATACGTTGTTCGTTATATTTTGTTGTCTTGCGGTTGTTAAAGAGCCGTTTACAGTCGAGTTCGAGTTGTTTAAAGTTACGTTGATTCCGTGTTTGATGTCGAAGGTCGACAGATGGCGCCATTGTCGAAAATATGAAGTTGGATCAAATATAAACTGGAATTATCTTTTATGGATGTGGTTGTGATACCAGAAAAGTGTACTGGAACGCTTTAACGGTAATTCTTCTATCTATTGGCATTACGGCCCTTGGTCGTCCCAAACATTTTCCTCCATTCGTGACTATCAAACTTGTGATTTTTCCATGGTTTAATTCCCACTTTATGTACATCTTTGTCCAGATTCTTTCCATCTCTTACTGGGTATTAGTTAAAAAATTACTGTTTTATATTTGATCCATCTAAATCACTGTATCCAACAGGTTTATGAATTATAAAAAAAATCCTACTTAAGCGCCGTTTATATTTTTGCGCCTTCTCGTTTACCGTCTACTCCAAAAATATTTTATTGTCTGATACAATATTTCTAATCGGTCTTTCCTTTAAAGCTGATTTTACTGCTAGTTTCCGTTGAATTTACCGATTTTTTTTGGAAATAGAAAACAACTGGCGGAAAAACGATGAGTGTGCAAAATTTACGAAAATCGAAATACATGGCGCAATCTGTAGGTATTTGTATGTACTATTACGCCTAGTAAACATTTACAGGAGGGGTTTGCCATATATAGCTAAATATATTTTTAGTCAGTTGCGGGAAAAACTATGAGTGTACCCGGTGTTTGATGAATTATAGATGAACGTGACTTTGTATTGAAACCATGGCCGTCTCTGTAAAAAAGCCAACATCGCATAAATACCTCTGCCAATACTAAAAGGGAAAAACAAGAATCTATTTTTTATGATAATCTGTTCTATTTCAATAATTTCCAAAAATGCATCATAAAAATTTTTTGGTACTGATTTAAATAAAAAAAACTTTGTGCCTATTCTTGTTGGTAATTACTAAAACATGAGACCGTAAATACTAAGTTCAGAATATATTTTTTACCATTTCCATCAGACAGTGACCTAAATTTAAAAATCCGATTTTCTTCAGTTTAAATTTTATGCACAATTATCGTTCTTTCCTCCTAAAATCAAAAGCAAAATATTTTTTTTTTTTTTTAACCACTATTGTTAATTACTTAAACACGATGCTGCACTGCTGTATATACTAAGTTAAGATTATATTTACAGAGACAGTGCTTGAAAGTTTTTGCACTTTCATCGTTCTTCCCGCCAGCTCCTCAACTACTTCTAACTATGCACATTTGAGATGTATACAACTTGATCTTTACAAGGTTTTTTAACATTAGACTTGCATTTTGGTCCGTGAGCAATTTTCATATTCTAAATTCTGTTTTTTTAATATTTTTCCTGTAAAGGGATCTCCCTGAATAAAAAATTTTTGTAGGTGTGTTTTATTCAGTTTACATTTCAGATTTCTTTAAAAAGTAACTGTTTTTTTTTAATCTTGCAGCTGTTGGGCCGAAAGAAATATTGGAACAGTTTTTTTGTTATAAATTACTAATGATTTTTATATTAAAAAATACATATTTTCATATTTAAGTATTCAGAAAAATTTTACTTTTCTTGTGTTTTATTATACTTTTAACCCTTAACTTATATAATAAGATCCACACAACTAGTCAAAAATGACCCAAGCCTATTTTAAGGGGAGATAAATTTTATTTTTTGACATGAAAAGAATGCATTGTCTAGGTGTCTCCACAGAAAAAAATATATTTGGCTTCACACTGGTAATAATAAAAATTACTTCAGAAATAATCTAGACCTTAAAAACTAATAAGACAAGGGTATAAAATATTTTATTTATTTATGGAACAACTTATTAGAAATCCCCATTACAGTAAAAATCTGATGTGTCTTTCCTGTCTAGTTATTATAGGCTTTTTCCGATCGTATTATACAACCTATTGTATGTTTAAATTAAAGGATGAACTAAATACATACATTTTCCACACATCTTACTAATAACATTTTTTATATATTGCCAACGGAAATACTGAAAAATTAAAAGTTTACACTTTTCCTCAAATTTTTTCCATTACGCTCCATTTTAGAGAAATCAGGTTTAGAACAAAAATTATGTAGAATGATAACGCAAACAACTTTTATTTGATCAATTTTCCTAAAAATTCGAATTTTGCACGTTTTGACAAAAATCTTTGAATACGGATTATTTTAGGAAAATTGTGTATGAGGCAAAAATTATAGAGAATAATATTACAAGCAACTTTTATTTAAAGAATTTTCTTCTCCAAGCCTAAATAACAGATATAATCCATAAAGTAGAAAAACGATGTTCCGACTATGCCCAAAATTTAATCAGTACACCGCAGGATGGATTAAAGTTTAAATTTAAAATTTGTTGTTTTGCTCTGTATCCATTCATGAGTTATCGAGTATACACACACACCAGAGTTGGGTCGGATACAGGAAAAACGTATCCGAGTACCGGATACGGATACTTACAATGTATCCGGGTACTTTTTAGGATATTTTCACCTAAAAAGTACTCGGATACTTTTAAAGTGAGTTAAAATAATGTTTTCATACCAATAGTTATAATTATGCAATAAGATTGATTACGAGTAACAATAAACAATACTTGGCATAAATAAATTATCGAAAATGGAAAGCGATATAATAGAAACAGGAAAAAACTACTCAATAAATTGTTTATTATTTTTATTCTGTGAATATAAAACATTAAAACAAAATGAACAATAAAACATAAAGGTGCATGTAAATAAAACGAGTTACGCCTGAACCGCGCCAAAAACCAGCCAGTGTCGTGTCCACATAAATCTAACGAAATAAGCTCGTTGTTGGCGCGACTTGCCATGTTTATACGACCTTTCGAAATTCTCGTCAGTGGCAGTGTCAGAGCGTCGAAAGGAGATGTAGTGAGAGATTGCTGAATGTTTCATTCTGGTATAGGCAAAGCAGGCTCGTCTATTTGATCTTGTCAGATCTGTATACAGATAAGGAAAGTATAGGAATCATGATTTTTTTCGACCTCCAGTTTTCGACGGATTTTTACGTTTTGGGGTCCACTGAATCCGTTTTGACTATTTTCTGGATGATGTGTGCGTGCGTAGGTGTGTATGTGTGTGTATGCACCGCATTTGCTGTGGCATTTTGTGCGTGCATAATCCTGTGAAGTGGTCTCTGTTCGACTTGTGACCTCTTATACTCCGATCGCACAGCAAAACTTATTATAATATAGCAAGACTAGAGTATATCAAAAATATTCATCAATTTATTAAATCATATTTCGATAATAAATCTGTGACACATTTTAAATTTTAGATGTGTTTTGGTTTTAATGAATTGTGTATAAGATGTCACAAATCAGGATAAAGTACGTCTGCATGGTATAAAAAATAAAACGACTGCAATATCCCGACAAGCGACATCATTTTATGAGCTTGTAATGTGGCGCCCTCGTGAGGATACACATTTTATTAAACTTTATTGTGTGTAAGTTAAGCATCGTCTTTAATCAATTCGCGTGCTCGCATCTCAAACCTTAATAGGTGGTTACTTATTGAGTAGTGAAACTTCTCACGCTCGACGATGTAGTTTATTGTTTTCCATCAACTTATTTTTTTAAATTGTAAATTAGATTGGTCACATCTAGATATTGTTTAATTTTGTTGTACAACGGCACAGAAATAGATAATATTTACATATCCCAGAAAATGTAAGGTTCCTGTGGGATAGATTTGTTTTTAGTTTTCACAGAGCAAGGGTCAACATGATTTTTTTGAAAAGGGGCTGTGATACATGAAAATTTGAAATACAGCTTTGAGCGTAATGACGTATTTCAGGGTTTGTGGATTTTCATCTTTTAAGGGAAGGAAACGGGGAAGAGTTTGAATGGGCGTATTGATGTTTTTAAAGTTAGGAACTTGAAAATTGGAATTTTAGTTACTCATCATAAGGTATAATAACGTATTTTAAGGTTTTCGATTTTTACATTTTAAGGAGGGAGAAATGGGAGATATTGTAAAAATACATAAATATAAATAAATCAGAATTAATAAAAATAAATAAAAATAAATAAGAATAAATAAATATAAATAAAAAGAAATAAAAACTTTCAAGTTAAAGTCACTTTTGTTATATTATTTTTATTGCATCCTTAAAGTAAATATCAGATAAGAGCTTTTGTCAGATCACCCGCGCAGTGTGTTATGCATGACAAACAATCCAACCTTACACACAAACACAAGTGTATATTTGTTATGACATCCAAACTCATATATACATTTGTTGAGACATCTCAGATATACACACGAACCAAAATAGATGTGACATCGATGTCACAAATGGGGATAAAGTATACGGACGTAGCTTCTAAACGGATGAGTGTAATAAATAATGGAGTATAGCACTATGTGGCCCATTTTTTTCTGAGTCGAGTAGTATGGGTATTTTCCATGATGCCACAATCGATGATATTTCATGGATGCCACAGTAAGTACGAGAACCTGTGTGTAATAATAATAATATAACTTTATTCAATAATAAATTACATATATGAATCATATCTATATATACAATAAAAAAAATATGATTCTTCCTAAAAAAGAAGTACCATAAAAATATAATATGATATAATAAAAATAACAAAAATAACAAATATTAAATAAAGTGGTGCGAAGCGATAAGTATTAAATACTTGTATCGCTTTATAAAACAATTTAGGTAATAATAACAATACCAATACAGCTCATATAATTATTGTTTTATAATAAAAAAAAAAAATGAATGAATGAACAGAGGAAGCCACACTGAGTACCGGACATCCAGAAAATGAGAAGCTAAGGATAAACTTGACAGCTTCTCAGGCACTGTATGTCAGGTAGGTAACCAATAAGCTTGCCTCGTCATCTATGATTTTTTTCTTTTCATTTTACATGACAAAAAGAAAGGAAGAGAGAAAAAAACAATTAAAAATGTTATAACCCAAAAAATAATTCCACACCTTTTAGCTGAACAATACATTTCAAAAGCAAGTGATAGTTTTAGGGTAAGTATATGAATATTCAATTTTATTATAGAATTTTAGTTTGTTTCATCTTAATTTGTTTTTTTTTTTTTATTTTAATTGCTACCGATTATATCTATAGTTTCATTTAAAATCCATTTCGCAATAATAGTTTTAAAGTTTTTATAATAAATTTTTGACTTTAGTTCTTGAGGCAGTGAATTATAAACTTTTAATCCGACGTATGAATAACTGCGTTGCGAGAGGGTTGTTCTACATTTCGGTAAGATAATCTTATTGTTTAGATGAAATCTTGTGTTATATTGGCGGCACATAGTATTTATTTCCTTTGTATTTACAAGTTGAATCAAAGCTTGTTTATAATACAATTTTCTTATAGTTAATAAGTTACTGTAAGTGAAAAGGGCTTCAGTGGGAAATCGTAGATTTAATTTAAATATTAGTTTAATCAGACGTTTTTGAATTACCACTAAAGGTTGCAAAGTAGTAGTGTAAGCTCCTCCCCATCCAATTATCCCGTAATTTAATATAGATTGAACTAGGGCGTAGTAAAGTGAAATAAGATCACGCTCACTAAGTATTTTTGAGGTTAACTTAAACATATATAATAGTGATCTCATTCTTTTCACCAGATTATTAATATGTACATTCCATTTTAGATTTGAGTCTATGGTTACTCCTAAATATTTGGCACTACATGACACAGGTAAAGACCAGGATGTACTACGGAATGGTAGATCTATTTTTAAAGGATTTAAATTCGCTAAGACATTTTTAAAATTATAAAATGGTAGATGCACTGTCTTGTCTAAATTAATTGTTAAAAGATTTTCATCAAACCAGTGTGTTATTTTTTGTAAATCTCGTTTTAGGCTAGTTTCCACTTCCAACCAATCGTTTCCTTTAACAAAGAGAGCAGTATCATCAGCAAATGAGATTATGTTGCCATCCGTTTTTAAGGTAAGTAAATCGTTTAAATATAATATAAATAATATGGGTCCTAATACTGTACCTTGAGGCACCCCATAGATAACTTCTTGTGGTGCACTTCTATTTCCATTAACTTCAACTATTTGTTGTCTGCTGGTTAAGTAACTTTTAAGGAGTAAATGGGCTTTACCTCTAAATCCCATATCATAAAGCTTTGATAACAATTTTTGATGGCTGACTGTGTCGAAAGCTTTTGCTAGATCTACAAATACACAGGCACATTTTTGGTTATCGTTTAAACTATTGGAAATCCTTCTAGTCAATAATGCAATAGCATCGTTAGTAGAACATTTTTCTCTAAATCCAAATTGTGTATTACGTAATATATTATTTTTATTGACAAATTTTGTTATTTTCCCTTTCAAAGCTTTTTCAAAAATTTTTGCTATATTTGATATTAAACTAATCGGTCTATAGTTTTCCACTCTATTTTTTTCGCCTTTCTTATGTATAGGTTTAACGACAGCTACCTTAAACTGAGTTGGACAGATACCCTGCTCGAACGCTAAATTAATTAAGTATGTTAATGGATGACTTATTTGATCTTTTATTTCTTTCAATAGTTTTACCGTTATTCCGTCTATTCCTGGTGATGTATTTGCTTTTAACGACAATATGATATCCTTAATTTCGTCCTGGGTTACTGGATTTAGGAAAATTGTTTTATCGTTATAAGTTGGTTCATAGTCCGTAAAAGACTGGCTTTTATTTGCAAGTATATTTTCCGCCAAATTTTTACCAACTTGAATATAATATTTACTAAAAATTTCGCTAATTTTGTTATTGTCCTTTTCAGGGTTACCTGCCTCATCAATGACTTCTGTAATACATGTGGATGAGCTGTTACAATTTTTATTTGTATACTGATTAATAGTTTCCCATATTTTTTTTGAGTTTTTTTGATTGTTTAATATTATATTTTTGTAATAATCTTGCTTTATTTGATTAATTAAATTATTAATTTTATTTCTATGTGTTTTATATTTTGTATGCGATTCTACAGTATTATTTTTTCTGTAGACTCTATATAGCCGATCTCTTTCTTTCATTGATTGAACTATGCCGTCAGATATCCAGGGTTTTTTTTTGGTTTAATTTTCAACTTAATAGATGTCGTGGCTTTGCTTATATGGAAATTAAGAACGTTCGTTAACTCATTGGTTGCTGTCTCGACATTAATGGCATTTAATACATTAGCAAAAGATTCAAATTTTAAATTATTTTTAATTTTTTCGTAATTAATGTAATTTTTTGTTACGAACCTAGATTTAATTTGTTCTGTATTATTTTTTAAATTATGTTTAATTTGAAGAATTATCGGATTGTGATCCGTGATTTTTGAATGCAACACCATTGGTTTTAGTTTTTTAGATTCTAAATGGGTAGATTTTATAAATAAGTGATCTAAGCATGTTTTTGAGTTTTTTTCGATTCTTGTAAATTTATTTATTGTAGAGATAAAACCAAATTCATATAGAATATTTAAATAATCATTAGACTCTTCACTAGAAGTTAGGATATCAATGTTTATATCCCCTACAATTATTTCCGTTTCTTCTAAGTGGGTGTTTTGTAAATATTGACCAAGAGAACTTATGAAATCAGTTACATTGACATCATGAGGTCTATAAATGGCCAATATTCCTATTGGCCTTGTTCCTTGATCTAAAACTGTTCGTAGGCATTTGATACCAGCAATAATAACAGTCTCACTTTTAAAGTTAAAACTATCTTTTATATAAATTATTACCCCATCAGTTATGTTAATATTGCTTTCACTGTAAATGTGTGTATGTGTATCCACCATAACTCATGAACCGATACAAAGAAAAACACCAAATTTTCAACTTAAGCTTTATTCCGGCGTCCAATGAACTGATTAGATTTTGGACAGATTCGGAATATCTGGGGGGGTACTTTATAGGTGGTAATTTTTATATTTTATGAAATATATCTGTTATTTACGTTTGGAGAAGAAAATTCTTTAAATTAAAGTTACAATATTATTATCAATATTTTTTGTACTATACAAAATTTTCCTAAAATGGTTATTCGAGAAATTTGACAAAATGTAAAAAAATAATTTTTTATAAAAATTGTTCAAATAAAAGTTGTTTGTAATATAATTCTATGATTTTTATCCTATACATAATTTCTCTAAAATGGACCGTATTCGAGATATTTGAGAAAATGTGTAAATTTCGAATTTTGAAGAAAACTCAAAAACGGATAAAGGAAAAAACATTAAATTTTAAAATTAAGTTTTATTTCGGCCTGGAGAAGAAAATTGTTCAAATAAAAGTTACTTCTAATATCTATAATTTTTGCTTTATGTCAAATTTTCCTGAAATTGTCCGTATTCGATAAAGACAAAATGTGCAAAATTCTGATTTTTAAGAAAATTGTTAAACTAAAAGTTGTTTGCGATATCGATCTCTATAATTTTTGTTTTTACATGATTTTTCTAAAATGGACCGTAATGGAAAAATTGGAGGAAAAGTGCTAAATTTAAATTTTTCGTTTTCAATGAATATCTATAGAAAAATGTTTCGAGTTAGATGTATGTGGAAAATGTATATATTTAGTTTATCCTCTAACATTTATAGAGGTGCTAGAATAGGTTGTACAAAATAACCGGAAAACCCCTATAATAACTAGATAGGAAAGTCATGTGTTGGACACATCAGATTTTTTGATGTTGATGACGACATAAATAACACATGATCAGTAACATTATGAGCAACAACGTCATTCATGTATGAGTACATTATAACACACAATCATTCAGCTATTATATCATTTTTATTAAATGGAAGTAATACCCCGCTGATTTCATTTATATTTATTTGTCAAGTGATTTAAATGAAATTTTGGAGAGATATTTTACACGAAATTCTATATTCTCTTTTATTTTTACATTTTTTTTTATCTAAGCTGATTTTCCGAGATATTTTTTTTAATTATACCATTTTTAAAAAAACTGGATTTTAAACAAAATAGATACTGAAATTACCTTAACTATCTTTAAATTCCAAATGTCTACTCTTTTTCTATTAAGAGGAATCTATTCTCCTATTTTTTAGTAGATTTTTATTTCACAAGCGATATAAATGTATTTTGTTTACACATTTTATGCGAAATTCTACAATAATTTTTATTCTTAATTTTTTTTAATTTAAGCTGATTTGCCAAGATAAAAATATATATTTTTTAATTATGCCCTTTTTTTAAAAACTGACTCCCGATAAATCTAGATAATGACATTATGTAACCATTCCTAAAATTTCAAATTTTTGCTTTTTTAAAATTACTTTAAAAGTGGATTTTTAAAATAATTTTACACGGTAATAGAAAAAAATAGAAATTTTAAATTTCAGGAATGGTTAGATAATGTCATTATTTAGATTAATGATGAGCCAGTTTTTTAAAATTGAGCGTAATTAAAAAATATATATTTATCTTGGATAATCAGTTTAAATTAAAAAAATTAAAAAAATTAAAAAAAATTAATATAGAGTTTAGTGTAAAATGTGAAAAAAAATCTTTTAAATCGCTTAAGAAATATAAATCAAGTATTTTTTAAGAGTATTACTTCCTTTTAACGTATAAAATGAGGTTATAAAATCAGTGTTTAAAAAAATGGTATAAATAAAAAAAAATATTATTCAAATCAATTTTTAAAAAAATTGTTTTATAAATAAAAATGAATAGAAAATTTCATATAAACTTTTATTTAAATCGCTTGAGAAATATAAATAAAATATTACGTCAGGGGGCAGGGCACATATTCCTTAAAAGCAAAACTTTCGAATAGCTCACCTACAAAAAAAAATGATTTTAGCTCTTACGATTGTGGTAAATAATTTAAAAGTATCCGAATGCCGAAAAAAGTATCCGGTATCCGGATACTTACAAATTTGGTCACGGATACGGATACTGGATACAAAATTTGCAAAGTATCCGGATACAGCTTTCGGATACACATCGAAGTATCCGGATACTACCCGACTCTGACACACACACAGACATCATCGCCAAAATAGGGACCGTGTGTGAAATATAGAAGAGGTACTACTGCTGAAGTTAGCCCTCTTTAATTTTAGAATTAAATGAGGTAAACATTGCAAGTAAATAATAATGGGAATTTTTTAAAATATTAAATGTAGGTACCGGCCCGAAACAATCATGTACATGGTCATAATAATATCAAATGTGAAAAATTATTACAATAACATGTAAAATATTAAATAACAGAATAATATTGTTTTTAGCTTGACGTTAGCCGAAATGTCATGCATCCACATTAGACGTTTTGAGATACCCAATGTTATACGAGATTGTTCACCCATCTGTAAATAAGACTACGAAAAGCGGGTTGCAATGAGCGCTGCTATTTCCCAGTGCTCACTGAATAGAGCCGTTCTAGCGCAATGGTGTTTTAAAATAAAATTTTATCACTTGAATTTCAAAAAAAAAAAAAAAATAATAATTTTTACTTCGACACGTTATTTAGGTATTTTAAAAGTTGAGTTTCCATGTAGTTAAATAATATTAAGAGATCTAAATAATTTTTATAACATGGATGTAAATAATTTTAGATCACCCTCATTTCAGAAATAACACTAAGCTATACCTCGTACTCATTGATATAGCGCCTGTCAACTGTGGTATGCAACTACGCGGTCAGTTTGTTTGGATTTTTATTGGTACGCTGATTTTCCTTGGATAGTCACATTCAAGTACTAACTGTTGGCGACCCTGCTTAACTGCAGTTATTGATAGACAATAGTGAACCTGATAAGCCGGGCCGTTGCCCCATAAAAATATTCGGAGGAAAAAGGAGATTTTCTGACTTACAGGTTGCTTAAAATTTCTACAAAATGTTTTAGTACCATTGTGTAACTTTCAATTTTACCTAGTGGAAGTTGATACGTAAAATAAAATAAGTAATTTTTCACAATGCTCAAAAAGTTGCGGTATAAAACGTCAAAATTCCTATTATTGGTAAAATCCTATTTTTAATTCTATACCCCGCCGTGTAATAATTATTGAACGTTATTGTTTTAACAAATATTAGAAACAAACCAATTTGAACAAAATAGAACGGTTATGTAAAAAAATAACTGCGTACCCAAATAGCACACGACGTCTGAAAGACGTCTTTTTGTGTCTTGGTTTGGTCTCGATGTCCTAGGACGTTATTAAGACGTCTTATGAGACGTCTGTCAAAAGCCATAATTCAGACGTATTAATGTGAGAGCTCAAAGACGTTTTTAAGACGTCTAAAAGACGTCTTTCCAAATCCATATATTAATGTGAAAGCTCAAAGACGTCGTACAAACGTCTTTCAGTCGGACGGAAACTTGCACGGTTTACATAATTCAAATTTAAAAGAAGAATCAAATGAAGTGAAGCATTTCACCTAGGACTTTCTTAGGATACAGTTCGCAAATTTACGGAGCATTGTTTACGTTTTCAATTCTGACAGCTGTCAAATTAATATTTTTCTTTATTCGATTACCCCCCGCCAGTGTAAGTAAATCCCAGAAAAGGGTATAGGTCAATGACCGAGCCCGGAAGGGCCTCCGAAGCATCCATTAAGGATTTTGAAACCACCTACACCAAAAGACTGAAAACCATGCAGGTTTACTGTCGATGCCCTGAAGAAACTGAACACAATTACAAACTTCAAATCCCCAAAAACTTCCGGAAAAACAAAACTGAGGACACAGCTGGAGCATTCAACTGTGAGTACCACTCCAAAACTAACAACAAATAACCCAGGGGTCATCTGCCCGGTACTAGCCCCCCCCCTGGCAAAACATTTTGAAAGTCGACCTTCAGCTGACCGCCAAAGTGTTGCTGAGGCGGCAGAGCCGCCGGCAAATACAATAGAGGGGGAAATCCCTCGAAAACCATCAGTTGCCAGCTCGGATGAGTCGCTGGAATACTTAGATAGTCAGGAAGACAGTGCAAACAGCAATACTGACAAAACCCATGATGAATCAGTTAAAAAACTGCTCGAGGATCTTGAAAACTCTGACGAGTCGATAAATTCCACAAAAAGCGTGGAAAATATGGATACAACAATGGTGGAAGTAAACCCTGAAAAAGAACCCGGAGAGAAATCCCCGGAAAGTGATAAATTTGTATCCTCATATGTCAAAGGGGCAGAAGGAATTACATTTAAAACCCTCAGTTTACCTCCTAATGTAATGGCGAATCTCCTTGACTTCAACACTAACAACTTTAGTCAAAACTCAGGAAATAACACACAAACATCGTTTGGAGGTGTGGTAAGTACTCAAAGTGGGGATGAACTGAGTAGTTCCCGCTTTGGGTATGATCCCGCAACCCCAGCCCCGATATTAGGAACGCAAATAGATCTAAGCACGGTGGTTATAAAAGGCACTGGAGCAATTAATAAACAACCCCTGATAAAAGATCCCAGAATACGCAGAAAGGGACTCCCTTGTAGTGTTGAGACAAACATCCTCAACTACGAATCGAGTATCACATCTGATGATGACAGAATGAACAGGAATGACAATCTACCTCGCTCTCCTAACAGCACATTCGAACTTAGATCTCAAGCTGAGAGGTATAAGTACGAACAAGAATTAAGAGACATTGAAACCGCAAAAAGAGGGAGTACGGAGCAACCCTTCGTTAAACCGAGAAAATTTTCAACAAACTTTGAGAAATTGATAAGTGAGAAAACTAAGAAAACCATCACACCCATAAACAACAAGTTCAGTATAATTACTGACGAATCAGAGCCGGAAGTAGATGATGACGAAATAGGAAGAATCGTCAAAAAAAGGAAAAAGGGACAGATATTCAAACCCCTCTAGTATTCGACGAATTACCCTCACCCTCAAATGCTACCATTTCGCAAAGTAAAGCTGAATCCCCGAGTAAAACTAACAGTACTAATAACAAGAAAACTGCACCCCCAATTAATACAAAAAATATTAAAACCACAAAAAAATCGATGCCTCCTATCGTCATAGATGGCAAAACTACTGACCAGCACTCACTCATCAGAGACCTCAAAATACAGGTAAAGGGCGACGTTAGTGTGAAACACACAAATGCTACCACCATAATTTTCGTAGAAGAAAGAGAGGATCATGCTAGAGTAATAAATAACATAAAAAATGACAACATATCCTACCACACATTCACATCAAACGAGGAAAAATCTCATGCATTTGTGCTACGGGGATTGGCAGAAAGTACGAAAATTCCACACATCGAAGAAGACTTGGAGGAGGAGCATGAGATTAAACCAAGGTCAATCTTCCATATGAAAACCAGAGACAGGCCCCTGTTTCTGGTAGTTACTGACACTGCCATAACGTTGGACTACTTGAATAAGAATGTCAGGAGAGTATTACATACAATTTAAGGGTAGTCTGGGAGCTACGTAAATCGACAAAGGCTATAATACAGTGTCATAACTGCCAGCAATGGGGGCATGTCACTTCTAATTGCGGCAGACCTTCTAAGTGTGTGAAGTGCGCGGGTGATCACCACACAAAAACATGCCTGAAAACGTGAGACACGCCGGCCATTTGTGTAAATTGCGGGGGTGATCACCCCGCAAACTATTCAAAATGTACAGCATACATCACCAAACTAGAAAGATTAGAAGAGCGACGACCTAAGCCTAAGCAGAAATTTGTCACCGCCCCAAAACCGGTGGTCAACCAATGGGAGGCCAGAATGCGAAGAAGCGCTAACACAGAATTTCCGGCCCAGCCCTCTAGAAATTAGGGAAGGGTAAAACAGTGACTTTTTAATAACAGGTACAGTCTGCTTCAGTTCCATAAAATACCTGTTTCAAAAAACCTGTTCCAGTTCCACGTTGTTCCAACAATTTAAACCGTTGTTTGTTGTTTCGCGTCTGTTGCGACTTGCAAGCGCGAAGTCTCACACATACAGAAACACCGAAACCACGATACCGAAACTATAACAAGACAGTTTTACGTCGACGAAACAGCTTTATTTTTTAATGTTTCCACTGTTTCAAGGGTACCTGTCACAGTGTAGCAGTCGCAAAAACGCAAATTTTAACTTAAGTTGTTATTAATTATTATTACACCTATTATGATTAAGTTTTTTTTTGCTGAAAAAAGAACTAAACTAAAAACACTATTGAATAAAGAATAAGTATGTTTCATACAATCTTATTTTATTTTTGTTTCATTTCAAAAAAATAACACAGATCACAGATTCTATATAATATTCATTATTTAATAATAAATATCAAGCTGTTTTAATATTACTGCTGACTAGTCTGTAACTGCAACAGGCAACTGTCACAGTAACAATAATTAATATTATTAAAACCAATGCTTAATAACAAGTTGTTCCAGTCCCACGCAATTTGCGCTCTGCGACTGACAGAAAGTAGCAATTTAAAATAAACAATCACCGGCCACCACATACTTCGATATGTGCCGTCCACCGAAACAACTGTTTCGTGATTCGATGCGTACCTGTTCCAGTCCCACGCAATTTGCGCTCTGCGATTGTGACAGAAAGTAGCAATTTAAAATAAAAAATCTCCGTCCACCGTCCACCACCTTTTTATTTTTCTATGGTCCACCACATACTTCGATATGTGCCGTCCACCGAAACAACTGTTCCGTCGAACTGTTTCGTGATTCGATTCATACCTGTTCCAGTACCACGCAATTTGCGCTCAGGATAGCTATTCACTAAGTCATGGGAGCGCTCCCATGGGAGTGCTCCCATATATTTTGCTCTCTTACTCTTAGGTGGGTATATCGTGCTTACTCACTTTTAGCACAGGTACATGCGTAGTAAGGTCAGATTTTATACTATGGGAGGGAGAATTGCGGGCTTGCCAGATTAGGTCCGTATTTATCACAAAGCAAATTTGAACTACTAAGGGCCGATTCCACCGTTGAGTTAAACGGAGATTAAAATGACATTGTTAATGTAAAAATGTCATTTTAAACTTCGTTTAACACAACGGTGGATCGGTCCTTAAATAGTAGATCAAAGTTATTCTGTCGACTTGGCAACGTTGGCATGGGAGTATGGGAGCATGGGAGTGTGGGAGTGTTCCCATGAGTTAGAGAATAGGTATCCTGCGATAAAATAAACTGAATCTCCGTCCACCGAAACAACTGTTCCGTGGAACAGTTTCGTGATTCGACGTATACCTGTTCCAATCTGTTCCAAGTGAAAACCTGTTTAAAAAATAACAGATTCTGCTTCAGCGACACACCCTACTAGAAATGACAACAGGGAAGCAAATCAAGCTAAGAAAACTCCAGAATTAACAAGAATACCTACCCCTACCCCTAATAATACCATGGACGATTTCTCGGCACTAAATTCGGAATTTGACAATTAAACAGGTTAGTTAATATTGGCGAACTTACTAGAGCGGTCAGAGAACTGAACGCCAGACTCATAAATTGTAGAAACGGACAGGAAATTATAGAAACATATAACGCGTTCATGAAAAACGTAGATAAAAACTTCAATTTAAGGAACTGAATTCGATTCTAGAGACAAACATAAACTCAAAATTTGTTTTTACAATGCAAATGGGATGCGTACCAGAACCCAACTTGTACGCAGTTTCATTCATAAATATAATTTTGACATCGTACTTATTACGGAGACTGATTACAAACAAACGGACAAAATTAAAATACATGGGTACGATACCATCCGACATGACAGACCGGATCAGTCATGGGGTGGCGTAGCCTTCTTTATTAAATCTAATATTACCTATCAGCAACTTCCAAATCTCGATTTCAATTTAGATCATCTTGTAATTAAAATTAATCAAATTACGTTTGTAGGGTTGTATAACGCACCAAGTAAAACATTAACTAAAATTATTATAAATAAAATCATGATGTCAGGTAACAGAGTTCTTTTGCTGGGAGATCTAAACGCCAAACACCCGCACTGGGACTCGTACTGTACGGTCCCAAATTTAAGTGGAAAAAATCTGAATAATTTCGCCGAAGGCAATGACGTAATTATCCACTATCCTGAAGACCCCACTCACTTTCCTTCATGTCCTACCCACCTCCCTAGCACCCTTGACATTGCGGCTGCCAAAAACATACCAAATATTGATAAGACTAGGACAATCAAGACACTAACATCAGATCACGGCCCTGTATACATGGAGATTAGGACAACCTGTCCGATTCCCAGGATGCAGGGTCGTTATCATGACTACAATACTATAGACTGGACGAAATACAGGACAATTCTAGACAATAACCTAACAATTAACAACAACATTAATGACAAAAAACTCTCTTGAGGAAGAACTAAATAACTTGAATTTAGCTATAAACAAAGCAAGAGATGCCTCAACAAAAATCATTGCACATAAACCGTACAAGGATGATCTTCCTCAAGAGATTTTAGACCTTATCAGCAACAAAAATCACTTACGAAAACGTTGGCAGTCGTATAGACAGGTCGCGGATAGGGTAATGTTTCAACAGCTTGGTAAAGCCATAAATAGACAAATAAATGAATTCAGGAACTTACAATGGCGCAGAACCCTAGAAGCGATCAATATACGAGACAATTCAGTGTGGAAAACTGTGAGACGATTCCGAAAACCGTTCTCACAGCTGCCCACACTGAAACAAAATGACGAAACATACATTACAGACGAACAAAAATGTACAGCCTTCGGTGAATTTTTTCAGACAAATTTCGTAAATGATCAAGCTAACAATCCACTACAAAATGAAATCACCGAAATTGTAAATAAAATCAAAAACTTGCCTACTCAAACAGTGTCACAAGAACAATTAACTACACCCAAGGAGATAATTGAAATTGTCAAAAGGACTCCCAGTAAGAGAGCTCCTGGGCCTGATAATATTCACAATAAGCTATTAAAAAATTTGTCTAGAAAGGCATTTGTGCATTTGCACTACATTATAAATGCAATCATCAGAATTCAATGGTATCCGGACACATTAAAAGTTGCTAATGTTGTTCCGATATACAAACAAGGTAAAAATAGATTTAATATTGAGAGCTATCGCCCCATATCTCTTCTCAGTGGCATTGCCAAAATCACAGATCGTGTCCTGCTCACGAGGCTACAGACTTACGAACAGGACAATCCGATTATTCCGTCAGAACAGTACGGTTTCAAAGCTGGACACAGTACGATAGCGCAAGTACTGCGAATAGCTCACCATGCTAAAAAGGCAATGAATCCAAACAAACAGACAGTACTTGTTGCACTCGATGCTGCGAAGGCATTTGACACCGTCTGGACTGATGGTTTAATCTACAAAATGTTCATGAATGATTACCCTGTTTTCATTGTAAAAACAATTCAAACATACTTACTTAACCGTAAATTCTACGTTAAAATCAATAACTCCAGACAAGGACCATACACTGCGCAGGCGGGAGTACCCCAAGGTTCGGTACTTGCGCCGCATCTGTATACTATTATGACACATGATATTCCCATGGGACACAATGGTATACAGACGGCCCTGTACGCCGATGATACTTGTGTATATAAGACCTCACAATCAGCCGAAATTGCGACCAGAAGGCTGGACATTCATATAAACCAAACGTTGGTCCCCTATCTTAGAGATTATAAAATCAAAATTAATCCCATGAAAACAGAAAGTCTCATTCTAACACACAGAATACGGGAAGGCATAATAACAAATCTTAAAGTGCAGGGAAAAGAAATCAAAACTAAGGATAAAATGAAATATCTCGGTTTTATATTAGATAGGAGACTGACGTTTAGGAAACATATCGAAAATAGAATCGCTTTGGCCACAGGAGCTTTAAAATCTTTATACCCGATCATGCACAGGAGAAGTGGTGCAACCACCGAAAATGAGCTTCTAATATTTAAACAAATCATAAGGCCCATTCTAACATATGGAAGTCCAGTCTTCTGTTCGATGGCCAACTCTCACTTTGATAAATTACAGATAATGCAAAACAAGTGTCTTCGGCTGGCATTGGGGTATGACCGTTATGCCAGAATACAAGATATGCACGTGCAAACATCAATGGAGACTATTAAAGATCATATCATACGCATTTCAGAAAATTTTTATGATAAATGTCTACCTCCTGAAGTATATAACGATATAACATCGATACATCATGATGATGGTGTTAATAGGATCCATGGTTGTTTGCATAGTGCACTTAAGATCTATACAAACAACGGATAATGATAATATAAATTCAACAAATGACATACATCCACCGATTAGCAGCGAAAACCCCACTGAATACAATTACAACGTCGACTAGTTAGCAACTTTGGTCGGACGGACGACTGCACGGTGACGTCACTGCCCGGTATTGGAAATTCGTAGCATGCTTTGACTTCTATACTAGGTGGTGGTGTTGCTGTGTAGTCTTGTAATTTGAACTTTCATGCACTAAACTACCACAAGACGCACTTACATACAAGGACAACCCTGTTTTTTACAAACGGTTTTTCAGGGAAAAACATACAAAATTAAAATCATACAAAAACCTAAAACTATCCCATTACCGATCTACTAAAAAAGGGCGGAGGAGGCGATCCAGTCCTGATAATTGATGTAAGCAACTAATAATGCATATTATTATATGTAATTTTCGATGGATTTTCTCCAAAATCTCCATAATGCGCTTGCGTTGCAGTGCCGCTAAACCTCGCCGAGCTGTTCCATTTTTGGTATATACCTCTTTATATAGTCAAAATACTAATTCTATTTACATATACAGCATACAAAGTAATCACAAAAAACATAGTACAAGTACAATAATAAGAGGTTTTACAAAAACAAATTCTATTTACATATACCGTATATAATAGTTATTTACGATATAAGTGGGACAAGTGCTTTATTAACGTACCCACGCGAATTTGCACAACGACTGCGCAGCACAAGTTGGGCAACCGCAAAACAAGTCAAAAATAATTCATTTTTAACGTATTTTTGCATTTTCTAGTAATAAAATGAGTGATTCGGAAAGTTTTTAAATTTTAATCGAATTAGTTCAAAGTCAATGTTTATGCCCCTCGTACTAGAATCGTGTAGGGTTCCACTGGTGGGGAGTTCAGTTGTTACACCTAGCGTTTTCTTGTTTTAATTTTTTCTCAAAGCTGGCACCCTTTATTCGTTTTAGTACGACTGGTAAGTGTATACACTATGTTTAGTCTCCTATAAAATAAGCGATGCTATTGATTAGACAGATGTTAAACATTAGGCGCCAGCCCACTAGCGGTAGAAGCGTATCCATGTGTCCAATCACCGCAGGCAATCGGCCGATTCAAAAGTTTCATCTTTGGGTTAACATATTGTATAAGAATGTCTATTTCATGGCAAACGCCTTAAAACGTTCTTACATTACTTTTTAAAAGTCTATAAGCAAAATGCCAACTTCGGCACAAACTCGACAAAATTAGAAATTGTAACGAAATTGTACGTGATGGAATGTTTTCAATAATTTACCAATAATTGGCACCAAAAATACTATAAAACTCACTGATTGTATTTGAGAGATTTTTTTGTCACAGACCTCTGTATGTAATTGATAAGGTGACAAAGTGAAACCAAGTTAATATTAGTAATTTCTTTTATTCAAAAAAATAAAACAACAGCTGTATTATCACAGCTAAATATAGCTTAATATGTTACATTAAATCGAACTTTCTTCATATAAACAAAGCTTAAACGTTTATAACTATTTTCTTTTAATACTTTGTTATATATTAACAAGGAAGTTATTATTTATTCATAGGACAAATTTGATTTTACAACAAATCAAATATAAAAGGAGAATTCTGAAAAAAAAAACATGGATTTTGATAAAAAAAATAAATGTATTTCTTATATGAAATAAAAATAAAGTACCTATCAGGTAACTAAAAATAAAAAATCCACATTTGACATTTTTTTCAAAAACCTCTTTCAATAGGAGTATTCTTACTCGAAAAATCAAGATAATATCAACATCAAATTTTATCGAATTAACACATTTCTGTTTTCTGTAGAACTCCCTTAACATGTAATTTAACCTCAACTGGACTATATTATTACTGATCCACAAAAAATGTGTAAAGTAGGCCATGATTGACAAATGTGGATTAAATCCAAACTGTCATAAAAAAAAGAATTGTACTCTGACTTATGTGATTTAACGGCCTTAGAGACAATTTTTTTTGTGGATCACTGCATATTTGTACTCAAAAGACTACTCATTTCTTATTTACGACAAACAAATATTCAAAACTTTTTTGATTCTTTCCACATTTTAATTGAAATTAGGTTAGGTTAGGTAAAATAAATCGGCCTTAACAATAAACTTGATGTTATTCAATCGAGTTGTTTACTTTCAAATATCCAAATTTTACTGATATGTCAGAAAGAAATGAAAACCCTTCTGGGCAAAATAAAAATGATGAGATTGGGATGAGGATGATGACAATACGCTGTATTATAGTCGACGCGCCGAAGAGATACAGTGATCACGTGCGCTTGATGTACACATTCAACCTAAAATAAGTCTGAAGATCGTCAACAATTATAGAGGAGGAGCCAACGATTAGGCGAGTGCTTGAGTTTATCAGTTCAAAGCGGACTGTTTTTTGTGCAAACGTTGACCGACAAATATGCAAGGTTTATCCTCCATAATAATCTATCAAAACCTGCTCCTGACATATAACCTGGTTAAATGAACCCAGCTCTTAACACATATTAATCAGTTTTATTGCTGCATCTCTTCGGCGCGTCAACTAGAGTGACGTAATTTGTGGGCCAAACAAAATAACAAAAACTGGCCATTAACTTTGACATATATACCTTTTTTTAATATTATATGTAACCAAATTATTTTTAATGTAACTATTACAGTGGTATACTTTTAAACGAATACAATATGAAAAGAATAGAAATAAAATGTTAATGAATTCTTAACCTCTATTTTTATCTATTATTTTACAGAACTGATTACTAAATAATTATTTAACTAAACTGTTATCTACTTAATTTAAGAATATATTTTAAGATCTAAAATGTCAAAGTAAATAATAGTTCAAAAACTAGATAATAAAGAACTTTGTTTGACACACAAAATTACATCATCACTAATGTTTATTCTGCCAATCGGCT
Organism: Psylliodes chrysocephalus; assembly: GCA_927349885.1. Classification (NCBI taxonomy): domain Eukaryota; kingdom Metazoa; phylum Arthropoda; class Insecta; order Coleoptera; family Chrysomelidae; genus Psylliodes; species Psylliodes chrysocephalus. Next base: position 37,994,755 of record OV651821.1, read on the forward strand.
TTTTTTCATGTAGATGGTGCGAATAGCATAGACTGTCCAGATTAGCTACTGAAAATCCATCAGCTGTCAGTAAAATATATCAATGTGTTGACAGATCTTCAGATTTAACGTAAAATGTGGACATGAATTGACACTTTTGCCAAAGTTCAATTTCTTAACAGGGAGATCCTAATCTTAATTATTTAGTAATTAATGTTAGGTGTGGGTAATTTAAGTCGGAGAAACTTAGATGTCCTCCAGAATGAGTTATCCCAATTACTAGACTTCCCTCGCAACAAAGAGAAATGATATGTCTACAAAATGGCACATCCCACAAAATATTAGCATCATAACACAGATCTTATACACCGCATTTTCTAACAACTAGATTGGCAATAGGGGACCATTTAAATGAACCTACAAAATCTCCGGACTTATCAGCCCCAGACTTTTTTTATCTATGGGTGAAAATAAAATGAATAAAGAGAAACGAAAAATAAGACACCATGTGTCCAAAAACTCACATACGCTCCCTTCCCTTCCGTATAAAAATATATTTTAATTTACCGTTTGAAAAAAAGTTTCTTCTATGTTTCTTCGCATTTTAAAGTCTTCAACGATTTACTTGACTCTATAAGGACTTTTGATCATCTCGTCAAGGGTCTTTTGCTTCTTGGTTATCCTCAAGTTCCTGGTGCTCCTGGTGTAGTGGCCTTTGTTGATTTCCTCCTGCAGCCTTTTAGCGAACTCTAAATCGGCTCGTTCTTGGTCCATCTTCGAGTTCGTCTCGGTAACTTTCGAAAGGTTTTCTACGAACCGACCGTTTTTTCTATCATTTTTAACCAAATTTCCGTTCGCCTTTTTTGTCCTATCGAAGCCGTAAAACGGCGGACTTTCCGCTACTTTCTCTGCAGTTTCGACGGCCGTTCCGAACAGTTTCTTTCTGACTTCCGGGCACATCTTATAGTATCCTATTGTAGGAGATGCACCTTTTCCTGTAGATAATGCATTTGTATCTGTTTTAAGTTTCTTATCTGGTGTTGCGAATTGGTTTGGAGATAATGTACGTTTGAAACTGCTAGATCGCGGTGACGATACTAGTGTGGATGTATTGCCGCCCAACGTGGTAGGAATGTCTATGGAAAATTTGGCGAAAGCCGATTCTAAAATGTTCGAACAGAAATTGACCAATCCGCTCGGTGACCTGGAATATAAAATAAATATACTGTCTTAATGTTGATGGCGACATAGTCCAGTCACAGTTTATAGCTAAAGAATCAGTTAGCTCACTCGGAACAATTGGATGTTCCAAAATAACATCCACTCCAGGGATACAAATTCATTTATTATTGTTTTAAGCTTATTTGAAAAATTATTTTTAACTTTTTAGTTTGATATGCTCTAAAAGCGTGTTTTTTAGTTTTTTTAAACTATATTAATTTTTCACTTTTTAGTTCGATGTATTATAAAAGCGTGTTTTTTAGTTTTTTTAAAATATATTTATTTTTTACTTTTTAGTTCGATTAATTATTAAAAAAAAAAATTGCTAAAAAAAAAATATTTTTGAGTCTGGCAATCGAAAACCCGCGCGTTAGACCGCTCGGCCACGAACAAACTTGACTTAGTGGGATATACTGACAGTAATAAGCCACTTGAGTCCAAAGGAGAGTTACAAACGTACATACAGGTGAAGCTAATATAAGCGTGTTAAAAATTGGCAGACTTGGTGACTATTATTTCGAATAAAAAAAGCGTTCAAGATGCAAAACTATGTCGCTACCCCCTTAGATGTACCAAACCTTTTCACTGGCTGCTATTTTGTTTGACAGGTCGTTGGAATATCTAATTGGTTATAGTAAGAGAGCCCACTGCAAATTACGACCGCCATCTGATAACAAAATTAAATATGCTCCAAAGACATGTAACAATATTGTACTTTACCAAATTTCACCTGTGCCAAACTCTATCCTGAGTAAATTGGTTAAAAAAAAATTGTATCCAAAAAATCACATAAGACTTGACAGCGATAATTGTGTTTTCCCTGAAAATTACAAGCCTAATTCATTGTGAAGCTAGCTATTAAACCTGAATTATTAACCTATTACCTACCTTTTAAACCAAGTGTATGTGTGAAAGGAAAAAGGATGGCATTGTATAAACCATTTGCAGAGATAGTCAATAGTAATTATAAACTCTTGTTAGACAATTCTTATATACCAAATTCATAGAAGATAGAAGGCAGATGTTCGACATCAAATTTCTTTATAAAATTTTTAATAATTTAATTGACTATTGAAATTGTAAAATTTATGCACATTAGTATCCCCACCAGGAGTAATACTAATTACCATCTTAACTCTCCTGTTCTCCGTTGCTGTAAATCTTTCAATGCAATCGCAAATCTAGTTGACATCGATATATTTTTTTCTTCCCTAATAACCTTTTCTAAAACACTCAATAATTTTTACTTAAACAATTTATAATAATAATAATAATTTTTTCTTTAACTGTTTAAAATTTGTACATTGTTAAATAATATATCTTAATGTATTTTATCTGTAAACGTTTAACTTTATATCTTACTAGTTATATGTGAATAGTGTTTTTGGGTTCGTCCTGTTTTGTATTCCAACTAAATAAATACATAAATAGTAGTTTTTTTTGTAATTTCTATGGCAACCTGTAATAATGAATCATAATAGGCATACAAATAAATTTTTAAATCAGCAAAAATTGGTTCATATTTTTAATGATTTTTACCTACTAATCGTGTGTATGTAGATGTTTTTGTCCGATGTTAAGAGGAAGAAAATGTTTCCCGTTAACGATATATATCAAGATATATTTGAATATGTTATTATCTGGAAAACTTTTTTAATATAATTTTTTTTAACAACATTGCTCAGGATTGGGATTCGCACAGTTGCCATTTGGCAAAGTACAATGTTTTTACAAGCTTTTGGAGTATATTTTATTTTATTATCAGATGGCGGTAAAAATTTGCAGTGGGCTCTTGGACTATTATGATTTGATTCTGTATGCGCTAGGGATACAAATCCGAGTTGGGCAATGTATAAACTGGAACATTGCAATCAAAAGTGCCGACACAGAGTGAGCGAACTGATTCTTTGACTATAAACTGTGGTCCAGTCATGTATGTAGTTAAAAGGTTTGTAATGGAAATTCTCACATGAAAAGGAAATAATAAATACTGAAAATATGGAAAAAAATATGACAAAAGAAACACCCAAGCCAAAATTTTCTCTTAAATTAGTAGTTGTATCTGGGCCATCTTCACCGCTAGTTGTTAAGAAATAAGCGAAGCTTAAAACGGCATTTCTAATGAAAATATGTCACTTTAAGCTTGGTATATTTTTTAACGACTACCTGTACAAATGAACCTATGTGAAATAAAGAAGAAAAACAACAAAATCTCAAATTAAACTATAAGGGAAAAAGAGAAAATCTCAGAGACCGTGTCACACAAAATACGAGCGATAGAATTTCCAAACAGTATAGTGATAATAAAATAAGTCACAAATCTGCACGTTGGCTCTAGAACTATTACAATGGGAGGAAATAAAACATTAGCTAAATACTTAGTAATAGTAAATATGATAACAAATTAAAAATCAACATAAAACCCATGATGATGAAGTTGATGCTGACTGTAACATAATAAAATAGTGTGTGGTATTAAAAGTTGTAAGGTCAATTTTATTAGTTTTTTTTGACCATTTCAATTTTTAATACCACACTATTTTATTCTCTTACACTCAGTATCAACTTCATCAACATGGATCCACGTTGATGTTTAATAATATCATATTAAAAGCTACTCGATCGAAGGGTAACAAGATTGCAGATAATCTCACAAGGAAGGTCCAACACTTTTTGTGGGACGTGAGCCATTTTACAGTATCAACAGTAACACAATATTAGGAAAAATTAAAAAGAATTGGACTTCTGGGTGATTAACTAAAAAATATTGAAAGGTTGTAGCAGTCCGAGCAAGAACAGGTTTCGCATAGTAACAGGGATGTTTACCAGGAATTGTCGACTTAAAAGACATCTTAGTAAAATGGGACTAGTAGAAGATAGTGAGTGCAGATTATGTAAGGAGAGCGAAATATCCATTTTCATTATGATTGAAGGGCATACCAAATTAAAAGAGGCGATCTGCTCAGCTTGAAGCCACTCCAAATCTTCCTTGGGAAGCGTCGTTATAGATATCGAGACTATTTCCTTGATATCTTAGCGATAGAAGGGGGCGCAATAAATCTTTTATGTTGCACTGTATTAACATATCGTATATACAGGGTGTTAAAAAAAAGTGTCACAAAATAAAACGGGGGGTAGTATGGGCCAAAATATGCAGAAAAGTCTTAATAAACATATGTCCGCAAATGAATGGTTTCAGAGATACGGAGTGTTTTGTGTTTTGTATCATTTTTTGATTATCTTTTTTCATTCCCAAAAACTTGCTTTTCTTATCGGAGTCTACCGATGTTTTTTCATAGATACTATTTGCAGTTATTATTTTGTTGTGGGTGAATAATTTTATAAATTTTCGTTATGCCTGTTTACACTAATATTGAATTAGCTGACATGCATTTTATGTACGGTCGTGCAAATGGCAATGCGAGGGAAGCGCTACGTCAGTATTTGAACATCTCATTTAACTCTATGTTGTTATTGATTGTTTATAAATATCATTGTTTTTTTATAATAATAAAAAATTGTTATAAACACAAAATGGTCCGTATCTCCGAAACCGTTAATTTGCGGTCATATATTTATTAAGACTTTTCTGCTTATTTTGGGTCATACTATTCACCATTTCATTTTGTGACACTCTTTTTAACACCCTGTATATATACGTGGTCATTTGAAAACGAGACAGCCAATATTAAGCACCCCAGGTCACTTAGGAAAAAACGCTCGGACCCGTCAATTTTTAATTGTAGGGAGAAACATTTGTTTGCCATTTTTACCTCCCAAAACGGAAACCCTCTAGCAGGGGCCAGACTCATCCCTAAAATCTTAAATAGAAAGAGTGATCGAATGATATCTTATTTTGAAGGTATTTTTACCTAGATTATAACCCCTGAGTTTTAAATCGCTAGTCTTCCTAACCATGTGCTTTTAACGATTTTTGTTTTCTTTAAATGCTGGAAATGCTTACTCTAGATTTTGTTCAAAACGCTCTCTGCCATTCTGTGGGGTGATTTGATGACATTCATCAAATATCCGTTGTCACAGATTTTCCAGTGATGTTGGCTGGGTGGCATAAATTTTAGTTTTTAAGTGGCCCTATAAAAAATCTAACGGGGTTAGATCCGGGGACCGTGGAGGCCACACAATACTTCCTCTTCTTCCGATCCATTGATCTGGAAACGTTTGATCTAAATACTAACGAACAATCAGTGCAAAATGGAGTGGTAGAAATGTTTCGAGGTAGATGTATGTGGAAAATGTATATATTTAGTTTATCCTCTAAACATTTATAGATGTGCTGCAATAAGTTGTACAAAATAACCGGAAAAAGCCTATAATAACTAGATAGGAAAGTCATGTGTTGGACATACAGATTTTTTAATAACACTGTAAAAATTATGTTAAACCGGTTTTGTACTTTTGGTGAGCCACTGGGCTACGTAGTACGTAGATAGCAGCGATATAAAATTCGGGGGTTATAATCTAGGTAAAAATACCTTCAAAATAAGATATCATTCGACCGCTCTTTCAATTTAAAATTTTATGAGTCGAATCCTTTTTTTTATTCCGCTAGAGGGCGTAAAGTGAAAAGTAAAGCAATGCTAAATTTCCCAAAAAATGTCATACTTGGCACTTTCCCTAATTAGGCATTCCAACGACCTGTCAAACAATAGGTGCCAGTGGGAAATTCTTGTATATTTAAGGGGGTAGCGACATAGTCTTGCAACTTGGACGCTATTTTTATTCGAAGTAGTACTCGCCAAGCCTGCCAATTTATGAAGAAATGTATAGGTGGGTTTTTTAAATATTATTTTTATTGTGTTTGACATAAAATATTTAAATGTAATCCATTATTCATGATTTTACGTAAAGTAGATAGAATACACCATATTTCGCCACCCTTAGATATACCAAACCTGCCCACTGGTAATTCATTTGTTTGGAATGCCTAATTTAAATTGTCTTGGTTAGATTGACGGATGGGAGAGGAATGACAAATGACAGTTGAGGTTGTCCCCCTTGAAATAAAAATCGACCTGTTTTTGAGTTTCTTTCGAAAAAAAATCTACTTCCAGATGTTCTGAGAAATCGTTAAAAAGAACAGAAAGTTTAATTTTGTTGCATTTTAACGTACTATCAGCTAACATTTGTCGGTGTCGGATATATTTTAAATATTCGCCGCGATGATCAAAGTGGATCAAGTTCGTATCGTGTTAAGGTGTACAGTGTGTAATGTAACATGACAAAACCAAAATATTAGTAGGTACGTTTAAAAATACGCCCACTGAATACTTTATGATGAAGAAGATCTGGTAAAAAAAAGACTGAGTGGACCCGCATGAAATACAGAAAAAAAAAATAGAAAAATGGATACCTCATTGACACCTCTGCAACCACAGCCACAACAACAAAATAAAAATACTACAATAGAAAAACCTGTAAAAATCAAGGCATCACCACCTATCATAGTGGATAATGTCCAAAACTTTAATTAACTCCATAGTATGGTGAGACAAATCCCAAATATTATTCCTAAGAAAGCTCCTGGCTTTGATTTAATTACAGGAGAAATCTTAAAACAACTTCCGAAGAAAGCCATAATTTTTACACACCTGTTTAATGCCTAGGTTTTGGAAAGTAGCTGAAGTCATTATGATCCCCTTACCAGCAAAACCTCCAAACAAAGTTTCGTCATACAGGCCAATATCTCTATTGCCTATAATATCGAAACTATTTGAAAAAATACTAATAAAAAGACTGAAACCCAGCATTGAACAAAGTAAACTAATTCCAGATTACCAGTTCGACTTTAGAGAAAACCATTCAACTATAGATCAGGTTCATAGAACCTCAAATGCGATTGAAAAGGCATTAGAAAACAAAGATGTCTTTTCAGTCATCTTCCTCGATGTTGCGTAGACTTTTGATAAAGTATGGCATGATGGCTTAAAACATAAACTGAATGTGCTACTTCCACAGCCATACTCAGAGCTATTGAATTCATACATTTCAGATAGATTGTTTAGAGTAAAACAAGATGAAGCATACTCTGAATTGAAAGAAATTAAAGCAGGAGTACCACAGGGAAGCGTCCTGGGACCCACTTTGTATCTGTTATACACTTGTGACATACCCCAACTAGAACAAGACACAATAGCTACATTTGAAGATGATAAAGAGGCTGCAAATAAACTACAAATCAGTTAATCAAATAACTAATTGGACCAAAAGATGGCGTATTAAACTAAACCAAATCTGTTAATATTAATTTTACTAACAAAAAAGGTCAAAGAATACCAATTAACATAAATAATGCCCAGGTCCCTTATACTTGGCAAAATATCTAGGTATTACATTAGATGCAAGACTTCGCTGGAAAAAGACAAGAGTTAGATATAAAATTCAAGAAAATGTACTGGTTACTTGGTAGACATTCCAGCCTATCTACATATAACAAAATACTATTATATAAACAAGTTCTCAAACTAATTTGGACCTTTGACATTCAGCTCTGGAGTTGTGATAGCTACAGTATTCTAATAATCCAGAGATTCCAGAACAAAGTATTGAGGAATACTGTCGATGCTCCTAGGTACATTAGAAACAGCGACCTTCATCGAGACCTTCAGATGGACACTGTTGACCAGACTATCACCAGATTCACTAGGAGTCACGAACAATGGCTCCACCAACATGTGAACGTTGAGGCGATCCAGCTTCTTGACAACACGAACCTGACAAGAAGACTCAAGATAGTGAAACCTTTTGGGTTAGCCAAGTGATTGTGTTAATAATAAAGCAAAGCTTTGTGCGGTTTAGTGTTACACATTAGTTTAGTGCGATTAAGTTATCAGACCCTAAGGTAAACTAGCGAGCATAACTTTAGTTTTTAAGATTGCAACCCTAGTTAAGTTAGGTTATAACAAAATTACTTATTAATCAACTCTTGATCAGATTGTAATATTAATAAACCCCCCTTATGAAATGTTTTTTCAAAATAAAATAAAAAAAATAAAAATTAACGTACCAAAACTTGGCTTTAAATATTAAAAAAAATATATATTTTCCTTTTACACTATAAATGTTACTTTTTTTTTAATTCTAAATAAAAATATATTTTAAATTGATTGTTATTTAATATTTTGTTTTAATTTCTTTAAAAAATTCTTTGCAATTAAAATGTTTAATTGATATTTTTCCAAAAGTGCTACTCTAAATATGACACGAACCGTAAAATTGATCTTCCCATTGTGCCATTTTATTCTACATTATTCACTTACATTTTCACTCCTTGTAAAGTATCTCCTAAAATAGAAATCTTGACTCTAGCAAAATCACGGGCCCTGACGGGATACCACCATCGTTCTTGAAGGGTTGTTGTGATTCTTTATTAATCCCACTTAGCCAAATTTTACAAAAATCATTTGATAATGGAATATTTCTCTGCCAGTTTACAAGAAAGGTGATAAAAGCGACAAAGAATTATAGAGGTATTTCTATTATATCCATAATTCCAAAATTATTTGAATCCATACTAACCAATGAAATGTTTTACACATTTAAAAACTATCTCACCTCAACATGGCTTTTATCAAGGTCGCTAGGCAGCAACTAATCTTAAGACTTCTTAATTTCATCAATTGAAAATGGTTACCAAATTGACAGCGTCTACACCGATCTATCAAAAGCTTTTGACAGTGTCTTTCATGAATTGCTACTCAAGAAACCCTCCGAAATCGGTATATATGGGTCTTATCTTAACTGGATTAAATCTTATTTAAGTAATCGGTGTCAATGTGTCAAAGTGCATAATCTCGTTTTATTTGACGTTTCAATCCTGTCCGATGTTCCTCAAGGTTCATATATTAGTCCCCTATTGTTTTCCTTATTCTTTAATGATGTTATATTCTGCTTTCTTAATAGCCAATGTCTTCCTTTACGCGGATGATTTAAAGTTTTTTAGTACAAAAACTGGTAATAACTCCACATTACAGTCTGACTAAAAATAATTGCTTATGACAATTTACCATTTACATACTAAGTTAACAAATACAGAGCAATTTATCATAAAACAATTAAAGCTGCAAAAAACTTATGAAAAAAGGTTATTAAAAGAAAATAATAAACAAAAAGTAATTTGGTCGATTGTAAATGACTTAAGGGATAAAACTTATTTTCCTGTTAACTTTGAAGCAGGTCCTGATGTTTTAAATTACATATATTATTCAAGTGGAACTAAATTATCGAGTATAATTCATTCTATATACAAGGCTTCTGATATATTTAAATCATATCCAAGTGACTGAATCGTTTTATTTTTATTCAACTAATATATATTGAAATTAAAGACATATTATCAGATATTAAGAACAAAAAGTCCTCAGGATGGGATATCTCTTTCTATCTTCCATATAGGTCTCTTGAAGTTCTGGCAAAGGCTATTAATCAGTCTTTTACAAAGGGTGTAGTCTGTAGCTGCTTAAAACTTGAAACAAATTTACCTCTTTATAAGGGAGCACTATCAAAAATCATTGAGAAAATAGTTAAAGTTCGTATGATGAACACAACCGTCTTTATCGTTTCCAATTCAGTTTTTAATCCGTAATAAAACACAAGCAATGCCATTTTTAACTTTCAGAAAAATTGTATTTGTCTTTGAATGATAAATGTGTTGCTGCTGTAGTATTTTGTGACATAACAAAAGCTTTTGATTGTGAAAATCATAAGATATTATTGGAAAAGTTAGAAAAATATGGTTTTAGAGTAAATGCATTAAATTGACCATATTTTTCAGGTAGGTATCAAACAGTATCTTTGAATAAGTAAGTTTATAAAAAGCGTCTTGTTTGATGTGGGGTTCCTCAAGGATCTGTTTTGAGTCCCCTTCTTTTTCTTATTTATTTTAATGACATGGCAAATTTAAACATCGGTGGAGAATTCACAATTTTTGCAGATGCCACCAATATTTTATGGCATGTCACAAATTCAACTGTTTTATCTGAAATGATTAATTCTGATATAATCAAAATTAAAAATTGGTTCTATGTTAACCTTCTCTTTTTCAATATTTCCAAAACATATATTATCAGATGTTTATTTGGGAGAAAATGTTATTGATAGCAGGCAAGAAAATAAGTTTTTGGGGCTCCATATTGACTAATTTAAAATTTGGTAATTATGTGTATGAAATTATCTTCAGGATACTTTGCTTTAAGGTCTGTGGCAGCACATCTCAGTTGCAAAAAGCGTGTATTTTTCAATGATTGAGTCACATTTAAGATATAGTATTTGTTTTTGGGGGGTCGTGTTCTTTAGAATTAATTAATAGGGTATTTGTTCTCCAAAAAAGAGCTGTACTTTATTTATGTAAAGTTTCTGCAGACTTCTGTTCTTACAGTATAAAATCTTCACTATAATAAATTTGTACATTTTTGAGATATGTTTCCTTGTGTTTAAATAATACAAAAGTGATATATGTATATTATCGAATTACAATACCAGAGTAACATAGTGTATACTATTGCCAATTTCAACCTCATATTGAAGTCCAAAGTATATAATGGGAAAAAATGTTCAATCACCTGCCATTAGAATTAAGACATACTGAAAATGATAATGCCTTTCGGAGAGAAATGAAGAGTCTACTAGCTGAGAAAACTTACTATAATCTTGCAGGTCTTTAGTGACCCATTGTAACTGATTTATTTTATTTCATAATATATATATATATATATATATATCTTTATCTATTAATTTTTACCTTGTTATACTCTTCACACAGTGAAAAATCAAGCTCTGCAATGGGACGAAACCTATTGATTTTAAAAAAAAAATCTGTTTAAAAATGGGAGATTAAGAGGAGTTAAAATTGAAAGAAAAAATCATTAATCAAAAACAGAAAACAACATCGAAATGCAATTTTCAGGAAATGTCAAGCTTTACAATGGGAGGAAGCTTATTGATTTTTAAAAAATCTAATCAAAAATTGGGGGGTTAAGGGAGGTTGAAATTTAAAAAAAAATCATAAATCAACAACAAAAAGCAATATCAATATGACGTTTTTATTAAAAATCAAGCTCTACAAGAGGACAAAGCTTATTGATTTGAAACGCGACGCCCCTGGGTCTGATATTTTTTTATTCTTTTCTTTAAATAGTTTGTTGCGTTGTTCGAGGATATATCAATCACTTTCTATTTGGCACGTCTTTTGTTCATCGAGTGTAAATTGTTAGAAGGCAAATTCTAACTCAGATGGCGGTCCGGGAGCCGTATATTGTTCGGGCTGTTTTTCGGGGTATTATGTTACGTGAAAGTTGAGTAGGCCCGCTACTCAATCTTTCTCTGTCTTATGCATTGACTAAATGGGAAAATTAAAGTATAAATACGGAGTCCAAAAGTAAGAACGGGGTTAGAATTCTTCCTGCCTTTCTCACGTCCAGTTGACAAAAAAAGTGTAAGATTCAGTTATCTATAAGGTGACTCCCTTCTTTATACTCTTCAAGTATATTGATTGGTTTATCCCGTTTAACTATAAGGTGACAGCTTTTTTTGTTATATTTGGAAAACGCAGTAAAAGATATCGAGGGAGCAGATAAGTTATTTTCTGTATGAAACGACTTCTGTTGCGCTATACACCGTTACCTTTAAGGTGACTTCTTTCGTTATACATTTGTATATCGAGAGGTAGTTATGTGTTACCTATTAGGTGACCAAACAGACGGACGTTTTAAAAGAGCTTAATTTTTCTCTCTTCTAAGGGTTTTGTGGGATTGTATTTCCGAGTTATTGGATTCTTTGCGTGACTTGTCTTGGTAAACCGTTGCCTATGGTGACGACGCCGGATAAAGAACTAGCGAGTTATTTAGTACCTCTGATCCAATCGTATAAAACTTGTGGAAAACGACTAAAAGTATTGCGATTGTCGTTCTACTTTTGTCGACGATATCTTTTTCTTTGTTGTGTGGATCCCCGTACGTAGATTTTAGCGATAATCGTATCTTCTTTTAGACGTTACGATTATCGGGTTTTATCGCGGAAACGCCGTTCTAGAACATATTTCGAGATCAGCGTTTTCGACGCACATTCCTACCTAGTGTCCTTGGTATAGTATTCATGTATACAGCCGGGGGAGAGCAGGTATTGCAGCGTGGTTTTATTACAGGTATCATTTTGTAATTAGTTATGTGTTTAAAAGGGGAACAATTCTTATTTGGGTAAAATTTAGTAAATAGTAATTATTAAGTTATGTGGGTAGTTTTTTTTGCATTTCATTGTCAGGGAATTTCATTTCATAGGACAATAATTAATAATTAGAATTAAGGTCATAAAAATCAATTATTTTAAATCCAGCCACAACAACTAATAAACTAAGCCCTTCTGGTTTATGATCATAAGAATCAAGTGTCAAAGCCCTTTATTATTTTAGGGTTTAGGAAACCAATAACCTGCTTTTGTGGCTATAAATTGTCGTCTTTTGCATTTATTTAGATGGTAGACAGATGTTTAAATTTGTCGAGTCCTATTGTTAAGTAAATTACGGTAATAATATTTTCTTTCATTCTGTATGATGCAAAAGTGGGTAAAGTCATGTCTTATTTCTAAACGTTGATAATTTACTTTTTTGGGTTCTTTTTAAGATTGAATATGTACAGAGGCGGGTAACAATATAATTTTAGGTGTTATGTTTGGGTAAACGGACATATTAGGCTCATCTGGGCATCACTTTATAACATACGTTTTAGAACTCCGGTATAATTGTTATCCTTTTAGAAAAATGAGGTGAGATTGAGGTGGGACTACAGCTTGTGGTTTCGGAGCTGTCATTTATAGCATTGATTTGTCGGTAATTAGAGCAAAAGAGCCTTGCGCCGAAAAAGAGCCTTCAGCCACCCATAGTACGTGCAGAACCTCAATAGTAGGGCCTAAAAATATTACATTTTCTCACGTCTGTGGAACTAAAAGCCTGATAGAGGCTAGGATGGATCTTAAGAAAAGATACCCCAAAAGTGGGCCTAACGGGCATCCCCCTTTATATCAGGTGTTCTGTTGTCGTACAGGTTATTGTTGTATATGCAGTACTGAGCACAATCGTAAAATACGGTATTGAGATATCAGTGGAAAGGTGTTACGCAAGATGAGGTTAAACTTCTTATTTACATAATTATATCCATATTCATATCGCGCCATACTCTTCGTGATACCGCTGAACTTCACTATATCAGACAATACGTATGCAGGTATTATATTAGCAGTGTGTATGATTGTGCATTATAAAGGGATAACAAATATGCTGTAGTACTGTCATCATACTTTTACCGGTTTATGGGAGCTTAATATTCCTTCGGTTAGAAATGAGACATGGAAAAGGCCACACATGTGTTATGTTAAACTAAACAAACATTATTGTCAACTTCCCGCTATAAGAAATAAGTTTCAATAAAACTATTCTTAATCTATTTTTGTATTTGTTTTTTTTGTTCCTCCATTACAGCTACATTGAACTCTAAGCGAAATTTTTGGGGTCCTACAAAAATCACTTCGTGGGTATCTACTAGACGAAATTTAGGCCAAGGTTATGAATATTTGTAAAACTAAGTTAGGACCCGGTTTCTCAGGTTACAGATTTTGAAAAAATATTATTAAAAATGGAGTGGTTATGGGGAATTAAAATATTAAAATAAAAAACTTGAATTCTTCCAAAAAAATAAAGCTATAGGGGGGATGAAGACTATTGATTCTAAAAAAATCTGATTAAAATGGGGGCGAAGAGGGGGTTGTTTAACTGTGAAGAGTATCATATAGAATGCCAAGCATTATATATCTAGTCCTTCATTTATTTTATCAAATGTTGTCTTACTGGATATTTTATTTTATACCTTTTATTTTGTACTTACTGTTTCATTTGTTTTTATTTTATATTTCTACATCTTTGTCAACAAGATGCTGTCTTTGACGATAAAGCATTTTTTGATTTGATTTTAACTAAATAGATTTGTTACCTGGTGTAAAAATAATGCTCTTTATATGTTTCTAAATGTACAACCATGCATTTTACAAGATCCCATAATCCTACTCTTAACTGTTACAGTAAACAGCGTCGACCTACATAGTTCCTTGACAGTTATTGATCTGGGCATTATTTTTGATACCACAATATTTTTTTAACAACCACATAGATTCCATATTATTAAAGCGCTCAGAATGCTTCGCTTCATCAAGAGACATATTAGGTACATGAATGACACAAAAGCAATCATGACATTTTACAATGGCCTGATGACAAGTGTCCTGGAACTGTTCTGTTATTTGGCAATCTACTTACACCTATATCAATAGAATTGAAAGGGTGCAACGTAAATTCGTAAAATGATTGCTATTTAAACACCGATTTCATAGCCTTAACACATGTTATCAGACAAGATTATTGCTTTGTGGCCTGCAGAGCCTGGAAATCAGAAGAAAACAGGCTTTACTCATATTCCTGGCTAAATTAATAGGTGGTTCTATCAAGTGCAGGTCACTGCTTAAGAGAATTCAACTATTGATTCCTGCCCGACGGACTCGACACATATCACTTTTAAACGTAAAAAGACAGAACCAATTACGAAAAATAATTATAATAAATTTTACGTGGACCGCGATATATTTAATTGTAATATTTTAGCGCTAAAAAGGGACTTGCAACTCCATAACGTCTAAGTTTTACTCGTATCGTCCAGTGATGTTGTAGTATTTTTCCTTTTTTAATATTTTTTTAACTCACTACAATTGTTTATGTTAGGTTAGATATACTGTACTATTTGGAAATATTTTCTGTAAGTGCTATATTCATAAATTAGGCCGATATCGCACTATTGGCTAATATACCGATATCCATCAATTCCTAGCAATAATCGAGGTGACTCCTAACTAAAGTACAATAAAAAGTTTTAATAACAGTTACATCAGTGAAGGCGCGGGTCATTCTTTTAATAAATATGTTCATAGATTTACTTGTAACTGAAAAGATGTGGTGGTTAAAGCTAAGTGTTAAAAATAACTCCAAGATCTTTAATTTGTTTAATACTATCTAAAGGTTGACCATTGATTGTGTAGCCAAATATAGTGGACTGTTGAGAAAGATGGAACCAAATAATGTGACATTTTTCCATATTTAAATCCATACTGTTGTATTTTACCAATCGGATAAATGATTACTATCAGACTGTAAATCAATAGCATTTCCAAAGTTGTTGGCAGAAAACAAAAAGTTACCTACAGCAAGAAAATTTGCAAATTGTAAAGTGACTCTTACAAGCAGAAAGGAGAGTGTAAAATAATAGTTTGTGCAGAACAGCAGTTACCAAAACTTTGCTCAAGTGGCATATGCAAGTTGGAATAGATGAACTTTTTGCAGTTGTATAAACATTCGGAACGTGTAGATGAGGTGTACCCTTGTTACTTGTGTAAGCTCGCAGTTATGTAGAAGTAGAAGTCCACAGGTTGTTGTAGGTACAGAGCCAAAATGGAGGAACCAATTCTAGAAGTAATGGAGGATTTTATCGAAATATACACAAGTGAACCTTGCTTATAGACGGTCCAAAGTAAGGACTATCATGATGGAGAAAAAACAAACTGCTTTTTACAGGTTAACACCAAATAACATGTGATCCACAAAACATATTTTTAAAGTAGGCTATGGCCAACAAAGACAGATAAGAGTCGTGCCGTGATAACTACATACAAGTAAATTCAAACTCTCATTTAAAAAAGGAAAATTGTAAGCTCCGATATGAATTTTTTCCATGGCCTATTTCAGAAACATTTTTTGTAGATCACTCCATATAAAAGAAAGTGACCCACAAGAAGACTTTTTAAATTTTAATTATAAACCCAAGAAATCACCTTAAAAAAATTTTGATAGTACTTTTTCACCTTCAAGAAAATTTCCTATTCAGAACACTGAGCGTTCATGACTGAAGTCAATTACTAGGCAATGTTGCAACATATCAATCTGAAACTTAAAATTTTAAAGTTTAAAAACCAGGACTAAAATACATTTTTTCTCAAAATCATTTATGAAAAAATATATGAATGAAACAAATATTTACTTATAAGTATGTAAATATCTATCAATTTCTTATATGCAAAAATTAGAAGAATTTCCATTGACATACCATTTCCAAATTCTGTGTGTATTAAGTAACATTAATTTCTACTTACAAAACTTTGGCACCTGCATCTCTATGAAGTTTCTTTGGTGTCACTTTCAGAGGAGCCTTTTTTTGTGAGGGTGGATTCAACCTATAATCAATAGGTTTAAAATACCTCATTTCGGACTCAATGCAGTCACTTCCATCACTGGCAGCTTCTAAATCAACAATTTTCTGTAACTGTTGGATTTTTTTCTGAATTTTTGGGGAAGATTCTTTTGAACTTTTTCCAGTTTCCAGGCATAGCACACGACATGTATATTCCTTATTTACAAAACTATTAGCATTTATTGTTGTCGTTGATTCATTGTTTTTTTTAACGAATTTATCCATGGTAGCTTGTTTCTTGTAAACTATTCTCATTTTCGAGGTAGATGGATGCTTTGTAGCCAACTCTTCTGATAATTCTTTTGCTACATTCTCATCGATTTTTAATTTTTCTTCCATCACAGATTTTTTGTACTCCTCTTCCTCCCTAATTTTCTTTATCAGTTCTTCACTAGCTTTTAATTCTTCTTGTCTTTTTTTGTTCCGTTCCTCATCTTCCTTTTGTTTTTGGAGTTCATATTCTTTCCTAATCTCGCCCGGGTACGATACTATTACTTCTCGTTCTAAAAAATTAATAATTTACTTATTTCACTAGTGTCACTAATGTTTTGCATTCTTCTTACCTTCCTCTTCAATGTTTTCATCGACACCATCCATTTTATTCTTCACATGTTGTGGGAATCGTTCTTTAACAGCCCTCCAAAGTTCTCCGTTTATAAGAACATTACCTTTCGTAGCCTTTCTGAGCCACGAACCTATTCGCAAACGACAAAGGGGGCAAACCAGATTTGCATTTTCCATAGTGCCGTTGAAACAGATCATGCAGAAATCATGATTGCACGGAAGAGAGACGGGTTCAATTAAAATACTTCTACATATCGGACAGAGAACGTCACTCAAAGCTAATGCATTATAATCTTTTGTTTTTGATAATTTCGCAGATCTTGTAGCCTTTTTCGAAGCCATATTTACAATTTATTTTGACACTATGACAAAGACAACTGACAAGTATGAATATGAACGACAGTTTTAATCTCCGAGGAGTGCGTTTAGATTTTACACGGGAGTAGACTGATTTTCTTAGGACCAATTCCACCGTTGTGTTAAACGGATATTAAAATGAAAAATGTAATTTTAAACTTCGTTTAACACAACGGTGGAATCGGTTCTTAGATCGTCTACCCAGGTTACTCTAGACTCTAGAGTAATTCTCATTGGCCCAAAATTTCTGAACACGGTAACGAAAGTAAACGTCAACGAATTTGAAGCACGTGTGTCTTTTTTTCCACCGGTTTGTTGCAACCGTTGTTTCACCGATGCAGCCTTGAACGTTTTGTGTTAGATTCGATTTATTAATGGTTGACCGTTGAAATAAATAACAGTTGACATACCGCACCGATGCCAACGTTGCTGCAACAGTTGGATAAAAAGACACACGTAGCGCGTTCTGGAGGCGAGTTCGGATAGTCAGAGGCTGGAGTGGGACAAAAGCAGAGTTTTTTAGGGTGCTTTTAAATAACATTTAAGCGTGTTAAACTGTCACTAATCGGACTAAACCATGGAGGAAGGATAAATAAGAGTTACAGATTCGGACTAAACCGAACGCTAAAAGGGTCGTTTGGAGTAAAAAGTGTTAAAGGAGTTAAAGAAACTTGGCAGACCGAACGCAATGCTTGTCTACGAACCGTGTTGCGAACTCACCTATGCTCATTGCGTTCGGTCTGCCAAGTTCCTTTTACTCCTTTAACACTTTTTACTCTAAACGACCCTTTTAGCGTTCGGTTTAGTCCGATTAGTGACAGTTTAACACGCTTAAATGTCATTTAAAAGCACCCTAAAGAAACTCCGTTTTTGTCCCGCTCCAGCCCCTGACTATCCGAACTCGCCTGCTATGGCAAGTGGCAAATGGCAAGTGATTAATGAAGTAATGCAAATTTGAACTTGAACTTTGAACCACTAAATGCGGTTTTAATAATCTTTCCTCCATGTGCGGTTTTATTTCTTTATAATTTTAAACATGCTTATCACTTTTGCTAAATTGTGTCCGCAGAAAAATTCTGCTTGGTTTCATATGTTGGTTGCCATTTAATTTTCATTAGGTAAACAATCTATTTTTTGTTATGATCAATTTCACACGCCTATATTTTGTAGTTGTAAGAAACAAAAATGTTCGCCTGCGGTTATTGTGATAAAATTTTTAACTCAGAAAATGGAAGAGAAAATCACACAGCTAATGTTCATGGAGCAGCTAGTGCTTGGCTGCAAAATAAAGGAATAGTTCCAGTGAAGTCCTATGACATTTTAATGAAACAGCTGGATGCTCTTAATTTTAATAATTCTAAATTATCAAATGTACAAGTTCCACCTCAACAAACCTATCGGTGTACATTCAAAAATTGTTCTAAAGAATTCAAGTCTAAAGCAGCTAGAAGCAATCATTTCAAAGCCACCCATTCTGGAATAAATGACGTCAAATCGGGTACACCACTATCCTTTAGTTGTACATTTTGTTCTCAAATTTTTAAATCTATAAATGAATTAGAAAATCACAAAAAAGCTTTGCACAGAGTTCAGAATCAGTCACAACCTGTAACTAGCATATCATTAATGTGTGTAGATTGTTCTAAAAATTTTAACACTATTAAAGATTTAGATCAACACAAATTAGCCAAACACTCTTCACCACAGTTTCGAACAGCATCACAGCTACTTCACAAAGATATTCAATCTACAGATAATCTTATTTGTGGCTACTGTTTACTTCATTTCAATTCTGTAAACGATTTGGAACAACACAAAATAACCAGACATGGTGTTTCCAAACAACTTGCAACACCTTTACCTATTACTAAAACACAAAAGGCTAATCACAGTACTCCTAAAACTGTTCAGTTACTTTCAGTAGATTGTAAAGACTGTCATCAAAAATTTGAAACTTTACTTCAACTACTTCAACACAGGGAGAATAAACATAATAACAAATTTATATGTGATCTCTGTTTGCAATTGTTTAATGCTGCAAAAGATTTAGAACAGCATAAGACTTCTAAACATGCCTCTCCTAATATGCCTTTATCTTCTTCATCAAAATTACTAATTTGTCCATATTGTTCTCAAACATTCCCAACATCAGCTCAACTACTGCAACACAAGGAAGCCAAACATGTGGAAATTTTTGCATGTGGCTATTGCGCACAAAAATGTAATTCTGCAGTTGCTTTAGAACAACACAGAGCAGTTAAACATGTTTCCAATAATGTTCACCCTTCTGTTCTGACTTGTAAGGATTGCCCTCAACAATTCCCAACATGGACTCAACTTCTGCAACATAGAGAATCCAAACATAAAGACTTTTTTACATGTGGCATTTGCAAACAACAGTTTAATTCTGCAATAGATTTAGAACAGCACAAAACAGCTAAGCATGTAGCTCTTAAAACAGTTCAAGCTGGTTCATTGATTTGTAAAGACTGTTCTCAACAATTCCAAACATCTGCTCAGCTTTTACAACACAGGACTGCTAAGCATAAAAATAATTTTTCATGCAGCATTTGCAATCAAGAATTTAAAGCTGCAGTTGATTTAGAACAACACAAAACAGCTAAACATGAAGCTAGTAAACCTGTAGAGGCCCCTAAAATAGTTCAAACTCCTATATTAATTATAACTTGCACTTATTGTTCACAAAAATTCGAAACATCATCGCAGCTTCTGCAACATACAGAAGCCAAACATAAAGGCATTTTTGCATGTGACATTTGTGCACAACCGTTTAATTCTGCAATAGACTTAGAACAACATAAAACAGCTAAACATGGAATTGCCAAAACAGTTCAAAATTACTGCAAGTATTGTTCTCAAGAATTTCAAACATCGGCACAGCTACTGCAACATACAGAAGCCAAACATAACAATTTTGCATGTGGTTTTTGTCTGCAACGTTTCCACACTGCCAAAGATTTAGAACGACACAAAACAAATAATCATAGATCTCCCAAGAAAATTCCATCACAATTAGGAAATTCAATATGTTGCATGGATTGTTCTCAAAATTTTGGTTCCCTACAACAGCTGGTTCAACATAAAATTATCAAACATATGAGGTTCGTATGTAATTCATGTTTGCAATGTTTCGATGATTCGAAAGATTTAGAGCAGCACAAGCTGACTGAACACAGTCTTCCTCAGTCTTCAAATCATGATGAAGATACTTTCAGCAGTAAACGAATTAATGAAGAAATTTTGGTGGTTAAAAACGTCATATCTTGTATTTATTGCAGTAAATCATTTCAAAAATTGGAGCATTTGGAGCAACATAAAGATGCTGTTCACAAAAATAATGACTATTTTCCCTGCAGCTATTGCTCCCAACCTTTTATTACAGAACATGATAAAAAAATACACATGGAAAAAGTACATAATTTTCTATTTGAAGAGATTTTTGATGGCATAAATAGTGTAACGAAGCATGTTGAGAAATCATGTATGCATCCATGTGAATATTGTGTTGAAATGTTTAAGACCAAACTAGATTTGGGAAATCATGTAAAAACATCGCACGAACTTATTAGTTGCAGATTTTGCTATAAATTATTTGCAAATCCAGAAAGTGTCACTCAGCATATAAAAGATGCTCACAGCAATGGTACCTTGGTTTGTAAATATTGCTTCACCAATATATTTACCAGTCAATTATCCTTAAAGCAACATTTACAAAACGTGCATCAAGTTAAGTTCAATCTAGATGAATTATTGTGCAGTGATGATACTCCCAACAGTATCGAAACAATTCCAAGTGTAAATAAAAAGTTATTACCAGTAATATGCCACTATTGCACTGAACAATTTTCGGCAGGTATCGAATTGCAGCAGCATTTTGAAGATGTACACAAATATATCGACTTTTTCCCTTGTCAAAATTGCAATAAGGTATTTTTTAATGAGGCTGACAGGAATAATCATATCTATGCAAGTCACGTGTCCATGTGTGGATACTGCTACAAACAATTTGGTAATACATATTTTTTGAAGAGACACAAAGAAAATGTTCACAGGGATGTAGATTATTTTCCGTGCGATAGTTGTGAGGATATTTTCACTTCTAACATTTCTAGGAAGAAACATATCGATCAAAAACACACTGTAACTTGTCGATTTTGCTCTAAATGTTTTTTAGATTCTCATTTGAAGCAACATGAGGATGATAAACACAAAAATGTTGATTTCTTTCCTTGTGATTTTTGCAATCAGATATTTTCTTCAGAAATGTTGAAAAACAATCATAATAATGATGTTCATAATGTTAAATGTGATTACTGTACAAAAACATTTACCAACATTGAACATTTAAAGCAGCATGAAGCTGATAAACATAAAAAGGTTGAGTGTTTTCCTTGTAATACTTGCAACAAAGTATTTGATTCTGTACTAGCATTGATTGATCATTTGGAAGATGTTCATAAAGTTAAATGTGGTTACTGTTTAACTACCTTTCCAGATATCCACAGTTTAAAACAACATTTAGATGTTAAACATAAAAACGTTGAATTTTTCCCTTGCGATGTTTGCAATCAGATATTTTCTTGTGCAATTTCAAGAAAACAACATAATGATTGTATTCATCAGGTTAAAAAATGTAGTTACTGTTTAAAAACCTTCAATACAAATTTAGGTGTAAAGCAACATGAAGCTGATAAACATATAAATGTTGATATTTTCCCTTGTGATGTTTGCAATGATATATTTTCTTCAGCAGTTTTAAGAAAAAATCATACAGATGACATTCATAAGGTTAAATGTGGTTACTGTTTAAAGAGCTTCGACACAGTTGAATATTTGAAGCAACACGAATTTGATAAACATAAAACTACAGAATTTCCTTCTGAATCATCAAATGATAATTTTGTACAGTGTAGTTACTGTACAAAAAAATTTGATCAGGTCAGTCTTTTGAAGGATCACCAGGAATTTAAGCATAAGAATATTGATTATTTTCCATGTGATTATTGTTTAGAAACATTCCATTCTAATATTAGTAGAAGGAAGCACCATTCTACAAAACACGCTCCAAGCAAAAGTAACAGTCCTATAAGTGACGTATCGAATCTAAGTGATAGCTTCGTTTGTTCATATTGTTTGGATACTTTTCTTACTAATGAAAGTTTGGAAAAACATCTAAAAGAGATTCATAAACACGAAGAGTCTAGCCGTGATGGTTTATTGGATGGTATCTATAGTACAGAGTTGCAACAACAGTTGGATCATACTAATAAAGTCTTAAGACTAATTAGTGGAGATAAGTGATAGGTTTCAGATATTTTGTGATACTATTTTATATGTAATATTCAAATATTTCTAGTAAGCATTAATATGTACTTATGGAAGACCAAGGTGAATAGCTTTTTGTGTTGTTTCTCATGAGAGTTTTTCCTTTAATATTCCAAAAGAACTATTCATAAATATATCAAAAATAAATTTTTTCTTTGATTATAGTGATATTTCCTCTTAGTTTATTGTAGCTCTTTATGGTTTTGTTTCAGCTTCACGAATTATGTTTATTTATTTTTGTGCATTTATTATGCTAAGGAAGTTGAAAAGTCAGTTTTTAATTGAATTTATTATAGAAAATATTTCTAATACTTGAGAAAATCTACTGAAAAGTGCAGAAAATCATAATTCTGCCCTAAAAAATAAGAATGGACTGATTGTATTATTATTATTATATTCTGTTAGTTTTAAGGTTTTGATTTAAATGTAGGCATAAAAAAAAGAATTATTGGATTTACTGCCTTCAAGAGGCGATTTTTTATAGGAAATAGTTTTTGATAATATTAACACTTTTTATAAGCTATAAAAGTTGATTGTTTTTCTTTTAATAAAATGGGTTTTTTCATGATTTTTTTTTTATTTCAAAAATTGAAAAAAATATTTTGAGTTGAAAAACTTATCAAACCTTACAATTTTGTAGCTTCAACTGAAGTTTCAATCTAAGTAAAATTGGTAGTCTGCAAAACATTTTTACGTGTCTTTATTCACAGTCTGTTTGATGTATTTTATTTATAATTTACTGATTACACTTAAAACTAATTATTTATAAGATTAAAGTATTAGTAAACCTATTGTTTTGGTTTTTGTTTTTGAAATGGGGGATTTCTTCCACCTTGTCCTCCTGGTTTATTTCCTCTGCCTCCTCCAAAGTTACCTACAAACAATGATAGAACATGTACCAATGCAACTCTACTCATTAACATACAAATATTACCTCGCGCTGCAGGCCTGTTTCTTTGATTTTGTCCTCTGCCTCCTTTCATATCATTTCTACCTTTATTTTTAATAACGGTCTCTTCTTTTACCATATCAATAACTTCATCTGGTATACGTAGGTATTTAATCGTGCTCCCGCGAATGTAACATTCGGGCATCCTCCAGAACTTGTCACCATCCTAAAAAAATACAATGTAGCCTCTAAGTAACAAAAATAATGTCACAGTGTTTCTAACCCTAGAAGTACATATAACTTCTCTTAGATTAATATTCATCCAATTGTCACAACTGACCAAGTGCCCGTTGTAAGTTTCTCCATTCTTCAGCTCGACCAACTGAAATAGAACGATTTTGTTTAGAAATTAGTCAGGGAATATAAAAATTACTAACCATCGGATGATTTTGCGCCGTCCTTAGAAGTGAAAGTGGAAGCTACAAAATAAATTAGTCAGAATATTTCATTACAAGAAAAATAAAGAATTACCATTCTTATTTGTTTTAATTTGGGCCGATATATGTATAAAAAATGAACTATTTTGATTTAAGATTTAACCTCAAAAACATCTGACAGTATTGAAAGTTGATGTTAGTGACTTCCAGTGTTGCCAGAATGAAGAAAAGGACAAAAACGTAATATCTTCCTCCATGCATGATATTCTTGAAACTATCGAACAGTCTAGTACAATTGTACTAGATCTAGTACATTCTCTGAGAATCTGGTACTCTAGTACACTCGACACAATATCTGGTACTTTTTTCAGCGTATGTTTCCATTTGAAGTGTAAAATATATTGGTCAAAAATTGCAAGAGAAATTAAAATAGTTACTTGTTTAAAAATTGTACGAGAGATCAAATATTGTTAAAAAATGGTTTGAGAGGTAAAAAAGGGTGTTAAAAATTTATCAAAGTATAAAATAGTATTAGAAATTGCTTGAGAGGTAAAATATTGTTCAAAAATTGCTCTAGGGATAAAAATACTGTTAGAAATTTAATGAGAGATAAAAATATTTAATAATTTTTCCAGAGATTAAATAGTATTATAAATTGTTAAATTCGTGTTCAAAAATTGCTCGAAGTAAAATAGTATTACAAAATGTTAAACCCTGGTTCAAAAATTGCTCGAGGGATAAAATACTATTGAAAAATTTGTTGAGAAATTAAATATTGAACAAAATTGACTCAAGAGATACCTACTATTAGAAATTTCTCGAGAGATAAAACATTGTTTAAAAATTCCTCGAACGATAAAATACTATTAAAAAATGCTCGAGAGATAAAATATTGTACAAACATTGCTCGAGATATAAAACATTGTCAAAAATTTATCGATAGTTAAAATATTTTTATAAATCTGTCGAGAGTTAAAATATTGTGCAGTTTGCTAAAGAGATAAAAAAAGTTGTTTAAAATTGCTCGAGAGATAGAATAATGTTAGAAATTTATCGAAAGATAAAATATTGTTTAAATATAGCTCAAGAGATAAAAAAGGTTTAAAAATAAATTGCTCGAGAGATAAAATAGTGTTAGAAATTATTAAAATTTTGCTCAAAAATTGCACGACAGATCAAATATTGTTCAAAAATAGCTTGAAAGGTTAAAGCTGTTAAAAATTGCTCGAGTGATTAAATAGTGTTAAAAATTGTACAAAAAATTTTGTACAAACATTTCTCGAGGGATAAAAAAGTTGTTAAAAATTGCTAGAGAGATAAAATACTGTTATAAATTTGTTTAAAAACTGTTCGAGAGATAAAATATTATCAAAAGTTCTTAAATCTTTTTCAAAAATTGCTCGAGGGATAAAATAGTGTTAAAAATTGTTAAAATTATAGTTCAAAAATAGCTTGAAAGGTAAAAAAAGGCTGTTAAAAATTGCTCTAGTGATTAAATTGTGTTAAAAAAAATATTGTACAGACATTGCTCGAGAGATAAAAGAAGTTGTTAAAAATTGCTCGAGAGATAGAATACTGTTGGAAATTTATCGAGAGATAAAATATTTTTTAAAAATAGCTCGAGAGATAAAATATTTTTTAAAAATAGCTCAAAAGATAAAAAAAAAATTTTTTAAAACTGTTCGAGAGATAAAAATAATATCAAAAGGTATTAAAATCTTTTTCAAAAATTGCACGAGAGATCAAATATTGTTCAAAAATAGATTGAAAGATAAAAAACTCTAAAAAATTGCTCGAGGAATTAAATAGTGTTAAACATTTTACAAAAAAATTTGTACAAACATTGCTCGAGGGATAAAAAAAAATTGTTAAAAATTGCTCGAGAGATAGAATACTGTTAGAAATTTATCGAGAGATAAAATGTTGTTTCAAAATAGCTCAATAAGAGTTAAAAAAAAGATTTAAAAACTGTTCGAGAGATAAAAGAGTATCAAAAGGTATTAAAATCTTATTCAAAAACTGCTCAAGATAGAAAATAGTGTCAGAAATTTGTCGAGAGATAAACTATTGTTCAAAATTGTTGTGTTCGTGTTCCCTATAAACCTTTTTTTGGTCTTTAATGACCATACTTCATAATTAGAAAAATGTGGTAATTTTATAGAATCTAGTACATTTTTATGAAATCTGGTACATTTTTTAGATAAATCTGGTACATTACAAAAATATATTCTGGCAACACTGCTATCGAATCCTCCCGGATTGCCAGACGCAGAATAAAAGCATAGAATAACCACTATTCTGTGATAAAAGGTCTTTACCTCTTCGAAGTTCAATAATGTGTTCGTCCATTCTTCTAATTTGCCGCCATTTAAATTTTCGTTTAGTAATGTAAACTTCGTTTAACACAACGAAATCGGCCCTTATTTATATTGGAAACGTTCAGATTGTGTTTTATATTAGCTGTTTCTGATATTAGACAAGGAGAAAAAGCTGGTCGTATTGGCTGCCGCATTCGAAAGAGCGAGACGGCTGCTAAATTGAGTGGGGATGGTTTGTGCGAACTTGCATATCTGAGGTGAGAGCACGCGTGTTTAGGCTCGATTCCACCGTTGTGTTAAACGAAGTTTAAAATGACATTTTTACATTAACAACGTCATTTTAATCTCCGTTTAACACAACGGTGGAATCGGTCCTGAATCTACTAAATTAATCCATTCATTTATTATGCCTTTATTGGAAGCATTCAGATCGTGTTTTATATTAGGCAGACATACTTATAGCTGTCGCATCGGATGCTAAATTGAGTGGGGATGGTTTTTGAGAACTTGTTTATCTGAGGTGCGAGCAGTTAATCCATTCATTCAAAATAATTATGCCCTTATTACCTAACTCACTAAAATCTGTGATGTTAAGTCACGTTTTTTATCCGCACACGATAAGTCAAAAACGAAAAATGCCATGAACTTAAAACTTCAGGAAAAATCAAGCTCCATAAGGGCCAATTCCACCGTTGTGTTAAACGGAGATTAAAATGACATTATTAATGTATAAATGTAATTTTAAACTTCGTTTAACACAACGGTGGAGTCCTAAGGAAACAAAACCTTTTGATTTAAACAAATCTGAATAAAACTAACCCCCCATTTTTACAAAAGGGGGTGTTTAAAAAATCCTGAAAAACGAAAAATGATATAATTATGAAGTTTCTAGCCAAAAATCAAGCCCTATAAGGGTCGATTCCACCGTTGTGTTAAACGGAGATTAAAATGACATTGTTAATGTAAAAATGTCATTTTAAACTTCGTTTAAACCAACGGTGGAATCGGTCCTTAAAAGATGAAGCCTATTGATTCTGAAAAGCTCTGAATAAAAATATGGAGTTTAAGGGGGGTTGAAATTAAACAAAAATCAAGTAAATCAAAAACGAAATGCGATATTAACATATATGAAATTTTTAGTAAAAATCAAGCTCTATATAAGGAAATGAAGACTTGATTCTGAAAAAAATTCGAAAGACGCTTAAATGGTGGTTCCCACCTCATCGAGACTGAGGCCCACAAGGGTAAACTTGTAGCATAAAAAAAACGAGAAATGATTTAACTTGAAACGAAAAACCGATAGTAATATTAAGACGTTGAATTTTTTGGTGTGTGAAGCATCAGAGCTGGGTAATTAGATGTACTTTAAAAATAATTACAATTACAAAGTACTTTTTCAAAAAAGGAATTAATTACAAGTACAAAGTACATGTTGTAAAAATAGGAATTATATTGATTTAATTACAATTACATGAAAAAAAGGAATTCGCAATTACTTTTATAATTACTTTGCCGATAAAACAACAAATTATCATAGAATTGAGGAACCATGAACCAACCGGACCGGTACAAATAAAATTTTTAAATAGGTAATTCAGTGTCAAACTAACAGCCGTTTGTACCAACTTTCTTAAGGATTCCTTAAAGTTTAAGATATCTTAATGGCGGGTTGTATAAATCTTACTTAAAGTTAAACTTGGTTTGAGGTGACACGACAAATTTTGTATGGCGTAGGTACAGTTTAAACACCATTTAGCACTTTAGGGCTTGTTTTCCCAAACATTAGACTGCACATATATAGCATTGGAAATTGACATGTATCACCTAAAACTGAGCTTAAGCTTTATACAACCAGCCTCCTAAGTGTATTGATTTCTGTACCATTTAAGGTCTTCTTAACTTGGAATAGACAAAATCGATAAGCAGTATAAAAAATGGAACAGGTAAGTTTATAATAAAATTTTAACTTTTAACTTTAATCAAAAAGATAAAATAGTTAACACTAAAAATATTATTTACATTCGGTGCGGTAATCATCTCTGCTCAAAAATTATGTGATACCTTTTTATTTTTGTCGTTTAAGCTTCTTGGGATACTTCATAAAAGTTCAAAACCAATTTTTCAAATATCATACCCTTGAAACATTTTTTAACAAGAGTAGACCACAGACTGTAAGAAAAATATTTGGTATAAAATTATTAATAGTTTTTACTTTTCATCAAGCAGGCAAAAAGTAATGACGCCTGATTTGTAGATCTAAATATAATTGTTCATAAAATGTTTACATTGTTATTTTTCATATCAAGTTTTTTTAAATTTCTGTCGGACAGCGCATGCCTTTTGGGCCAATTGTGGCAAAGGAGTATAATCTCTCAAACGGACCCACAAGAAAGTAGTGCCGTATTATATTTAAAAAACACTTTTCTCATCAAGGGCTGGCTATCTAGCATCGTAATATTTTTTCTTAAATCATCGAGATATTTGTAACTGTAGCTCATTTTTTTTGTAGAACCGAAGGTGTTACGTCTTCATTGAAATTAAAAAGTCATCTTTATAATATCTTTGGTTGTAGTACTAATAAAATTAGCTTTCAAATGAAGTGTCACACTTTACCAAATGTAATAATTGTTTATCCCGCTAGAGGGTGCTAAAATTAAAAAAAACGCAATGAACAGTCATATTGCTGAATTGCCCATAAAATTACCTTTCGGACGATGTGTCATACTTGGTACTTTCCTTATTTAAATTGTATTGGTTAGATTGACGTAGGGGAGAGGAATGATATATGACAGATGAGGATATTATAGGAAGGTGCCCCCCTTGAAATAAAAATCGACCTGTTTTTGCGTTCCTTTCAAAAAAATTCAACTTCATGATATTCTGAGATATGGCCGGTCGCCACCATTAATGAATCACCCTGTATATAATATTAAAATTATATTGAATAATCTAAAATGTATCGTTCTGTATCCCGTTCGTACAAACAAAAATAAGACACATTTTACTCAAATTTGGTTATATAGACCATCAAATAATTTCTTATATATAACATAAAATATATTTATATTCTATTACAAGTGCTATTAATTTAATTAAAATATTACATGTTCTACGTTAAAATAAAATACTTGTAAACGCTAAAGTAACAGAATACGTTTATTAAAATAGTTACTCCTTCATTTCAATGTAGAAAACTAGAATAATAACTAGAAATACCTACGCAACGTAAATAAGTAGTTTTTAGGATTAACTCCATAAAAACTGCTATTTGCACCACTTCATACTATATTTCCTTAGTTTATAATGTTTATTCAACATAAATTATGTTTATAATAATATAAATAAAAAAAAAACGTCTTGTAAATAAGGATATCTGCATCTAGTTACTATTTTATTGTATTTTCGTGATCACGGCACAATGCTTTCTTCAAATGCATTCGAACAAATGATATGGATGCGAGTCTGAGCTCTAGTGACCGTTCGAATAGGACATTTCTTGTTTTCATATCATGTGTACATCTCAAACACGCATTTAAAAGTAATTGTAATTAAAAAATATAATTGTACTTATAAATGTAATTGTAATAAGTAATTGTAATTGGAAAAAGTAATTGTAATTGGAAAAGTAATTGTATTTAGACAATTTAAATAGTATAATTACAAAGTACAATTCCTCCACAGATTTTGCTGCAATTCCAAATTACTTAAATATAATTACATGAAGAAGAAAAAAGTAATTGTAATTATTAATTAGTTTTTAACTAGGAATTACCCAGCTCTGTGAAGCATTGGCATTACTTAGGTAAAACCATGTAATAATTTTCACAAGTCTTGATTTTTAAAACCATTCTATATTGCCTTTTGATTAGAGTTTACAAACTTGTTCGAGCAATTTATCCAATAATATGTGGCCCCTTTACCTCTTAAGCCTGCTCATGTAAAATTTTTAGGCTCCTTACTTTGCTTAGGACCGATTCCACCGATGTGTTAAACGAAGTTTAAAATGACATTTTTACATTAACAATGTCATTTTAATCTCCCTTTAACACAACGGTGGAATCGGCCCTTATTTATCTAAAAATATTTGGTCCCTTTTAAATATGCCCATGTAAAATTATATGATCCCTTATTTTACTCTCTTAGATCTGTATTCATGTAAAATCATTTGCGCCTATTGTCACTTAAGCCTACCTACGTATAAAAATTTAAAATAGATTCAAAAAAGCGGAAACATCTTTTTTCATTTTAATAAATTTATTAACACCAATTCTTTGGGCAGTGCATTATCATTATGATAGTTTAAAACTAGTAGTGTTGGACGACTACTGATGTATTTTTTATATATGTTTTAAAAAAATTCGGTAATTAAAAATTTTCGAGTTGTTTTTGTCTTGGTTTTGGAAAAATTTACTAAAAAAGCTAATCGGTCTTGTAAATCACTAATTTTCATGCAATGCATCTCATTGGCTGGACAAGCTTCCATTATACCTATTATTAAAGACTAAGAAATAAATTCCTTATTGTAATATATAAAGGAAAACCTTAATCAATAGACTTTTATCGTCTGCAGCTTACTAAAAAAATTGATCAAGGTCTTGTATATCACTAATTTTCATGAACTACATCTCATTAGCCCAACAAGCACCCGTTTTTATCCGTTATATTCTTAAAAGAGTACGTCAAAGTTTTATCCTCAACATTTCTAAACTGTTTTCAATAAGGGCGATCAATTATTTAAAAAATAAAACACAATTTACAGATTTTATTTATTTTTTGTTAAACGTAATGTGAAATGTCACTATACATTGCCTATTTTTCGTTTTTTAATTTCTTCAATTTTTCGATTTTAATTTTTTGATTGTGGGCCGTAGAAAAAATATACTATACAACTCGAGTGGATTTTCCATATCCACTCTTGTTGCACAAAATACTAATTTTCTACACTATCATGAATATTAGCTTATCTACGTACATACTACAAAACGAACAAGTATGCTATTGTGTTCAATTGAACGAATATATTTCATATCCATTCTAGGTAGTGAGAACACTAAGAAAAATGAAATCCACCAATCACACTAACTACTATTATTTTTATAATTTAAAATAAGGTGTAAGGTTGCAACTACGAAAGTCGCAACCCCCCCTTAGAAATATAACTTTACAATCAGCAGCTGTTTTGTTTGACAGGTCGTTGGAGAATGTTTGCAATTTATGGAATGTTAGGAATTTTAGACGTTAAGAATTCTCGGAATGTGCAAAATTAGTCACATGAAATACATGGGAGGATTTTAAGAATATTAATATTAAAGTAGTTAGGATGAACCCAAAATTCTGAAAATCAATAGGGTTCTAAATTAGAAGCAGTTATTCAAGAAAATCAAAACCGCAAGTCAATCAGAACCTTCGTTCTCGAGTTATCGTGCCGGCATACATACACACAGACGACCAGACGAAATTTTTTTTATGCATTTTCGAACTCAGAATGATCGGAAATGTGAAAAAAAGTTTAAAAAAATGGGGGTAAAAAATTTTTTTCGTCTGCACGAATTCAATACTGAGACCCCATAGGAAGGGCCGCAGTAATTAGAGTAAAAATGCGGAGTGCAAATATTTAAAAAAATCCTAACTCAAAAACGAAAAGTAAAATCAACTTGAAATTTTTGGCAAAAATCATGCCCTATAAAGGGATGAGCCTCTATTGATTAAAAAAAAAAGAATAAAATGGCGGTACAGGGGGGTTGAAATAATAAAAAAATAGAAATAAAAATCCAAAAGCGATATCAACATGAAATGTTTAGTAAAAATCAAGCTCTCCAAGAAAATTAATAAATAAAAATTGGGAGATAAAAGGCGACTTGAAATATTAAAAAAAATCTTAACTCAGAAATGAAATCTTCAGGAAAAATCAAGCTTTATAAGCGGATAAAGCCTATTGGATTCTGATCTGATTGAAAATGGGGGTGGGTTAAGTGGATCTGTTAAGCTGTGAAGAGAATGCCAAGCGTTACACATCTTCATTCTAGTTATTTTTATATCAAAATTTTAGCTTTGACTTGGTGTGATATCTATCAGGGGTTAGTGTTGCTTGCTTCTTTCGTAAGAAGAAAAAATAATAATAAAAAGAATTTAATGACAATTTCACAAATTCTTTATTATTATTTTGTTAGATTAAGCACTTAATTACAAATAATTATCTTTTATTCATTTATTGTGTTCTCAAAATAAAATTTGATCTTTAAATGACTTTTATTCAAAAAAAATTGTTATGTAAGATATTTCAAATATTATATTTCTGAGTAGGAAATTGCAAGATCTATCAAAATCAAGAAAAAAAATTGGGGTTACTACTTAAAAAATTGTCAATGACGTCACTGCCCAAAAATGTGAAGTGGGGGAAAATTGAATTCTACTTAAAAAATTGCGCTTTGAGTAAATAAAATTGACCTGTCCGAGCATTTTTTCGAAAAACCAACTACTTCCATTATAATGAATTTATTCCTTTCATTTGAACCATACTGTATGTATGGCTTATAATTGATTTGACCATATATCGACCTTATTTAACTTCCTTTTCAGCTTTCGGAAATTCTGTAATGTAACCATGATTTAACCCCATTATTGTTACCCTCTTAGAACCGGAGTATATCAGCTTAACCCAGAACTTTCCTTACCTCCATCTGTGGCTACCAGACTTTTGAAGCTGTATCATAAAAGTTGTGGAGCCAAGCCACATTAATAAAACTGGCGCCTGAGTGTCACTAGTAACAATCGGTTCCCCTGTAATGAGAAAACATCCTACACAGTAACTGTTACATTTAGAACAAAATCATTACAAAAAATAAAACAATTCAATAAAAAAAAACTATTTATTTGTTATTTACAATGTTTCTAGTCTTCTTTAAATTACAACAGGACGAAGAAGACACTCAACTTCTCTGATCACTCAGATTTGGCCAACTACAAAAATAAATATTAATTAGAATTAATTAAAATTCTCCAAATAATTTTTTAAAGAAACCAGATTTAAAATTACCTTCTCTGCTTTTAGTTCTCCTTTTTCATCAGGATTTTCTGGCTTCTCAGATACAAGAGATGTCACCGAAGTTTTAACTGAATCCCACAATTCTGTTACGCTGGTGGGAAATGGGGGTAATGAGGGCAATTCAGTTGGTGGGTCATCTTTCTTTGCTAAAACAAATTAGGACATTAAAAATCAACAGTAGCAATATTCAGGGTAAGTTTAGACAAACACTGAATTTTCAGATTTTTCTAATTAATTTATTACCTCCTGTAACAAAATTATAGGTAACTAACAGATATTTCTTCCCCTCTATAACTCCAATCTGTCCATATTCAGAAGCTTCTTTAGGATAACAAACAGCGCCGATGCCCAAAGCACCAATTGTAGCATATAGAGTTCTTTTTATATACCCTCCTCTAAGGCCAAAAATTAAACCTGTTAAAGCACCAATGCCTATTGCTCCTACTTTTGGCAGAGTATTGTTTTCTTCTTGTAAATAGGTTACGACCCCTAAAAATGTTATATTAAACATCTCACCAATCTTTTTATTGTCAAAATTCTCGTTAAATGAAAATCCATAATACATGCAAATAAAAATCTTACAGTCTAATTCATCCTTTCTTTTATGAAATTCCTGGACTCCAACTTTTTTATATTGATTATATTCATGGTTGAATTTCACCAACTGTACTCTTAAAGATCTGATAGCACTTTCAATTTTATCTAATTGAGGACT
Organism: Psylliodes chrysocephalus; assembly: GCA_927349885.1. Taxonomy (NCBI): domain Eukaryota; kingdom Metazoa; phylum Arthropoda; class Insecta; order Coleoptera; family Chrysomelidae; genus Psylliodes; species Psylliodes chrysocephalus. The sequence goes on from OV651821.1 coordinate 38,028,922, forward strand.
TCTATGGTCTACCGGTTGTAATTTCAAAGTCGGTTCTGGGGTGTACAGGGGAAGTTCACTAGGTCTCATTAGACATTCCTCTTCCTTATTTTGAGGTTCGTTTTTGGTTTTAACTACCTGTACAGCTGTAGCAGCCAGTGAAGGAACGACACATATTTTTAATATCTAAAATTGATTACAAAATAACTTATATAGTATATAGCATATATATCACTGTGACAACACCAGTAGGGTAGGTATATAATTTACTAATTTATATGAATTTTATGATATATTAAACTAAATATATCTATTATACTTCACAGACTTTATTTTTACCTTCATACCTGACTAGAAAACATTTTCAAAGCAATTTGAGTGGAGTAGTAAATACTGTAAAGAGTAAAATGCGAAACTGCGGAAAATATTTTAAATTACATAAATGGATGATTGAAATGACAACCTTTCAAAATTGACAACATGCTGAATGACAACGATGACAACTGACAAGACAACCTATTCTCGTCCAACATTGCGTTCGGTCTGCCAAGTTCCTTTAACTCCTTTAACACTTTTAACTCCAAACGACCCTTTTAGCGTTCGGTTTAGTCCGATTAGTGACAGTTTAACACGCTTAAATGTCATTTAAAAGCACCCTAAAATTTGTCCCGCTCCAGCCCCTGACTATCCGAACTCGCCTCATTAGGCATTCCAAACAAATGAATTACCAGTGGGCAGGTTTGGTATATCTAAGGGTGGCGACATATGGTGTATTCTATCTACTTTACGTAAAATCATGAATAATGGATGACATTTAAATATTTTATGTCAAACACAATAAAAATAATATTTAAAAAACCCACCTATACATTTTTTCATAAATTGGCAGGCTTGGCGAGTACTACTTCGAATAAAAATAGCGTCCAAGTTGCAAGACTATGTCGCTACCCCCTTAAATATACAAGAATTTCCCACTGGCACCTATTGTTTGACAGGTCGTTGGAATGCCTAATGGACATGAGGGCTGAGTTCGGTTTGGCGTTCGCTGTACTCAGAGTGCACTCGGTATGCCTCGATTGTGGTCGCCTTGGCACTCAGAGCGCACTCTTTTGTGTTCGGCTTGCCACAGATCATGTACTCAGAGCGCGCTTACTCTTCCCTGAGTTGGCCGATGGAGATCAGGGATGCGTTCAGAAATCGAGAGTGTCAAATTTTCAATCGTCCGGACAAAATTCGTCGAAACGTTTATTTTTGCCCGATAAATACGAACGGTAAGTGCAAAGTATTGTCAAATCAAGTTTTTGGTTATGTCTTTTCTGTTATCAGGATACCTATTCTCTAACTCATGGGAGCACTCCCACACTCCCATACTCCCATGCCAACGTTGCCAAGTCGACAGAATAACTTTGATCTACTATTTAAGGACCGATCCACCGTTGTGTTAAACGAAGTTTAAAATGACATTTTTACATTAACAATGTCATTTTAATCTCCGTTTAATTCAACGGTGGAATCAGCCCTTAGTAATTCAAATTTGCTTTGTGATAAATACGGACCTAATCTGGCAAGCCCGCAATTCTCCCTCCCATAGTATAAAATCTGACCTTACTACGCATGTACCTGGGCTAAAAGTGAGTAAGCACGATATACCCACCTAAGAGTAAGAGAGCAAAATATATGGGAGCGCTCCCATGACTTAGTGAATAGCTATCCTGGGGGGCTATTTTCAAAGTCGAGAGAATTCATTTCTCTCGAGAGAAATGTCATACGTCAACGTAAAACAGGAATTTTTAGGGTCCTAAGGGCCAGTGTGAACTCACTGATTGTTTCTCACGGTTTATTTAGAGATAATTAATATCCTCCTAAGATTTTTAATCCTCGAGGCCTTTAAAAACAGCGTTTCCACATTGACGTATGACATTTCTGATGAGAATCTTGAGAGAAATGAGTGCTCCCATACTTTGAAAATAGCCCCCCAGGGGAGCTATTTTCAAACTCGAGAGAATTCATTTCTCTCGAGAGAAATGTCATACGTCAACGTAAAACAGTAATTTTTAGGGTCCTAAGGGCCAGTGTGAACTCACTGATTGTTTCTCACGGTTTATTTAGAGATAATTAATATCCTCCTAAGAATTTTAATCCTCGAGGCCTTTAAAAACAGCGTTTCCACATTGACGTATGACATTTCTGATGAGAATCTTGAGAGAAATGAGTGCTCCCATACTTTGAAAATAGCCCCCCAGGGGAGCTATTTTCAAACTCGAGAGAATTCATTTCTCTCGAGAGAAATGTCATACGTCAACGTAAAACAGTAATTTTTAGGGTCCTAAGGGCCAGTGTGAACTCACTGATTGTTTCTCACGGTTTATTTAGAGATAATTAATACCCTCCTAAGAATTTTAATCCTCGAGGCCTTTAAAAACAGCGTTTCCACATTGACGTATGACATTTCTGATGAGAATCTTGAGAGAAATGAGTACTCACACGGTTTGAAAATAGGTCCCCAGGGGACCTATTTTACGTTGACGTATGACATTTCTCTCGAGAGAATTGAATTCTCTCGACTTTGAAAATAGCACCCCTGAGATTGTGGGAATTATCAAAAATTAGTAAATAGGTAACATCATTGACGTCCACATATACTTTTTTTATGTAAAAATTCAATTCATTACCTTTAATCCTTTGTCATAAAATTTTATCATTTTCTATAATGAAATTACTATCGTTTCTAACAACTAGACGATAATTGATGGAATTAATTCTCTCACTCATACTCACATTTAAATATTTTTTAATCAAAAAGTAAAAATAGGAAATTAAATACTGGGTGGTTCTCTTAGGTTAATTAGGGTTATGCATAGCCCTCAGAAAGTCTAGATACCGCTTGGCGTATGCTGTCAATACAAAAAAATTACCCCATTCAAGCTTGTCGCCATGTTAGGTAAATTTATGTTTTGGCTACACTGATTTTTAGTTTGTGTGTTCTGTAATACGTGAACACCGATAATCTGCACTTTGTTATTAGTTATAAGTGAGTGAGACGCACAATTTCTAATTTCAAATTAAGAACAAAACTTTGACAAACCTATTTGATTTTCCTAGATCTGTTCAGACAGGACCGGTTTTATAAATTTTCTCGTTCTTGAAATTTTATTTTTACATGGTTATATATATATTATTGGATAAGTGTTTTGTGTACATATTGCTATGAGAATTATAGAGAAATTCAGTGAGATTTATGTAATATAATTCAAATTACAAGTAAATTATCTGTTCCTGTTTGGCAATATGGAGAAAATACCTACTTCGATGTCAAATGTACTATTTAAAAGAATGTGATTGTTAACCGGTCATTTATTTATATTATGATAATAAAAACTCGATTTTTTTAACTAGGGAAAGATATACTTACTTAACAAGGTATTTTTAGAAAAACTAATAGATTACTCCTATTCCTATAGTTTATTTGAAAATTAATAATAGCAAAATTATATAAAAATATAGACCTTTGCCATAAAAACTGTGCTTCCAACCATTTTCAAATAACCTATAATGATAATTTGATTTAATAGAGCGAGTATAAGATCTCACCTGTTAGAGAAATTGGGGCATAGGGAAGAGATTATGAAGCAGGTAAGCAAAGTCGTTGCAAAAGATAAGTATATAGAAGTTATTTTAAAAATTTGATAAAAAACTAGTGGAACAATAAATGGAGTTGTCGCTATCGAAGATCCAATCAGCAGAAAGTAAAAAACAAACTTTGGGAATGTTGGAAAAGGGCACAGCAATAGGCCCGAAACAATTCCTTGGTTTTTTAATAAATATAATCTTGTGAGATGCAAAAAATACTGCTAGAGTAGAGAAGCAGTATTGTTCTAATGTAGAAAACCCAGGGACATACAGCAGTGCATTAACCATAGGCGAATAGTCACTAAATTATACAAGAGTCCCATCTCGATTTTATTTTTAAATATTTTTGAGAATACCTATTATTATTTGTTACATTGAGTTTAATAAAACCACATATTTCGAATGTATTGAAAGTTTTTTAAAAAGTACCTCTATAAATATATAGAAAATGTGTATATGACTAACTGGTTTTATTAATCTTTTTTTGGGGTAGGTAAATATATTTTGAAAAATTTACAATCTTCTTTTGAATAAAATACAAAATATTTCTGTTTTTATTAACTGAACAATATTTTATACAAACATAATATATAACTATTTAAAAGAAAATATTACATTTTACAAGTATCGCATATTTATATGAAATAACTTACTCAATAAGAAAGAATTAAATGAAACAAATTAATAAACAATGGATATGAAAAATTGCTTTAACAATCCTTAGATAAACTTATTCTTACATATTGCTTTAATAAATTTATTTACTATAAAAGTATATTTCCTAACATTTATTACATGTAATAAAATAAAGCATAAAACATACAAACTATAATATGTACCTACTTAGAACGGAACTAATATTATTGTATCAAGGTAGTAATAGTGGACATTTTCCGAATAAAAAAAAGTAAAAAAGAAGTAACGGTCGACATGTTTTTCTGACTATTGGTCTTCATCAGTACGGTGCAGCCAAGTTCAAAGGATCATGGAACGTGTGTTGGAAAAATTGTACAATAGGTCACTAACAAGGAGCCAATAACACATTTGCCGTTTCAGCTAGTATCCCCAAATTTTCTGGGCTTATACTAAAGTCACAAAATGATTCAATGGTCTTCCTAAGGCTATCAGTTATTCTTTCCTACATTTTTTTGGTATGCTACAACAAAACACAAATTATTTGATTTTGATAATATACAAATATTTTTGAAAACTTACACATGAAATGTTATTCCTTCCTTGTATCTTCTACCGTTGGATGCATTGTTACATACACGTACAAAACAACAAGAGATTTTGAAAATCCTGTAAAAATTTAACACCAAACCACAAATGTTTTTTATTAAAATAAAACACTAAACGACTAAACTAAAAAATAATGTTTTAAATAAAACCTTTACTAGAAGAACAAAATAAACAACACAACAGATAATAAAATCGATTATATACGTCGAACGCCGATCTTACGCTTATTACATTGATAAGGCAACGTAAGGATACGTCATATGTATTATTTTTGATATACAAAAGTGGGACCGGTAGGCGTGGCCTTTGCACTCACTAAAATGGCGGAAGAGCAGAACCGGATTTACAAGTTTTTATTGTACTTTTGCTGGTTAAGTATCATTATTTGAATTATAAAAATATTATTTTCCTTTTTATTGACATTGACTTAAAAGGTGGTGGAAGGCCGAGGTTATAAAAGAAGGAGATTTAATAGCTTAAATATGCCCGGTTTTCAGCCGAGAGGTGCTGAATAAAGTAAATGAAAGAAATAAAATATAACTGATTTAATTATCACTCAAGTGGCTATTAAGCGCTGGAGAATATATTATTTGCAAAATTGCAACTAATCAATGACCGTGATATAACTAACTTGGGGCCGATTCCACCATTGGGTTTAACGAAGTTTAAAATGACATTTTTACATAAAATTTAATTTTAATCTTCAATTAATAGTTTAAACTTTAACACAATGGTAAAATTAACCCTAAAGCGTTGAAATCATTCACAGAAAAAATTAATAGTACATTTTTGGTTCACATAAGCGACAAAAGTAAACAGAGTTCGATTTATTGGATCAGTCGTCACACGTTTGCACTAGGGCACATAAATAGCCCAATCTTTAGTTTTTCGTTTTTCTATGAACCCAATGCTTTCTGTCTTTAAATCGGAAAGTACAAGGTCAAGTAATCTAATTTTACTTTAATTAACAGCTTTCTCGAAATTAAGAACAAATGTTCATACACTAAAAGCTCGATAATCATATACGAAACTTAATGCAAGGCTCGCGGAAAATGGCTAATAAGCAATCTCTGTGTAGGTAGATGCACTATTCAGGAAATCAAAATGTGGATTAATCTAACTTGATCTTGGTACTTTTGTAGATTCAGACTGAAAGGTGTATATCTTCATGCAAGACATTCAGTAAATCAGCGAAGCCACAACCAGCGGTGTGCAGGTGCACTTCTAACAAATGTAAAATATGAAGTGATCTTACTTGAGACCTATAGATCCAATGACAATATTATGGTAGTTGGTTTGAGCTGGGCTTCTCACCATCTGCAGAGATTATGGCTACTTATGTAAAGGCCTACCGTAGTAACACACAACATGCACCACAAGCGTGCCGGTCCAATTTAATTGGTCTATGCACAATAATCATGCATGTATGATTGAAAGTCAGACAAAGAATGTGAAGATAAAGTTGAAGTCTCAATCATAGTTAAAGTCACAGATGAAGTTAAAGTTAACAGCAAAAGAGTTGAAATTGTAGGCTGGTAATAAAGGGAGGCCAACATCTATGTAATAAATGTTTATCGAGTTAGGAAAAGTATCCACTGTAAGCGCTTTTCTTGACCACTAAGGTAAAAACCAGAATATTTTCTAATACAAAATTTCTTCGCTAGGCAAAATAAGAAATAAATTTGTGAGAGTACTTCCCAAGTGTTTTTACAAAAGCTCTAAGAACAAAATTGACGAAAATGGCCTAATCCAAGTTCAAATTCTAAAACTTGAACATTAAAGATAAGTATTTTACTGTAAAACAAGTAAAACCCCGTTGTTGACTAAATGGTTGAATAATTCATTACCTACGTGGAGGTAGAATAGGGACTAAAGTTTAACAGAAAAAGCCACTAGAAAAGGTGAACAAAATAGACTGGGGCATATGAACGTCAAGCAAATATTGTAAATGAAAATAATGTGTGCTGTGATTAAATAAAAGTGTACAAGGAATAAAGTTTTAATATTTTCTTATTCATATCTAGGAGTGATATTTATTTTTAATACTAGACAAACGGTTATGGTTTTGTTGCTAGTCTCATTAAAAAAAAACTAAGAGAGTATTGATGTTAAATATTTATTATTATAAGAACTTATATGCACTATACAAACTTAAATATCATATTCCTGAATTAATTTTAAGCATAAAATGTCCTATGAACAAATATCCAATTCTACATGGTTACCAAGCTACAAGAGTTTAAATATCAAAAGATATTAACATTGTATGCCATGTGTTCGAATATGTCGAAACACAGCAGTGAATGTTTGGTGCCTTGGAACTTGTCGGTATGGAAATCGTCACCGATACTCCATACAAGCAGCTCGCGAATATTCATGACAAAATCATTAAAGGTACACTATTTTGGCATATTATTAATTTAAATTTATCATAAAAAGGAAACGTAGTTGACAAGTGTAGTACTAAGTAGCCAACTGACGTTTATAATTATTGTTGATAAACAAATCAATAATATTTTAATATCAACAAAATTAAATATAATTATGAATTTATAACGTTTAAATGCTAAAGTGTTTTAAAAACTATTTATTAACTGACTTGAAAGTATTTATTGGTGTTCAAATTCGTACAACAGAAAATACTTTTTTATTTTTGATGGATATATTATTTAGGTATGGGCCAGAGCCCATTAAAACAATACAATAATACAGAATACATATTACAGTAATTAAATAATAATAAAATCCTAAATAATAATAGGTAAATTAATTAAAAATATGTACATATTAATTATTAATAATAATGAAAAATCTAAACATAACTACTAAATTCTGTGGGAGAGATATGTTAAGTTGATTAGCAGATATTATCACTCTAGGAATAAAAGAATGAGAAGCATCATCTTAATGCGTTGTTCGATATTAATTTATTCTTGAGGACTTTCCCATACAGCACAAACATATTTCGGAAATATTTCAAAAATATTACATTTGTAATGTTGTATAAATATTACGAAACATCCCTGAAACATTTCTGAAATGTGCATGAAACGTAAAAATGTCCAGTAAATATATTTCACAGTAATATTTCTGAAATAAAAATTTTAAATCTTTTAGAGATATTAAATAGTAATATTTCAGAAATGTATTCTAGCTTTTTTCTCTAAAATATTGTTAGACTAAAAAAAGACATTTATAAATATACATGTCTATTTAAAATACACAAAACTCAAATATTGATTCTTAAAACAGTATTTCATAAAATATAAAGGGGAATCACTTCATTTCCACAAAGTCCTTTAAATGCACTAATCTGAAACAAATAGTTTTTTTTAATAAATGCCCCAAGTAAAGAAACATTTACGATTGTTACAATCTAATCATTAAGATCAATTAGAAATTTTATTCTAACTTATCAAGGGATGAAAAACTTCACAAACTGATATTCTACTCTCTAGTATACCTTAGAGTCTAAATCACTTAACTGCACTATACTATGCTTTAACATCACTGAACTAACTCAAAAGGCTTGGTCTCTTGAGTCTTCTTATTAGATTTGGCATTGTTGAGGAGCTGGATAATCTCGAGGTTTCCATGCTGGAGCAGTTGTTGTTAGTGACTACTGGCAAATTTTTGTATTGTATTTTCAACAGTCTCCACTTTAAGGTCCCTATGAAGATCAGTATTGTGGCAGTACCAGGGTGCATTGACGATGTTCCTTAATGCTTTATTCTGGAAACGTTGAATAATTTCGATGTCACTTTTACTGGAACATCCCCAAAGCTAGCGAATCGCTTCATTTTCACCAATTCCTTTAAATGCACTAATCTGAAACAAATTATAGGCAATTAAAAAGATCTATTAATATTGTTTTAAATTAACTATAATAAAACAAACAATATTCATGCATACACAAAACATGAAGCTCTACTTTTCAATCAGCTGTAGAACTAATATAAATAAAACTGGTGGAAGCAGCAAATGTAGGTTATATTTAAATAGAAATAAGAAAATAAAATGCATCTAAATTTGATAAACGAAATGGCGTACAATTAATGTACTTCTCAAGAAAATGCTTGGAACATATACAGCTGAATTTAGAAGGTTCCCAATTATGCCTGTTGACAAAATATCCACGCGCTACGTTGTTCAGGATTTTCTGGAAATCTGTAAATATTATTTCATATGAAAAAGTATTATTCCAATATAGGTAGGCCTAAAAGTTGATAGATGATATTTTTTTGCATTTTTAAAAGCATACTTTTAAACATTTTATACAAACATGTCATAATACTGCCCTGTATAATATTTATAATTTTGATACTAACCTAAGAAACGTTATTCCAGTCGATTTTTTACAAAAACGACTAACGCTAGACCAGGAACATATAACACAACAAGGCATTATAAACTTTATAAGTTTGTAACACTCAAAATTTGCTCAAATACAAATTAAATTCAAATTTATTAACACAAATGACACTAAAATATAACCTATAAAATTTGACAATTTGCACTCACAGTAATGGCGGACCGGTGCCACTTTCCGATTACGTATGTCGTATCCCTAGGTTGCCAGATCAATGGCTTATTACTAAACTTGTGCCGATTCTGTCTTGTCAGAAGTGCCAACTTAAAATTTATTGACATTTATTTATCATGGCGCCCATCATATGGGGGGTCAAAATGTTTTTAGGATGCGGTATCTAGACCTTCTGAGGGCTATGGGGTTATGACATACTGCGCAAGTCGAGTAAAAATTAACCTACTAAACACGGTGGGTAAAATTTCTTTATCCCGACGCGTTTTTCTTTTAAATAGGAACGGCTGAGGTAATTCGTCCAGATAAAACGTTCCATATTTAGGAACGCTTTTTAGAATTTAGACAACGTCCGGACGCATTTATCCTACATTTCTAAACGCACCCCAGCGGGTATCTATAGGAATGTGTCAAAAATGTCAAATGTCAATTTTCTGATCGGTGATTAATCAGTTTTACACGTAATATTTCTTGTTTGTTTTTGTTATAACCATTTTCTATTTGATTAAAATTATTTTTTTACAGTCCATAGACACATACAAAAGTGTATTCAAGTGCAAACTCTCACTAGTGTCATATGTCATTCCCCTTGTGTTCGTCTTGAGATTCTAAAAAGAGTGAACTCTGTCTATAACGTCACGCACTCCGTGCGCGCTCTGTGCGATCAATGAACTGGATTGGGGTAGAAAGCCAATGTGCATATTGTATCAATAGAACAAGATATGACTCTATGGGCGCAGCCATTTTTATTTCTCATCTTACTCGGGAGTATTTATAATAACCATTTTCTGTTTCACATTGTTATTGTTCAATCCACATGCTGGTGGATCAGACAATAACAAAGTGAAATAGAAAATGGTTGTTATAAATACTCCCGAGTGAGATGAAAAATAACTTGTCTTTGTCCATAGAGTCATATCTCAAGCTTATTGACAAGCATTCTACCCCACTCCAGTTCATTGTGTGCGATCCGTCGAGTTCCAAACCGAACTTACCCGAGGTGGGTTCACGGTGGTGGGTTCCAATTTGAATACTAGGAGTAATAATCCTTCCTCCATGACTAGGAGCGCGTTCAGATGATTTTACACGGGACTAGACGAGCTGTTTTTATCCACCACATTGGTTTAAAATATTTTTTAAACCATATTTAAAGTAACGTTATAAATTAATAGATGGCAAAAATAGGGTGTTTTAAAAATATAACCTGCTAACTGACATATGACAAAATTTTAAATATTCTGATTTTGATCGTATTAATTTTTGATGGATTAATGGTTGAAATAAGTTCTAGAAAGGAGAAACGAAGTCGATTAAAAAAATAATTGATTTTTTTAATGTTTGTTAAATCATATGAAGGAAGATACGTGTTTGTTTGATAGCGATTTTAATTAAAAATTGAATTGCATTGCAATCTGAAACGTTGTCTTCAATTTTATTTTTGGTATTTTTCTTATCCATAAATATGGCATTATATTATATTTATTCCGTAGTTCCAACAGATACGCGATTGTCTGACAATCCTTTGGTGTAGATTTGTTGGGCTTTTCCAAAGTTCATCAATGGGGCATGTTCAAAAATTTTGAAATTTTTTTTATGAATAGTAGAGTTAAAAATAAAACTACATTTTTTTTATTTTTTTTTTATCTATTCATTTGCCGGAGTTATGAATTTTTTAAAAATTTATGACGTCACCGGGAATAGACCAATAGGAGCTAGCGCACAACGTTGCCGGCTAGAAGGTTTACGAGAAGTGATGTACGTTCGTTTGTGTACTCCTTCTTACTTTTAGACTTCTAAAACATCGTTAAACAAATATCTTTTAAATATATAATATCAAATGTGTTTTGAAAGTATTATTTCTGTTTAAACTTTTACCATATTTAACGTTTCATTGTTTTCAAAGTCACTTAATAATTCAGAAAATGGCAAAATGGCAGCACTGTGTATGGCAGCACTGTGTATGGCATCTGTCATCATAGTGTCTCGATCAAGAATTTATTTGGAATTTGAGTGTTTAATTTTGTACTTTTTATAAATATTATGACTACGAAAAAGTGTTTTGTTCCAGAATGTGATAATGATTCACATTCATTTTCAAAAATATTTATTAGTGTTCCTAGAAATTTGGAAAGAAGAAAATCAACCTTCTACTAGCGATGTTTCTCGTAAACTTTTTAATAAAAATACACCGGATTATCAAGATATAGCAGCAATTTCTGCTAATTGTCCCCTTCAGGAAATTGAAAATTAGGCTACTATAAATTCTTAGGTGAATAACCTAAAAACCCTTCTGGAAGAAAATGCAGAATCTCCTGAAAGTTTTGAAGATACCGAATTTATTCTTCATTTTGTGGAAGAACTAGTGATAAAGAAATAATAGAAAAATGTGGGTATTTAAACAAACTGGTTCCTGGATCCCATATAATGGCAGATAGGGGTTTCAGAATATTCAGCTACTTGAAAACATGGGATGCACTTTAGTAAAGCCACACCTAGTGTATCACAGAATGAAAAAAGTTCTCCAGAAGATGTACAATTAAGTAAAAGAATCGAGAAAAGAATAGCATCTCTAAGAATACATGTGGAAAGAGTTAGTTAATTTAATTTAACATGTTAAAACCACATTCGTGTGTGAATTTTAAGCAAGTACATTTACTTAGTAATATCTGCATAATTGCTTGTTAACTTACAAGAACCTATTTTGTAAGAGTAAATATTAATTTAATAAATTTTTTTAATTTACCTAATTATCACATTTCAGGGATTATAATGAGTTTTTAAACAGCCAATGTAATTTTTTATAAAATTTTAACTTTTCGAACAAATCAAAGAGGAATGAGTACCTGTATATGCATAGATTTTTTTGGGACTAAAACTACCAAAACAAAGGCACCTATTTACAGCAGTTTAAAATGAAACAATTTGACAAAAACGCCTGTCACAGTGATAAATATTAAAAACAACCAAGTTCAGTTGAATGTGGTAGCAAAGTCTATATATTCCAATAAATCGGGTAACTACATGTGGTATCACTGGTGATAAATTTAAAAATATCACAATTCTTGCCACCTTTTTCAAAAAACCAGAAAGTGTGCCTTCATACCAATCCTTTATGAAAATGACAACAGTGATAAATGTGAAAAAAAAAAATTTAATGTTGCTATTCATTATTACGATAGTAAAACATGTTTGCAGTTCCGTTTATTTGTTATGAAAATCTAAGTAAAAACAACCAATGTCAAAGGGTTATAATTTTTTTTCTGTCGAACCAAATATATCACAAAATTTAAAAATTGATCATAGGTCAAGCTAAAGTAATATCTTTATTGATACTAGCTTTAAAAAAGGAGAAAGAATAATATTGACTTAAGTTATTATTATTAACATTGGTGATTTTTAATAAAAACTCTTCAATTATTGTTTACAAACAAAAATATAAAAATCTGTGAAAATTTTATTTATTAACCTTTTAATAAAAAATGAGAAAAATGAAGTAAAAAAACAATTTATTTACAAATAAAAAATATATACAAATCCTAAGAATATAAAAGTACTGATATATTTTCCTGTAGTGGATGAAGAGGTTTCTTTAACAATCTAGCCAAGTGTACATCAATATTTACGCATTTTGATAAATTAGAGCCTTTCCAATAACACTGAGTAGATGTTACAGATGGTTCCTCACTTCTTCTATGAAGCCACATATTTACAACCAACTGAAAAAAATAAAAGGGTTAGATATGCAGTTACAAAATAACTATATAACCAGCTACAAAATGCCTTTATTTTATGTAACAAGACGAGTAGAGCTTTACTAGCTCTGAACGAATCCAGTAAAGAACCTCGGATTTTCAAAACTTAAAAAAAAACAACCTCACCACATTTTCACATTTTTGAAATATTATAGAGCTTTTCAAAAAAAACTGCTATTTTTAAAAATACAATTTTTTGTTTAAACAGCTATGTCTCATTTTAGGCTATTGAGTATTATAAAATAAAAAATTACGGGATGCTTTGTTAGCTTCAAACGAATCCAGCAGAGCACCCCAGTTTTTTTTTAAACCACACCACGTTTTTTGGCTCCTACAATATTATAAAATATTCGAAATTTGGCATTTTAAAAAAGATTCGCAATTCCTTGCTGACTTCTAAAAACAAATGTACTTACCACATTTTTAGGATTTTAAAACAGCCTAAACATGTGTCATAAGTAGTTGTTTTTATATATATATATAAAAAAAAAAACAAATTAAAAAACTGAAGTGTCCTGCTGACTTTGTTCCAACAAAGCACCCTGTATTATTTAAAAATAGCAATTTTTTTAGTAAAGTTTTACAATATTTCAAGAGTCTAAAAATATTCTAAAAATGGGGTGTGGTTTTTGAAAAAAGCTTTAAAAAAACCGAATTGCTCTGCTGGCTTCTTTCGAAGGTTAGCAAGCACCATGTATTTTTAAAAATATAATATTTCAAGTTGCTGTTTTTACAGAAAAAACTTTATAAAACAGAGGTGCTTTGCTGACTTCGTTCGAAGCTATAGAGCATTTTAAGTTTTGCAAAAAACGAGGAGCATAAAATTTTTGAAAAGGGTATAAAAATAGCCTATTCTTTGGTATCATAATTATTACTAGGTTCACTAACAAAATCTGTTTCTAGATTATTTTAACACTTGCTGCGATTACAAAAAATGTCTATATGTCAAAATTAGAAAAAAAATATTTATAGTAATAAAGGGCCTTATACACTGTTTATTATATGTAATATAAAAACAAAAAAGCATAATAAATATTACAAACCTTGACATGCAGCATATTGTGCACTAAAATTTTCATTTTTGTTAATTACAACAACAACATCAGAAGGTTTTTGCCCTACTTTATGTTTAGGTGTAATTTGTCTCCTTGTCTCTTATGGAAAAAGAAATTATCCCCATATTCTTGCTTGGCAGATCTAAAAATAAAACCTGAGATAAATACGTTTTACTTGCTCCATATAAACTGTAACTACCTACTATTAAAACAAAGTCTTACCTTTCTAACTTTTGTAAACTGAGTATTGTTAAAAAATGCAGTAATCATCTCGGTAATCATATTTTCGTTTACAATGGGTAAAACACTTGATTCAACTTTTATAAATCCAGCTGATTCATATTAATAATAAAATTAAACCAAAATCAGGGCTGGATACCAGCCCTGACCAAAACAAAAAACTAAGGTTAGGTGCTGTCAATTTTAATGTCACTTAGATGTGCGTTCACTTCGACATTCTGTGTGTCGGTTTGTTCGTTGGCTTGGTTTTGTATAACAAAAAAAACTTCGACACAAGATGATTGGTCTATTCCCGATGACGTATAATTTCAAATTTTAAATTTCAATTGGGCTTAATTTAAAAACTTTTGGCTTTTTTAACGAACTGACTATTTAGAATAACTTGTATAGCGACTAACTATTACAATATAATTTATAAAACAGCATATCTCACATGTGAACATGGCCCATTGTGTCAAAGAACCTTTTAATTGCTTTTAAAAATATTTACTGGCAAATTCAGAATCTGAAGCAAACTACGTAATTATTTTTGCAAAAAACGTACAACTGATAAGTAATCCTTTTACCTTATTTCAATTGCATCATTGTTTTATAATTTACAGTAACTCAAAGGTAGATCACATCGTCCAACTGTATATGATGTATACAAGATATAACGTTAAAAATTAATATTTTTATTATAACATTATAACTATGAACACTATTATAACCAATTAATGTATGAATATGGGAGATATCATCTCCAGTTTTATTGTTTACTTGTAAAGGAAATAAAAAAATAGCCCTCAAGCCAGGTCACCCCCTTTTGTGGCGATAGTACTGCTTCTTCTTTTTTTATATTATGACTATTTGACACTTTGAGTATGACTGCTCTAGAATAATTCTCACTGGCCCAAATCGTTGTAACTCGTTTCTCGTGTAATTTTTCATTTTACTCATTTAATTCTTTTTAACGGTTTTTTCTTTATATTACAATATTTACCTATTCACGGCCCTATTTATCATCGATATTATAATGAATGATCTATCAAGTCAATAAGACAAGAAATTTTAATTATTTCTTAAAAAAAACAACTTTATAAAATTCCATGTACAAACACCTTTGACACACAAAAATAATATGAAACAACTTCTGCAAAAGAAGAACATTTATTGGGTAACTTTATACGGTGTGACAATTTAAAATCTTACAATGGGCTATATTTCACAAACGAAAGTAGATATCAAAAAATGCTTGAAACCATTTCCAGGATAGGAAATTACATAAAATGGAACTCACCCCGTCAACTCCCTAGGCCCCACCTACCCCAACACTAATATTTTAAATAGGAAACCCCTATACTTGTGATATATCATTGAAAAGCCTATAAAAATGCTATCCAATGGTATAAATAAGAATTGTACAGAGTGAATAAGTAATTGTGAAACCTTGCATTAAAAGGAAAAAGTTTTTGTTAAACTACAAATTTGTGAGTTTCTTTCATGCCATTTTAGTTCTCCCTTTCTATCCTAGAAACGGTTTTAGGCATTTTTTGATATCTTTCGTTCGTGAGATATAGCCCATTGTAAGTTTTTAAATTGTCACGCTGCATAATTTTTTTAATTAATATCATATTCTTCACATAACTGGACATCATTTTTACATACTCTGTATCAGAATTTGTTGGTTTACTAAGTCTATAGATAGTTTTCTGTGAAATATTTAATGCTTTTGATCGTTTCACGATTTTATTGAGTACTTATAATAACTTTTGAAATTTCAAAATATACAAATTTTTAATAAATTGACAAATTCAAAATTATTTTGATAACTGCCACCTGACATAATTAATATGATGTAATTAATATTTGCTCCGTGCGAAGTCATGGAAAGGGAAGCAAATGCGATACTAGCGCTAGCTGCGGATAATTCTTGCATTTTAGGGCGATATTTTGTAATTTTGGCATATCAAATACACGTATACATTTTACTTTTTTTCAAAAAAATAGGTAAAAACAATACCTACAATAAGCAACTGGAGTTGCTGTGTTGAAAATTGTACAAATACTAGCAAAAAAAAACAGTGAAACTTATACAGGGTAGTTGTTAAAGATGGAATCAAACCTATAGTGCTTAAACGGGTCAACATACAAAACCCAAAATTTCAGAATTTCAACTAAATATATTTGCGCATATTTTAGCCCAAAAATAATTTTTTTTTATGATTACAAAATTTTAAGCATGGCCGCCATCTTAATTTTTTTAAACAGCAATATAGGTCATGTGATATACCATTTGAAAGGGTTTAACACCCTGATTACAAAAATGTATCACACATATGGGGTCTAAACACAACAGAAAGGATATGCACAGTCTCCTACGCTCCCTATTAATATCCTTTCTGTTGTGTTTAGACCCCATGAGTGATACATTTTTGTAATCAGGCTGTTAAACCTTTTTAAATGGTATATCACATGACCTATGTTGCTATTTAAAAAAATCAAGATGGCGGCCATCATGCTTAAAATTTTGTAATTAAAAAAAAATAATTTTTGGGCTAAAATATGCGCAAATATATTTAGTTGAAATTCTGAAATTTTGGGTTTTGTATGTTGAACCGTTTAAGCACTATAGGTTTGGTTCCATCTTTAACAGCTACCCTGTATAAAAAATTTCAGTAGCAAAGTGGAAATTAAATCAAAGAAATAGATAGGTGTACAATAAGAAGAAAAATTACCTTTATTTCTGTAATAATAACAGTAATGCTGGAAATAGTAGACATCAGAAACTTGAAAGGTTTTAAATAAACAATAAATTATCATTTTACGATGTTCTTTAATATCCCTTTATTCTTAAATGGTCATTCAGCAAGGACTAGATTTCAAGATTTCTGCCTTTGAATATTATATGTGGCTGGAATGCAATTTTGTGACTTACTGATTAGAAACCAGTTTTAATCATTCATTCTGTTTTCTTTCGAACAAAAATGAAAATATAAATAACGATCCTTTTCTTATACATTTTAACTTCACGCTATTATTAAATGGTATTTTTTTATTTTGACAGAATAGGATAACTCTTCAATGACAACTTATTAGACTTAGGCAACTTCTCATACATTTTCCAGTAAATACTGTTGCCTGCCTATATTTTATTATTGATTTTTATCGATTATACATAATTTTCTTTAATTTAAGCGATAAAAATATATAATAATAATAAATTAATGTTTTACTTGTTTTACAAATCCATATACTTTTATTAAAACTAACATATATACTTTTTAATTACGAATTCTATTAAAAATTGAATTTGTCAGTATACGCAGAAATAGTCCATTAGTATCAAAACGAATTGGCGCTGCAGTCGCGCACGGAGTGAATACAGAACCATGCAATTTAATTAAAAGTCCACATGATCTTGTCTGAGATTCGAAGCCCGTCTGTCTCTGACCATAAACTTGCCTATACATGAATATAAGCGCGTGAGACTGCTACACCACCGACCCGATGGTAACTTTATTTTGCTACTATACACTTAACTTAATCACTCTCGGCCTAGCTCATATAAGGGTCGGTGAGTTCGAATTTAGAATTTATTAACAAACCAATGGATTCATCTTTAAATAAAAAGACAAGAAAGTGTTCTATTAATGGTTAAGGACGCCATTAATTTATTTGGTCAATAAATACAAATTATGCCAAATTAATTTGCTAGTTGAAAGTAAGAAATAAATACAAAGAGTGAAATTTAAATATAGTGACTTTAAAGTTACTGTTAAACACTTAACAATTTTCAAGTTTAAGAAATATTAAAACAACAAATAGTTAAATTTTAAATCTAGTTAAATTAAAATATAGTAACTTTATAGATTTTCTTTAGTGAAAATGTTCGGATTACTGACAGACACTTATCTGGCTCGAGTTGACGGTCGAGGAGTTACGGCCTTAACTGGGCCGTTGATGTGAAGACACCACTAATGGACACTATACAGCACCAGGGCTGCGGCCCGAGCTCGTGATCTCTTACTTTCTCAAGGTAGCCTCCCAAATATGTCGGCATCACACTCTATGGAAGGTATCGCCCCGCTACTCTTGCTAATTTGCCGGTATCCTCCTTCGTACCAGTTTAAGCTCTTTAGTATGGCTTAATTACTGTCTCTTCTTTATGTATGCCGATATCTTTTTTTTTTTCGTGTAGGCCGGTATCCTCTATTATATATAGGCGGACCTCCTCTTTTATGTAGGCCGGTATCCTCTTTTATGTAAAAAAAACGGTGTCAGCTAATATAAAAAGTCACTAATATAAAAAAACCTTTCCAACTCTTAACATGTGTTACACAAAATAAGTACATTTAATACAGAACAATTATTAAAATTGCAGCGATTGATTAGATTCGCAACAGTATTTAGTTACCTTGTTTAAAAAAACTAAAAATGGTCGATTTTCATGGAATGCGGTATAAAACGTTAGTCAACCCAAAACAATTTGTGGAATTCACTTAATAATCTACAAACGAGATGTTGAACCTGTAATCACTGATGAAGCAGTTCTAAATAACCAAATTTAATAAATAATTATCTTTTGTCACCAAGCATTTTACAAAAACAAGTGGATAGTTCAAACTCACACAACGAAAAGAAAGATAATATTCCGTAAGCTGACTTAAAAGCTCAATTGCATTGTCCGATCGCGCGCAGGACTCAAATAATTGATTTTCGAAGGACAGGTGGGATTGAAACACACGGTAAGGAAATATTCGTACCAGTGGCATGACGAAATATTTTTCCCAGGAGGGTATAAATATTAAATGTAGGAATATTGCGAAAATAAAACTGAAACGTATTTATAACGTTACACTATGGTATTTAGCCTCATATTCGGTGTAGGCGCTCTTACTGTTTCCCAGTGCCACTTTAGGAAAACACTGTTAATTAAAACCCAGCAGTGAACGGTCGAGTGGGGAATCCAAGCTATGTATTATAATTAATTTTTTCTACGTTCATGCAAAAAACAAAACTTTATTGAACTATATTTAGTGAAAAAACTGGTTCTTTATTGCACTAGTGCAATAAAAATTTTATTGCACTCATCTGTCATTTTACTACAGCATTTTAGAATCATGACAAACATAAATATTCAAATCAACGCCAAATATTTAGTCCATTTTCATTTTCTGTGTTACGTTTTAAAAACAATTGTATATTTTATATTATTTTCAATCATTTAATAAATTAATTAATAAAAAAATGTATTTTATTATAAATCTCATTACAAATTATGAACACAAACGTAAATAAATGCCTCAAACAAAGGTACACGATCACGGCTACTATGATTTGGATAATACAACTGCAGTTCTATAAAACATTTTTTGTATGAACGTAGACAAAATATTGTATGCAACTCGTGCAAAAAGTGTTTATTGCACTCGACGTATTGTCACGTCGCATGCAATAAACACTTACTTTTTGTACTTGTTGCATAAATAACTATTAAATTTATGAAATTAAATAAAAATCCCTGCCACCAGCGGGATTCGAACGTTGAATCCGAAAGTCCTGACCAGGGGCTGGTAACTCAAATGGAAAAACATGAGGTTGGTAATTTAGTACCACTCCAATTAAAGGGATGGCGCTCGTATCGAAATGTCATGTCAGTTGTCAGCTCGTCAAAACTTCAAACTTAGAGAAATTAAAATGGCTATTTTATTTGAAAGTGTATTGAATTTTGATTCATCTAGAATCTAGATTTATTTTTCAACACCTTCCAATTTTAAGCATGTTTTCAAAAGATGGGAAGATAGATTTCAGCAACAAACAATAAAGCACTCCCAGATATTGGTAGTAATGCAATTTATACCACATTAAATAGGCAGTCGTCCCCCAAATTTTCAATAAGTGTCTTAAGAAAAATGCACCATCACTGTACCAACGGTAAGTAATATTTACGAACTTGTATTTGATTCAATGTTAAACTAATTAGTTGAACTTGGCCTTAAGTCCAAGTTCATGTTCATACCTCTGTAATGTTTTGTATTATTAGGAATATCAACATTGTTAACAGTTATGAACAGGGTTTTCTAACATTTTCGCTAGGTCAGGGAGAATAAATAAAAACTAAATAATTTATAGTAATAAAGATTGAAAATATATATACTTTTAAGAGTTTTATTATGTCAGCCATAGTTTTATACCTAAAATTAAAATAAACTGAAATTATACATCAATAATACATTCATAAATTTACCATATTTATAAAATTCATAGACTCCCTTCTGGCTAAAATATGACTTATCTATCTATTCAGCTCTCTTTCGTCTATTTGTTGACTTCAGCCTCCTTCTGACACTTCCATTCGTTCTTATTCAGTGTAGTATGCATGGTTTTAAGAATATCAAGTGTTATACCTATCTGATGCTGGATTCTGCAAAGTTCATCTTCAGTACACCTGCTTATCTGACATCTATCTCGATGTTAATCTTGATTGAATATCCGTTTCTTGCCTATTACTCCTATACTTAACCAGAAGTTGCTTAGTCTAATTCGGCCAAAACACAGCCTTGGTACACAAATATCTATTTTGCTGCTGGCTTCATTATAATGATCAATGGTTTAATACCAGTGCCGCCGAGAGCCATGGTGGAGCCCCGGGGAAAAAACACTGCAAGGGTCCCTTATACAGGGTGAGTCTGGAGGAGCGCACCAAACTATAGGAGTATATTATACACGTGAAAATAATGTAAAAAAACTCATATGTTCTTATCCGATTTTCATTTGTTTTCAAGTTATGGCGTAATTAAAAATGTTCATCTAGCTTTCCACTTCTGAATTTTAACATTATCAAAGTATGCCATATGTTCAAGGCTCAAAGGCATTTGATAATTCTGACGTTTTGATGAACTGTCAGTGTACAGTGAACAGTAACTGAACGTTTAATTTCGAATTTATGTGATTGTTAGTGTTGCAAAATGCCAGATACTTATTCAAATTTAGAATATGCAAATATGGTGTTTGTTTATGGTTTCTATAATGGAAATGCTACAGCTGCTGCTGAAGAATATCGTCAACGTTTTCCACACCGAAGACATCTTGATAAAAACGTATTTATTAGAGTTTTCAACAAATTGTGCGAGACTGGTAAACTTCCCAGTGCTCTCATAACATCTGAACGCGCTACTCGACAAGGTTTTGTAGAAGTAGAAAATATTCTGCATCTAGTAGAAGATGCAACTACTAGCTCACGGAGAATTGCCACTCAATTGGGAATTCCACAAAAAAAGAGTGATAAACACACTCCACGAGCAAGGCTTACATCCTTATCATGTACAGAGAGTACATCACCTACAACCACAGGATTACGCTAACCGTATGGAGTTTTGTCGGTGGATAAATAATAATCATCGTGTTGTATCGAGTATACTCTTTACGGATGAAGCTACATTTACCCGTGATGGCATTAATAATACTCGTAACTATCATGTATGGTCAGACGAAAATCCCCACGCAACAGTCGAAAGCAATTTTCAACATCGGTTTTCTGTAAACGTGTGGTGTGGTATGGTTGACCCTTTCATTTTGGAGAATCGTCTCACAGAAGACAACTACCTCAATTTTTTACAAAATGAATTACACGACCTGCTAGAGGATGTTCCTGTAAATATTAGAATGCAGATGTACTACCAGCACGATGGAGCTCCTGCACATGTCGCTCGTCAGGTCAAGCAACATTTGGACGAACGTTTTACAGGGCGTTGGATTGGTCGTAGAGGTCCTATTAATTGGCCTGCAAGATCTCTAGACCTCACACCATTGGATTTTTGTTTATGGGGCTGGATGAAAAATGAAGTCTACAAAATAAAAGTGGACACACGGGATGCACTAATTAGACGAATTGAGAATACGGCAGCCCATATTAAAGAAGAAAGAAATGAATTAATTAGGAGAGCAACAAACGCTCTTCGTAGATGAAGCAGAAAATGGAGGTATTTTGAACATTTATTGAAAGAACGGTATGATTAAGAGAATTTTTATGTGTAAATTTGTTTATTTGTTAATATGCTATAACTTGAAAACAAATGAAAATCGGATAGGAACATATGAATTTTTTTATATTATTTTCACGTGTATAATATACTCCTAGAGTTTAGTGCGCTCCTCCCGACTCACCCTGTATAACTAAGGTTGGCACAATTGGGGAAAATACCGAGTTACTTTTATAACAAATCAAGTCATTTCTGTGTTAAATTTCTATAAAAACAATAGAGTCCTTTCTGTGTTAAGTTTCTAAAAAAAAGGTCCTCAGCAAAATCAGGTACTTTCTTGGTGAAATCTAAAAAAAAGAGAGATCCCCAGCTTGTATTTTTCGTGAACCAGGTCCTCCCTTTTGTGGCGAACTTCTAAAAAAAAAAGACATCAGCTGCTAAACCTGCCGGGCCCATGTTTAATAAAAAAAAACTATTTTATTTAACTCAATCAAAACATTTTAATTTTAATTTTCCATTCATATGGCTTATACCGGACCTGTATGTACTCTAGTAGCTGACAGTGTTGCCGTCAGTTGCCGTGACATATTCATTAGTGACATACGTTTTATTAAATTCATCGTATTACATATTTGTTGACATGTGGTATAAATGGCATCATTACCAATATCTGGGAGTGCTTTATTGTTCGTTGCTGAAATCCATCTTCCCATCTTTTGAAAACATGCTTAAAATTGGAAGGTATTATAAAATAAATCTAGATGAATCAAAATCCAATACACCTTCAACTGCAACAGCCATTTTAATTTTTCTAAGTTTGAAGGTGGTTTGAAGTCTGGAGGAAGGATAATTTGAAGTGGTTTGAAGTTTTGACGAGCTGACAACTGACCTTTCGGTACGAGCGCCATTCCGTTAATTGGAGTGGTACTAAATTACCATTCTCATGTTTTTCCATTTGAGTTATCAGCCCCTGATTTAAGTTTGAAAGTTTATTGTGTTTTTTGAAAATTATTGAGAACATTAATTTAATATTCATTTTCTATAGGTAGGCATAAAAAAACAAAATTGAACAAAGTAATAAACTGGTTTAATACTTTATATGCAATTAAAAATAAGTATAGGTACATAAATTATTTAATTATTAGTTATTATAAATAAATGTTATTGAAAATTATAATTTTTCAATTAATTTTTTTTAATTTCCCTAGATATTTAATTTCAATATATTTTCTTTCGCGTTATATTTATGTGACTGAAGATTGTATTTTGTATAAAACTATTAGGCATCAGGTAAAAATTAGTTTCAGAATTTAGTAAGTATTTTTTAAGATAATTTTTCGAAACGAAATATTTATCGTATGTACACATGCACACAATCTGCTATTAATAATTTTATATAAGTTTCAAACATTAATATGAGTATTAATTTGATTTTCTTTAAAAAAGGTACCCATGGCAAACCGTTACTAGGCAAAACAACAAGTTGGTTGAATATAACAGTTGGGTAATTATTTTGTTACTCGGTTAATCTGTGGATTTAAACCCTACAAATCAGTGGGGAAGCGATCTATTAATTACCTCAGCCGGGAAGTAACTTTCCCGGCTAGCAAATGTCACTTACTATATGCTTTGTAAGTGTTTTCGTATCTCTTTCTGTTTTTTTCCGGAGTCATACTTTGGGTAGCTTATTCTGCAGTTATTCGTAATTCTGGTGGGGTACATTAAAGTTAATTATCGGACATATTTGTAAGTATAAAAAACATATGGTCGAACTCGTATTGAATAGGAGATTCCAATAATGACTGAATATACAGGGTGATGAATTTGAAAAACCAAAGTGACAAATAATATAAGAGAAACGGCAAATCTGGCAACATTGCAAATATCAAATCTGGAATCACCGTATCCCAAAATAGGTGTACCCCAAATTTTGTATAATTAGAAGTATCAATTTACGAGATAATTGGCCGTTTCCAGACTTTTGGGTCACTCCGTATATACAGGGTCCGGCAGTGAAACGGAAAGATTTGGGGTACGGTTTGCAGCGCGCCGCGAAGTGGGGAAGAAAGTAGCTGACTCGCCAAGACCTTCATGATTTACCATTTATTTTACCATAGAGCGTTGGACGGGTAAGCATCGCAATTATACAGTTAAAGCCTATTTTCAAAATGGTGAGAGTTTAGTGCAAAACATACCGCGCAACCAAACTGTTCCATCTGATAAAGAGATAAAAAAATGGGTAAACAACTTGGAACAAACAGGATTGACGTCTAAAAAAAGGGGGGTAGTGACAAAATAGTTTGAACCCCTGAAAATATTGAACGTCCACATTTTTATTTTGAGAATGAGGCTGAAAATGCCCCTTACCGTTAATTCTGTACGATACGTTGCAATGATTCAGAATTTTCTTACACCTTAACTTGAATGCTTTCCAGTGGATGAACACACAATTTTTCAACAAGACGGGGCAATAAGTAACACTGCAAGAATTTCAATGAATGCTGTAAATGCTTTGTTTCCAGGGCGTATCGTTTCTCGAAACGGGGATATCAGTTGGCACCCCTCGGTCTCCCGACCTAACCGCCTGCGACTTCTTTCTTTGAGGATACCTAAAGACAAATGTGTTTGCAAATGATCCACCCAGGACAATCCCAGCTCTTAAACAACGGATTCGTGACGAGGTTACAGCAATACCTGTTGATATGCTGCGCAAAGTTATGCAAAACTTTCAGGCACGACTCCAAGAATGCATATATTGTAACGGAGGACATTTGGCGAATGTAGTGTTCAAAATAGCTATTTGTATTACTAGGGAGAAACGTGCCACTTTTCCTCCCGCAGGATGAAGTTTACTGCCCGACGCGAAGCGGAGGGCAGTAAACATCCAAGAAAGGAAAAGGCACTTTACTCCCAAGTAATACATATGATTTTTCCGCCTCCCTCAAATAACAAGTCATTTTTAAATAATTTATTTATGAAACTAATAAACAAAGTTTATTAAAGAACTAAAATTATGAAGTAGGTATAGTATAAATTATAGGCATGTTATTTTCATTCTTGCATCCTACATATTTTTAATTTGTGGTAGAGTTTATTTTTCTAAGTACGAATATGCTTTTCTTCGGCCCATTGCTTGAAATGTAAATACTGTTTTTCGTATTTTTCTTTAGATTTTTGGGGTAATAGAGATTGAACTGTTGCATTAACCTGTTCCAAAATATCCGGTGGTGTATTATTTATATCTTTAAATTCGCTTGAATCACTCATTTTTTAAATATTATTTTATATTTTGTAGATATATTATAGCGTAACACACTTTAAAACTGATCTGTCAATCGACCATAGCATGCTATAATATTTCTGTCCTAAATTCGAAAATCGGATGAATCTATGAATTGAAGTCAAATTATTAATGTAAAAATCGTTAAATTAAAATAACAAATTACTGATTTTTACTATTTTGCAAAATACAGGGTGTTCTATAAATAAACGGTAAAATTCATACTTATATAATAGAATATAGTTTAGGTCGTCAATGCCGTATAAGCTATTTCATTTATGACATACCATGACGTCACTTTTAATTTTCCTCCCTAGGGAGGAAAAGTATGACTTTGTTCCCTGCAATGAGGTCAGGAAATGTATACTTTGGATAGAGGTAGGCAGAAAAATAATTTTTTTGATATTGTAAACCAAATGGCTACTTTCTTATTTTTCATTAATGTATTAAAAATTATTTAAAAAAATATTCTTAAACAATAAAATTATTTTCGAAATCTTTCCGTTTCACTGCTGGACCCTGTATATCAAATTAGGATAGAAATGAATACCAATATTATTATTTGAAATTTATATAATAGTTATTTTTGTAACCAGTTACAGAAGGCCGTATTTTGTGTAACGAGTAAATATTTGTGGGACGAGCGAAGCGAAGCATTTCGTAATGTGTTACATACAAGATTTTTTGTAATTTTGACTTGATTATTTATAAAATTGTGTATGGTTAAAAAATAATTCACCATCATTCTTCTGTAGGTAGGTACTTCCATTCAAATATTTCAGAAAATTGTTGTATTTGATTGCCCTACGACGTTTTCTTTTCAATCGTTATAATTGGAGATTGGAGACAGTCTAAAATAACAAGTGACATTTGTAACTTTCAAAACGGTTTTCGTTTTTTTTCTTTTGCCTCGAATAGCATCATCATCATCTATTTTCATAACAAATTAAGGCCATGAATATTATAGCCATTAATAATTTTTGAATTTTCATCTTTAACATCCTGTATTTCGGAATATTTTATCTAAGCATTTTTAATTTAATTGTCTTATTTTTACTCAGAGAATCTTCAGTTGTTCTGTGTCTCAAATAATAGAAATATACCTTAAATTAGAAAAATTAACGTTTATAAGGTATCCCCCAGATGTTCCGACTATACCCAAAATATAATCAGCTCACAGCAAGATGAATTAAGCCTTGAGTTTAAAATTTAGTGTTTTTCTCTTTCTCCTTTTATAAAGTTATCGAGTAAGGTCAAAACGTAAAAAATTGTAAAATCATGATTCTTATAGATACTCAAAAGAAAAATTATAACTTCGTAATATTATTTAACTTTAAGATCACTAATAGGCATATTAAGATGAAAGTATTTTAATTTCGTTAAATTAGAAAATGGAAAAAGATGTACCTTAACGAACACCAATACGTAGGTAGATTATTTGAGATGATTATAAAAAATAGAAAGGACACACACCAATTTACTATTAACTAATAAATACTTGATGTTAACAGATTTCGTATTTTTAAATCGATACCGTCAATCCATAACAAACAGCTGAACCGACTGATTGATTAGTGGTACTGGTTTTCAAAATGTTTTTGGCGTTGTTTGTTCTTTTTTGGGCTCTCTTGTGTTACATGTTCGGCATGAATTTCTTTAAGAAACTTGGAAAATTTATCAAGTACTTGTTGGTCGTGTACAAATTGCCTGGACCTGAAAGGGTCGCTGTTTTTGGAAATATGTGGCAGATTTGGTGCAAGCCAGGTAAGAAGATTCGTATTTTTATTATTTTTTGCACGATATTATTTTGTTAAATAAATAATGAATGTATAACATTAACAGCGTCGATCATAAAAACATATACCTAAGTAATGCATATCATGTACTAGGATGTTTTGTACCATCATCTCGAGGATATTTAGGCTTTTGTTGTTTTTAAACATGGGCGGATATTATAAGAAATTTAAAAAGAGTCTGCAAAATAATGACATTCGTTAAATTTTAATAAAAAAAATCTGATGTGTCCAACACATTCAGTTATTACAGGTCTTTTCCGGTTACTTTGTAGAACTTATTATATCACCCCTGTAAATGTTTAGAGGATGAACTAAATACATACATTTTATACATTCCACACACTCACACACACTCATACACACACACACATACACACACACACACACACACACACACACA
Source organism: Psylliodes chrysocephalus (assembly GCA_927349885.1). Taxonomy (NCBI): domain Eukaryota; kingdom Metazoa; phylum Arthropoda; class Insecta; order Coleoptera; family Chrysomelidae; genus Psylliodes; species Psylliodes chrysocephalus. The sequence continues at coordinate 38,056,800 of OV651821.1, forward strand.
CACACACACACACACACACACACACACACATACACACACACACACACACACACACACACACACACACACACACACACACACACACACACACACACACACACACACACACACACATATATATATACACAAACACATACACACACACACATAACACATACACACACCACACACACCACACACACCACACACACCACACACACCACACACACCACACACACCACACACCACACACACACACACACACACACACACACACACACACACACACACACACACACACACACACACACACACACACACACACATACACACACACACATACACACACACACACATACACACACACACACACACACACACACACACACACACACACACACACACACACACACACACACACACACACACACACACACACACACACACACACACACACACACACACACACACACACACACACACACACGTAACTTTTATTTGCAGAATTTTCTTTTCCAAACTCCAAACTCGAGATCTAAAAAACATCATGATTCCTATACTTTCATTATCTGTAGACAGACAGGAAAGTAAAAAGAAAATAATTTCTACTCAAATGTGACCAAAACGTAAAATAAAATAATGATAGCCCCTTTAACAATTTAGATCACTATAACCAATATTCTATTAAGGGATGAGTCAGCACTGTTGCCAGTTATAGGGTCTTGGAGCCCTAAAAGAACATCCATTTACCCGTACCAATAAATTTTTAATCAATAGAGCAGTTGAGCAGTTTTGGCAACTGATTAAAGACTCTGATAGTCCATAGGGGTAGGAACGCCAAAGGCTTCACAATTGCTGGCAATATTTTGATAACTGGTTTTGAAAAGGGAGGAGAGATTATTAATAAGTAGGTAGGCAATCGAAAACAAAGAAAAAATTAAAGAGTAACTATGTATATTTAAAAGAATACATAAACAAATAGTCTCAAAATAAATAAACTATGTTTATTAGCTAATAAGTAAACAATACCTATTATGGTTTAGATTAATTCAAACATAATTTAATTATATCCAATAAAGTTTGATAGTAAATACAGAGTGGCCCAAAAGTCTGGAAACGGCCAATTATCTTGTAAATTGCTAGTCCTAATTGTACAAAATTTGGGGTACACCTATTCTGGGATACGGAAATTCCAGATTTGATATTTGCAATGTTGCCAGATTTGCCGTTTCTCTTATATTATTAGTCACTTTGGTTTTTCAAATTCATTACCCTGTATATTCAGTCATTATTGGAATCTCCTATTCAATACGAGTTCAACCATATGTAACACTTATGATTTTATGTAGTCTGGAAGGTCTTAAATAAATAAAACAGAAGTCTGGCAACGCCTAATTGTCTCAATACATTTTTTAATACAAACTATTTTCAACTACATTAAAACGTAACAATTTTAACATAATGGTTACTTTATCAAGTGTTCAAAATGTGCTCCATTTGTGAGTTGACAGTACCGTAATCGATGGTAGAATGCGTCTACCACATTTCTCCATGATTGTTTTATTTATTTAAGACCTTCCAAACTACATAAAATCATAAGTGTTACATATGGTTGAACTCGTATTGAATAGGAGATTCCAATAATGACTGAATATACAGGGTGATGAATTTGAAAAACCAAAGTGACTAATAATATAAGAGAAACGGCAAATCTGGCAACATTGCAAATATCAAATCTGGGATCTCCGTATTCCAAAATAGGTGTACTTAAAATTTTGTATAAGTAGGACTAGCAATTTACGAGATAATTAGCGGTTTCCAGACTTTTGGGCCACTCCGTATATTGAAATTAAATTTTAGAATTTTATTTCGGTGAGTAAAAGACCAAGTTAATAAATATCTGAAATATTAAGAAATTTCAAATTGCCATGTTGAAAAATTCGTATATTTCAGAATTATAATTAAGTTATTAGATACAGCGTTAAAAATTTCTAAATTATTTCTATAAAATATATAATAATTTTATACGAAAAAAGTAACTCAAAAAATTGTATGGCTTATATTTGATTTCTAATAAAAAGTTTATTTATATTTTTATAATTAACATAATTTACAGAAAATCCAGCATAAATAATATTACCATATATTTTGTTAAAATTTAATAACTATATCAATAATATTTATAGTTTCTTTTTTTTTTGTTAGATATCAAACAATGGCCGTATATAAATAGGTTTTTTATCTATCTAAACAAGATGATACATACACATATTTTTATAATCTTGTACAATAACCTTTATTCTTGCTATTTTTATTCAATTAATTATTCTATAAAGTTTATAGTGTCTGTAAGGACTAACCATTGCATTAAATTCATTTAATTAGACATGAAAACGATGATAATGTTAAAATAATTGCAATTATAAAGATTTTCCAATAGAATGAATAAGTGTTTTTTTAAAGGCCAGCTTTGCATTTTTAACCGACTTCAAAAAAGGAGGAAGTCCTCAAATTCGTCGCAATATTTTTTTTTTCGTCCGATTTCAATGATTATTTTTTTGTTAGAAAGGGGGTACTTCAGGGGTGGTCCCATATAAATTTGGTCAAAATCGAATAATTGGGTCCGTGAGAAAATTCTCAAAATCTTCATTTTTTATGTATGTTTAGCGATAATGCTTTACCACCTTGTCCGATTTATATGATTTTTTTACTTTCCTATCTGTATACAGATATAAGGAAAGTATAGGAATCATGATTTTTTTCGACCTCGAGTTTTCGACGGATTTTTACGTTTTGAGGTCCCCTGAATCCGTTTTGACTATTTTCGCGATGATGTCTGTGTGTGTGTGTGTGTGTGTGTGTGTGTGTGTCTGTGTGTGTGTGTCTGTGTGTGTGTGTGTGTGTGTGTGTGTGTGTGTGTGTGTGTGTGTGTGTGTGTGTGTGTGTGTGTGTGTGTGTGTGTGTGTGTGTGTGTCTGTATAACGCATAACTCATGAACCGATACACGGAAAAACACCAAATTTTTAACTTAAGCTTTGTTCCAGCGTCTAATGAGCTGATTAGATTTTGGGCAGAGTCGGAACATCTGGGGGGGTACTTTATAGGTGGTCATTTTTATATTTTATGGAATATATCTGTTATTTACGTTTGGGGAAGAAAATTCTTCAAATGAAAGTTACTTCTTATTTTATTATCTATAATTTTTGTTATATACAAAATTTTCCTAAAATGGTCCGTATTCGCGAAATTTGACAAAATGTAAAAAAATATTTTTTTTATAAAAATTGTTCAAACAAAAGTTGTTTGTAATATAATTCTCTATAATTTTTATCTTATAGATAATTTCTCTAAAATGGACCGTATTCGAGATATTTGAGAAAATGTGTAAATTTCGAAATTTGAAGAAAACTCAAAAACGGATAAAGAAAAAAATATTAAATTTTAAACTTAAGTTTTATTTCGGCCTTACGTGAAATGATTAGATTTTGGACAAAGTCGGAACATCTGGGGGGGTACTTTAAGGGAGGCCGTTTTTATATTTTAAGGAATATATCTGTTATTTATGTTTGGAGAAAAAAATTGTTCAAATAAAAGTTACTTCTAATATTATTATCTATAATTTTTGCTTTATGTAAAAATTTCCTGAAATGGTCCGTATTCGAAAAATTTGACAAAATGTGCAAAATTCTGATTTTTATGAAAATTGTTGAAATAAAAGTTGTTTGCGATATCGATCTCTATAATATTTTTTATACATGATTTTTTTAAAATGGACCGTAATGGAAAAATTGTAGGAAAGGTGCTAAATTTAAATTTTTCAGTATTTTCATTTTCAATGAATATCTATAGAAAAATGTTTCGCGGTAGATGTATGTGGACAATGTATATATTTAGTTTATCCTCTAAACATTTATAGAGATGCTGCAATAGGTTGTACAAAATAACCGGAAAAAGCCTGTAATAACTAGATAGGAAAGTCATGTGTTGGACACATCAGATTTTTTTGTTAGAAAGGAGGTATTTTAGGGGTGGCCCCATTTAAATTTGGTCAAAATCGAATAATTGGGTTCATGAGAAAATCCTCAAACTCTTAATTTTTTATGTATGTTTAGCGATAATGCTTTACCACCTTGTCCGATTTATAGGATTCTTTTTTTTGTTAGAAAGGGGGTACTTCAGGGGTGGCCCCATATAAATTTGGTTAAGATGTGGTGATGACATCTGCACGTTTTTGAAGTCGGTTTTTTTATTAAATTTTTAATTTCTAATACTTGTGCATAACTTGCTGTTTTATTTGTCTAAATACTCTAAATTATTTATTTGCTCTCTATGGTAGCTATAGGTATACTCTCAGCTATATTTAGAAAAAAAAACCATTATCCAAAGTACATACATTAAAAATCCACCATTTCTCTATTGTAATAAATAGAGAAACACTTCTTTTAACGCACCATAAGGGAACTACCGCTTATTACCAGTATAACAATCGCTGCCAAAGAGTGTAATAACCCTAATTAGTCAAATAATAGTATATTATGCAACGATCATGTAATGATGGTTATTAATACACGAGCATTAACCGGGATACGAAACGAGCCAAAGGCGAGTTTCGTATGGTTTATGCGAGTGTTTTAATAACCATTACATGAGAGTTGCATACGCTATTTTTTCTACACCCGATAAATAATCAAGACCTATAAATATTCTATTTATATTGGTATTGAACACAATAACAGTAATTACTCGTATTTCTATAAAAAATTCTACAAAATTGTAATTAATGGTATTACCTTGGGTACTGGTATTACCACAGATTTTTGGGGCAAAATATTTTGTACTGCATTTTCTCCTTTCTCCTATATGTGTGGAGGAGTGTTCTATATCGCTGATATCAGACATTTTAATATTATAATTATCGAAGTTTAGCTATCTACGAAAATTTAATACGTTTTGACAACTAAAACAATTACATAGGAATTTAGGACAAACGTCAAACATCATGCTTGATTGAAAAATTGTAGGTTTCTATTGATTAAAAATCTGTATCATAATGAAAAATCTGTATCATAATGGGTATCATTATGAAACGGATTTTGGGCATATAAGTGCATTATTATAATACGGGTGTAGAAAAAATAAATAAATTACGAAGCTGTGTATATGTCACACAAAATATTTGCTCTCTATGGTAGCTATAGGTATAGGTAATTTATTTTCTAGCGCTGTTTTCGATCACCCGACATTTCGTAAAAGCCACGCCTTCCCACCACGGGAAGTAGTATCAATCGGCTTATTTCAGCGTTGCCAACGGTTTATCAGGAAATTACTGGCAAAATGGGATCAAAAGGCTGGCAATTACTGGCAAAATATTTTCGATTACTGGCAATGTAGCATGTTAAATGTTTCTAGTACCTAGGAACAGCCCAGGCCAAAAAATATTAAAATCCCGTAAATTTAGATAAAGAAAAGAATGACGTTGGTGCGTGGCCTTTAGCTGCTTTGAAATGAGGTTGACATTCTGCGGAGATATTTAGAAACTAGAAAATTCGAGGAAAAATGTACCAAATTTTAGATTTACTGTCAGTTGTCAAAACTGTCATGTATAGCAGAAGTAAAAGTTGGAAAGGCTTTTGCCAGTTCTCCCACTTTATACACATAAATTGACAGGTTTGCGGCGGATCTCACCGAAGTGGACGCGATACATTGGCGTACAAAATTATTTTATAGATGTTAATAACAATTTCTTATGAATGTCTGTTGAAATTTTGTAAAATTATGATTTGAATATTATAATACATGTACGGAGTTGTTTGGCCAGCGCTGGCCGCCAACAGTGGTGTGAATTCTGAATGTCAAATGTCAATCTAAGATACTAGAATGATGCCTCGAATTAAAAACAGATATATTATATAGTTTTAGTGGAATAATTGGAGAATTATAAAATACTGGCAAATTACTGGCACAAAGTCATTGCTGGCAAAATTACTGGCAAGCTTCACTTTTTGCCAGTAATTACTGGCAGATTGGCAACGCTGCTTATTATTATGGGTTTAGTCAGTTATTGGGACTCGTCAGCAAAATATATACATTCTGTCTTTAAATCTCTAGTGGAAGATGTAGAGAGGCCGAAAAATTCACTTGCATACTTTGATATTAGTTGAGTGACATTCAGAAGTCAGAAAGTAGTGCCATCTACATTTAGTAGTCAAAGCTCGCTTGTAGTACCCAGTTAAACAACTAGATAGAATAATAGCCAGGAGGACTTTGATTTTGTTTACTAAGAATAGATGGCGTTCTTTCTGATTTCTGAATTTCATATAACTAATTTTAAGTTATACAAGTTCATTTTACTCCTTCTGTAGCTTTCATTAGAGATCAGAAGCTGGGGTATCTATTCTTGCTGATGAGTCTCAATAAGAATTACGTTTTCCTTGGTAAACTAATTAAAAGCTAGAGTGTTGACCATCATTTTCTTACTCTGCTGATTTTATTTGGCTATAATCATTTGCCTGTTGTGGTATTAGCCGAAAGAGTAGTTGTTTTCCTGAGGTAAACGGTCCCTCGTATTAATTTGTGACAATACCGCATACTTTTTCTATCCGACTTTTTTATTCAACGGCAAGTAGTGCTCCGGCAGATACAGGCATCCGATCTTTTTGGTTATATGCCCTCAGATGTGTTTTAGCCCGAAGAGATTGTTTCAATTATCGGTTCTTCTACTACCCATCTCTAATAATATTGTGTTATTGCTGATACCGCAGAACGGCTCAGCTCCCACAAAGGGTGTTACCTTGCGAGACTCTCTGCAATCTCGTTATCTTTTTCCTCGTTATGTCCCGGGACCCAAGTAAGAGTAACTGTACTTTCCTCGCTTACTCATTCAGTTTTTCTAGGCATCTTAAGACCATTTTTGAGCTGATTACGTAAAAGCTCAGCGTTTTAGTGGAAAACCGTCTTTCCAGTCACGATATCCGATTGAATGTTATCGTGTACTACACATGAAGCAACGTCTGCTATAGTTTCTCTCGATGTTAAACTGGATGCACTTCTTAATCCCGTGAATTTTCGCCTGGAAGATGCTTGGGTATTTCTCCAAACTTTTAGAGCGCCTGATTCTAGACTGTCCTATTCTAATTCCTTCTCTGGTTTTGGAAATACTGAATAGTATGTCTTTCGGTTGCAAGCACGGTGGATTCTGTGCTCCATTATTTCTTGCCTGGGATTTAGAGGTTTTTTACAGAACATCCTGGAGCATATCCCAAGCATCTTCGGTCTTGACGCTTAATAGACTTTCGTCTGATTACTCCATTTCTGATCATTTTATGAATTGTTCCTTTTGCCACTTTCTCTATTATTAAATGTAGAGGGGTGAGGTTTAAGATTACCTCTATTGCGGCCAAATGACAGGTTCTCATTGCACCGGTGCCGGTGATGCAAAGTCTTTGTACTTTTGAGATTATTAGCTCTAGTAGTAGCTAGTGTTTATTTCAGGCTACCGCCCAGTAAGAGATGATTGATCTCAGTAATGACAAGATTCTAGAGAGCCAGCGTCCACTTTGTCTCCCAAGCTTCTGCATGCGCAAAATTTGTTGTTTGTCTGTATAGAAGTGATACAGGAATCTGTGGGACGTTTACCTTGTTTGATAAATAATAGTTTTTAGAGGTTATAAACTGAAATAAATTTAAATTAATAAAATGATGAAGCAACGACTTCTCGTAGGGTGGAGGCTTCGCCGCCACCAAAAAATATCAACACATGCCTGGCTACGCCAACCAGCATAGACTCCAATGGCCTGGATATATCCTAAATTGAAATGGAAGAAGACTCTAATAATCATTCATCCCTTTTTAACCGACTTCAAAAAAGGAGGAGGTTATCAATTCGTCGCGATATTTTTTTTATGTATGTTCAGCGATTATTCTTTAACACGGTGTCCGATTTCAATGATTCTTTTTTTGTTAGAAAGGGGATATTTCAGAGGTGGTCCCATATAAATTTAGTCAAAATCTAATAATTGGGTCCATGAGAAAATCCTCAAACTCTTCATTTTTTATGTATGTTCAGCGATTATTCTTTAACACGGTGTCCGATTTTAATGATTCTTTTTTTGTTAGAAAGGGGGCATTTCAGAGGTGGTCCCATATAAATTTTGTCAAAATCTAATAATTGGATCCATGAGAAAATCCTCAAACTCTTCATTTTTTATGTATGTTTAGCGATAATGCTTTACCACCTTGTCCGATTTATACGATTCTTTTTTTGTTAGTAAGGGGGTACCTCAGGGGTGGTCCCATATAAATTTGGTTAAGATGTGGCACCTGCACGTTTTTAAAGTCGGTTTTTTTAAATTTTTAATTTGTAATACTTGTGGAACAATTCACAACTATTTTGCGGCATGATTATAAATAATAATAATTATAAATACCACATACAAAAACAAAATAATAAATAGAGTTAGGTTAAATACAAACTATGAAGACTATAGTACCTGACAACACAAGACTATCAGCAACAGTGTTGCCAATACCCAAATTTGAAATTATACGATGGTTGGGTACAAAAGATACGCGTTTTATACGAATTGCAGATTTAGCTTTGTAGCCGCACATCTTTGCATTTGAGGATATCAAATTTGTGTTGCTGCCAGGTTTGGCTTTAGGTTTGTGAGAAGGGGGACTGCCGAGAAAATAACTGTGGCAATGCAGATTTATTCAGATGATAGACTGCCAAAAGCAAAAAGTTCCAAAGAAAAGTGCATTTCAATAATGCGAACAATATCGGTTCGGTGAATACCCGGTTTCGGGCCTGTTTTCATTTGTCAATGTGGCTTTCTCTAAAATAAGCAGCCAGCTAGCTACCAGTTAGCCACTGTTTAACAAAAGTAGAGCAGAAGACACACTGGAAAAACTAAGTTATCCAAATAAACTCAGAAGTGCCTAAAATTATTTCTAAAATAAATGGAAATCCAAAAAGATCCATAGTTTTTTCCAGAATATACGGAAATTATACGGAATTTCAAAGAGTTAGAAAAAGATACGCTGGCAAGTTAGAATATACGAAAATCGTATAATTATACGCAAATCGGCAACACTGATCAGCAATGCCAAGTTCAATACGCGCATGCTTGAAGCTCAGGAGACAAAGTGGACGCTGGCACCATCTGGCACTCTAGAATCTAATTCACTATTGCTGTATACATCCGTCGCAGAGCATGCGGGTTTAATATTCAGATGTAGCAGTCAAGATAGCCATTCGGTTATGCCGAACATTGCTTCATGTGTAATGTACACAACATTCAATCGGATATCGTGACTGGAGAGACGGTTTTCCAATAAACAGACAGTTGAGTTTAGGTTTTGTTTGTGTTTTCTGGAACTTAAAAAACAAAACCAAACTAAGGCTAACCTAAAACTCTTGTTTCCATCAAACGGGATACATTTTTTTCCAGTTTTGTTTTTGTTTTCTGTTCTTTTTCACTGATTGTCGCGAGGAAGTCAGAACACATTTTTTCAATATTTTATTTATATTTGTATATTTATTTTTTAAGATAGGTTCAAACTGAAAATACATATAAAAGTAGTTTAAGAGATGTATGTGACATCATAAAAACCCAAAAAGTACAATATTTGGACATAACTTGGTCTGGCTCTAACACACAGATATATATTCTATTATTAAATATACTTATATAATATATCCACCGTTTCAAAATAAATTGCTTATTTATAAATAAGTTATTTCCTTATACGAATTTGATACAACATTTAGACTACACAACACGAGTGTTTCCAGTAAACAGACTCGAGTTTCAAAACACGTCGAAACCTTTTGATGTTACCGCTTTCGAGTGGGACTCAACAAACAAAACTCCAACTGTCGTAAAACACGCCAGTGTTTAATAAGTTTGCGAAAAGTTGAAGTTCTGTTCTTTTCGACACGAGTTTGTGTTTTGTCCGTTTAGTAGAAAACCGCCATAACATAAAATCTGAAATATCGAATTAAGAAACTTTCTAAACACTCACCAATATCATTAAGGTACTTTGTGTTAGATTGTAAAATTTTATTCAATCAAATAAATTAATATTGGAGAGTGTTTAAAAAGTTTTTTAATGCCGAAATTGATTTTTTTTTACTTCAATTACATTTAACCTTTTGAATGATAATTTAATTTCAGATAATTTTTTTATTTTGTTATTAAAAAATAAGGGTAGGTACTTTTCCCCTACGCCATCACAGCATTTGTTAAGTTTTTATGCTTCCTATACCTACATAGGAAGCTAAATATTTTAACGTGCATCTTGTTTTTTTTTTAAGAAGCAGAAGCGTTTGGCAAAAAATAATTTGGTCCATTTGTCCTATTCATCCATCCATCCGTGGATATACTGTATAACACTCTTGTTATTTTTATGCTATATTTAATGTGGAGAAGAACCTAATGTAAAAATAATTTAGTCAGATGAGATATGATATTTATTGAAAATTACCATAAATGAATATAATTTTTTGACTTTGTTGGATTCCAAACCACGATTGCTCTTTACACATAGATTTAATGAATCTGGTGCTCTCAAACTGCTTTTTTTGCTGTTAAAAATGTGTTTTCTCAGATTTTAGTTTTTCGGCTAGCAACGGCTGTTGGCTAAACGCCTCTTCACCTCTTCTTATAGCCAATTATCACATATCTAAGTGATAAGTGCTTTCCTCTAAAAGACGAAATTTAATTATCGCAAATATAACTCAATCTCTTCTCAGACTTCTTAAAAATATATGTAACAGTTAAACTCCGATTATGCTATCTTACCTATTACATCTGAATATGCGTTCGCGTTACATCCCCTATTTACCAGCAATGTTTCTACATACTATTAAGGCTTTCTTATTTACTACTTCCTTCTCATTGTCCACGACCCACTTTAACCGATTGCTGCTGCATATGTGTTTGGTCACTACAGCGGCCTCTCTTAAATGCCTGATTACCTTAGTTGTATCCCTTATTAGAACTCCTTCCTCTTCACTCTTCGTGAAGCTTACATTTAGTTTCTTTAGAGCCATAACTGTGTCCACTCTCCCTTTTGCCAGGGCCCTGTGCAGTCTTACTTCCGCAGGTGTAGAGTTACCGTAGGATTACCTGAAGCTGTTGCAGTTAGCTTTCCTGACTTTTTTGTTGTAGGTGGTAAATGCCTTGGCGTAGCTTTGTCAATTTTCGCTGTGCTTGGGCCCTGTCATAGAGTTTCCGCACTTCGGGTCGTATGTTTGAGAGATAGCTTGATCCATAAGCCTCAAGTATTGCCTCATTTAATTCTTTGAGATCTCTTTCCAGAGCAAGTGGGTGTCTTTTTAGCCTGGATGAGTGATTTGTCCCAATCGTTTTTATAGGATTTCTCCTGAAGATCGTCTCAAGCGTGTTACTTTCTAACTTCAACACGATTATCCTGTGATCAAATAGAGATGGTACAATACTATTTAGTTAGTTATTAGATCTTTTTTGCTCAGTGATATTTAATATCTTTCTCTTGTTACAAATGTGGGCGTATTCCAAATGTTGTGCACAGTAAGGTTCCTATTAAAAATATATTCTAAAATTTTCTCACCTCTTTGATTGGTGTCTTTGCTTCCCCATGTAATACTGTACGCTTTGGCGTTGCATCCAATAGGTGATGGCAGATTTCTTCTCTGATAGTACTCAACTAGCTTCGATACTTCTGGGGATGGTACAGGTCCATTTAAGACAAGAACATTTAATATGATTTCTTACCATGATACATGTTCTGGGTACTTTATCACTAGTGTGATAAATTACCTTTGCATCTTTACATAAAAGTCCTCTTAGCTGGTTTACGTAGGCACACAGTTCCTGGATCAGTACGAACCCTAATTATTCTTTAGTGAATGTCTTGGAAATCCTTCATGTGATGGACATTCACTTGGGCGATGTCAGTACTCACCTTCTTTTCTCCATCAATGAAGGTGTCGTCCCCATCTCCTCTTCTACTTCTTCATATCTATGTCTGCATCTTCAGATGAATCTACGTAGATAGTTAAGAGTCTAAGGCTCTCGATGCTCTCTATAATATTCTCATCTTTGGAAGTACTAGTAGTTGCTTCTGTGTGTCCGGTTCCTTTACTTGAAGGCCTTGTACGGGAATTTTCCCGAATCGATTATGGATAGTGTATCCATTATCTTTGATAGGTACTTAATTCCTAACATAAGGATCGGGCCTTATACGTTATACCTTATACATGTATAATCACGTCGAACAAAATCACAATTCATTTTTTGGAAATCCCTAATTTCACTTACGAAATTATGAAAAATACACCCTCACATCGCCAAAGTGAAAACACACCAAAAAACAAAATTTAAAAGGCTGTGAAATAAAAAAATCTGATGTGTCCAACATATGACTTTCCTATCTAGTTATTACAAGCTTTTTCCGGTTATTTTGTACAACCTATTGCAGCACCTCTATACATGTTTAGAGGAGGATAAACTAAATATATAAATTTTCCACATACATCTACCTCGAAACATTTTTCTATAGATATTCATTGAAAATGAAAATACTGAAAAATATAAATTTAGCACTTTTCCTACAATTTTTCCATTACGGTCCATTTTAGAAAAATCATGAATAAACAAAAATTATAGAGATCGATAAAAATCAGAATTTTGCACATTTTGTCAAATTTCTCGAATACGGGCCATTTCAGGAAATTTTTACATGAAGCAAAAATTATAGATAATAATATTAGAAGTAACTTTTATTTGAATAATTTTTTTCTCCAAACATAAATAACAGATATATTCCATAAAATATAAAAACGGCCTCCAATAAAGTACCCCCCCAGATGTTCCGACTTTGTCCAAAATCTAATCATTTCACGTCAGGCTGAAATAAAACTTAAGTTTGAAATTTAATTCATCGCAAAAATAGTCAAAACGGATTCAGGGGACCTCAAAACGTAAAAATCCGTCGAAAACTCGAGGTCGAAAAAAATCATGATTCCTATACTTTCCTTATATCTGTATACAGATAGGAAAGTAAAAACAGAAACAATGAAGGCATCGACAAGGGATGGAACTTGAAACCTTCTGATTAGAGTCGTCGGCACCTCTACTAATTGGGCCATTAAAGCACACAGTCAAATTTGTAGAATTTGTCGGCATACGTTCAGCATACGTTCTTCTCCCCTCCCAGCTCTATAAATTCTTTTTTTTTCCATTTATGGCCTAGGTGTATATACCTAATATGCCAGTCTCAAGTTTGTGTTTTAAATTCTCAATCATGTGTGTTCTGTGTAGGTTTTGTTACTGTTTCCCAGCGCCATTTCAGTAACAGCACTGTTAATTAGAACTCAACAGTGAATGGTCGAGTGGGGAATCCTACCAAGGCATCAGAATTAATTTTAAATAATAAAATTAAATAAAAAAATCCCGGCCAACGGTTGGATTCGAACCTGGGACCCCTGAATCCACAGGCAGAGACTCTACCACTGAGCCACCCACCCCCTTTGTCTATAAATTCTGATTAGAAGAGAAAATCATAATTGTTGCACTTACATTTAATTTAATTAATAAAATTTATTAATATATTTAATGTAAATGTGGTATAAATATTGTTATATAACTATTTTTTATAGAGATTTATAATAATACATTACCAATGTCCGTATATACATATTTGGGAAATGTGTAGTGAAAGTTAGTTAAGTGACTTAATAGCTTGTAATTTTGTTAAATGTTTTCAAAATTGCTGCATTCATTCTTACAGATACACCTAATAAATTAGATTTTAATTGGGAAAAAGAAAAAACAATAAAATTGTTCATATTTTAAAACGCTTTAATAGTATTTATTAAAATTTTTTTTCGCCGTATTAAAATCGTCAAAAACGAATAATTTAATTGTGGTTGAGGTCTACGATTTTTTTTCTAAATTGATGTATTTTTTTAGAAGAAGTTTTTAAACAATTACGCCTGTGGAGCAAGGAACATGGTCCTGTTTATATTGTTTCAGTGACTTATCTTTTTCCTGGCGTTAACATAGCTGAAGCAGAAGCGTTTGAGGTAATTAATTATTTTTCCACAATATGGTATTCTGTTTTTCCGATTTTTATATTGTAATATTTTTTCTTAATTTATCGTTTTAGAAAGTAGCAGGCACTATAAAAAATATAAAAAAGGCTCCCGTATACAATTTCTTAAAATTGTGGCTGGGACAAGGACTGTTAAGAAGTACAGGTTAAAAAATAAATTAAATTTTAAGAACGTTTCACATTTAATAATAATATACTATTTAATTTTAGGTGATAAATGGCATACCAGACGAAAAATACTTACTCCAGCTTTCCATTTTTCCATTTTACAACAGTTCGTGACTATTTTCAATACCCAAACAAACCGATTTGTAAATGTCTTGAAACAAGAAACGGATAAAGAATGGACCAATGTTGTGCCTCTTGTTTCCCAATTTACCCTTTGCACTATTTCAGGTAAGAAATACAAGATTTTAGTAGAAAGCCAACCCTGGTAAATCCTAAAATGTCTAATTATCACGATGTTGTTGAAATTGATGTAGATATTAAAATAAATTATTATTTATGTTCTCCTAGATTGTGCAAAAATATTAATTTGAAAAAGCAGGAATACCCGGTCAAGTCAGGGCCGATACTAGGGTGTTGGCCGGTCGCATGCAAAGACCTAATGTGCCGCCGCTCTAGATTTAAAGAGTACTTGTGTAACGAATAGTTACTATTATACTGAGCTGAGAACCAACCTCTGTCTTTGATAGTAAGTTGTTTTGAACGCTATTTAGGTCTGATTATGCTGAAGCAATGGGGCTGCAGCTGAAATGCCGGCAGCGCCGGCCGCGCTGGCCGTGCTATGGAGGGTTTCAGTATCACCACATTTTAGACGGATTTGGGTGATTGCATGGGGGTTACGGAGGGTGTAAAAATTAAAAAAGTAAAACACCTAGCAACTGATTATCTAGCATGTTTAACTTTCGCTTTTGTTATCAAAATGGAGTATAGGAAAGAATGAAAAAATCATTTAATAATTTTAGAATAATTTTATTGTACATGAAAGTTTTTTCACAAAAAAATAAAGAGAACATCATGATTGCAGAACGTTGTCCAACTTTTCACAAGATGTGGCTTAAAGGTGTCATAAAACTATATAAAATGCTCAGCAATACGTATATTTTATAAGATCATACACTGGATGTAACAAAAAGACTTACAGTAAATGAAACCACAATTTCCTGGGTTGAAAATAAGTCGATTTAAGCTAGCTTACTTTTAAAAAAAATGGATAGTAAAAAAGTTACAGGGTGTTACGGTAGAAATTTTAGAAATTATTTTTTGTTCATACTTTAAAACGGTATAAAATATTTTTATGAAAATGTACATGGAGTGTTAGAATACAGTAACCAATAAAATGAAGCTAGTGGCATTTAAAATGGTGTTAATTTTATAGATTTTTTAGAAGGGTTCCGCACTCCATGAGGTGGTCACTCTTTCTTAGACAATTAAATTTTGTTAAAAACGGGACGCCACTGAAATCATAAATCTATTTAGATTTTTTTTTTATCTCATACTCACAATTAAATTTTTCTCTTTATCTCAAGCCACTGAATATTTATTTACGATTTTTACTATTTTACAACTTCATAGATTATTGATATTACAAGGAAATAATTATTGCAAAAAGTTTAAAAATAGTAGAGAAAAATCGTGAACAAATATTATTCTTTAAGTTATGCCCATAGATTGGTTTAAGAGGAAACCGGCCCTCTCGTGAAAGCAAAAATATTTTAAGGATTTTCTAACATAAAATTGTATTTATATGCGTGCCATTGGAAATACTTCGTGATATTATGTGTCTTGACAATATTGGCAGCTTTAAATTTGTGCAACGATAAGGCAGCACTTTTACAGCGACGTTTAAGAAAAAAAGGTCCATTTAAAAACTACTAGATATTTATTAAAACAAAAAGCAGTAAATTTTTATAGATTTAATACAGAATGGCGCGTAAATGGTTTTTTAAAAATTGTTTTTAAAATTGTTCAAAATAAATACTTTGCGAAGGTTTACAAAAATTCAAGGTTTCTCCACTTTAAGTTTCATTATTATTGGTATTTCCTGAAATTTTCTCAAAAATCGGACTAAAAATAAAGGCTCACAATGAATTATAAATTTTCGAGGTGTTTGCTTTGCTCTTAAGAGACATGCGTAGAAAAATAGTCAACAAAAGGGAATTGATAAATTTTCAAATAAAGAATTGGTGCATTCTTTTTTAGACATTATAAATTCTTGTCATTTTTAATATATAATCTATTTAAATAACACTCTGTATTATAATACTGTTGTTGAATAACTTTTGAAGATTATTCTACTAAAAACTCCAATTAATGACCTAATTACGCGCCGACTATGCTTATTTTTTCTTTTTAGATACATCAATGGGCACTCCATTAAATTTAGAATCAGAAAACGATAAAAATTACGTATCAGCCATTTACCAAGTCGGTAAGATAGTTTATTACAGACTTACCAGGCCATGGACGTACTGTAATACCTTGTTCTACAAATTCTTCCCGACCGGTTACAAAGAGAAAGAGTTAGTGAAAACTTTACATGATTTTACCGACAACATTATCGCGAAAAGGATGGAATATTTCGAGAAATTCGAGGTGTCTGAGGATGACAGTTATAATTATTCAAAAAGTAAAAAAATGGCGTTCTTGGATTTGCTTATTAACGCCAAATTGACCGATGGTAGTATTGATGATCAAGGAATTAAAGACGAAGTAAACACTTTCTTGTTTGAGGTAATTTGAGAGGATCAGCTTTATTTGTTATTTATTAATTTAATGTTTTTACTTTTTAGGGTCATGATACGATAGCAACATCACTGGGATTTATTTTAATGCTATTAGCCAACCACAGAAATTACCAGGTAAGTTACAAATACGAGATATCTTTAAAAATTAATGAGAATGCAGTCTATTCATAACTAGATTTATCGTTGTACTAAGTAAATTATTAAGGCAGTTAAGGGCGGGATAGGCAAGGCAACAGCAAAGGTATCTGTAACGTGTGGAGGGTCGGTTATTCCACAAAACTTACGCCTTATTAGGCCCATTGTGCATCTACTAAGATGATAGGCACCTCCTAGCTCGCGAGCCAACCTACAGATTTAATGTAGTTGACAATGTCGCCAAGAGGTGCTTCTCTTATATCGGCCAGTGTTAGCCGAAACTCGCCGCACCCACTGCAGAGCGCGTATTCTGATAGCCCCATGATATGGCTTTCGTACTTAGCAATGACTAGTCGGAATATATGTGATCAGGCGCACATTCTATCTAGTCATAGTCAATATTTTGCTGTATTGTTGTCAGGATAACTTTAAAGCTCCGTGGAAAGTCTGCAGTTTCTTGTTTCATTCCATCTTTCCTTGAATTTTACAACAGAATGTCCTTTAATTAGATTTGTGACTACCAATATTGTTAGTCCAATAGAAGGGCCAGGTTCAAAAAGTATTTGGTTGGCTGCCTTCTTGGCATCTTCCAATGTGGCGTGACCTTCGATCCATCTTAAGTTAATGGATACTTCGTTCAAAGCTTTAAAACACTATAGTACTAACCCTGAGTACATTTGTGGCCTGTCCAGGGCGAAGAGTGCTTGTCTGCTATCTGCATAGATAAGCATGTTCTTTTCTGTAATATTATTTCTGGCGATGTCTTTTGCTGCTATGAGAACCTTCGTGAGCTCGGTTTGAATTATACTGGCACTTCTGCTCACAGCCCATTTTATGTTTAGGTTTAAGTATCTGGAATATATTCCAAATCCTGACCCTTGTTTTGTTTCAGAACCATTGGTGTAGATATAAATCTTACCTGATATTTCCAGCTTTTCTATTTGTTCTGCGACAGACTTCTGGCTTCACCTGCTGTGAAGTAGGAAATCTGTATGGCTCTGAGTTAGTGAAATCAGAATAAGGGTTGCCCAGGCGCCAGTTTTGTTAAAGCAGTTTGCTTTGCAACCCTGTAGTATACCAGAGTATACTCAAGACAGGCTCAGTTGAGTTAAAAATACCTGCAGGCGGTCACCGCTAATGGGGTAGCCACTAAATTATAATAAAAGAAACTATTCTACCTCACACCTTGTACCTTACGGTACCCTGAAATAAAACGGTTAGGATCCAGTAATAAAAGAAAAGAGACACAGGAATTATTAAGAAAGTATATTTACAAAAATAAAATAAAAACACTGTAAAAACTCGGAGTACAGTGTTCGGTATCTCCGACACTCGTGTTATATAAGAAAATGAAGTTCCACTTAAAAATGTTTTAAATGGTTTAAAAACTAATGTTAAACAATAAAAAGAAAATATGAAATAACTTAAACGGCAATATCGGTACCCACGGTATATTAGAAAATAACTTTTCTATCAAATAAATTGATTAAATACAATGGTTAGACAATAAAAAGAAAATAATGTATATGAAATATTTAAAACGGCAATACAGCACTCCCTGTGTATTATAAAATGACTTTCCTAACAAAAAAGTCGTTTAAATACAATAGTTAACAATAAAAGTAAATAATGTGTACGGAATAATTAAAACAACAATTACTGCACTCCCTGTACCATAAAAAATAAATTTTCCTAACAAATAAATCGTTTAAATACAATAGTTAACGATACAATAATCTGCATGGAATAATTAAAAAGGCAATTACTGCACTCCCTGTATAATAGGAAATACATTTTTCCTCGAGAATTACTTTATTAAATCAAAAGAAATAAATCAGACAATTATTACAGTACTCCCTGTATGATAAGAAATGAATTTACAATTAACTAATGGTTTTAAACACAACGGTCGATCTATAATAATTTTAAAATCAAAAGTAACAATCAAACGATAATTACGGTACTCCCTGTGTAATAGAAAATAAATTTTCCCTCTAGAATTATTTTATTAAATCAAAAGAAATAAATCAAACAATTGTTACAGTACTACCTGTATGATAGGAAATTAATTTACAATTAACTAATGGTTTTAAACACAACAGTCCATCTATAATAATTTTAAAATCGAAAGTAACAATCAAACGGTAATTACGGTACTCCCTGTATAATCGAATATAAATTTTTCCCTAAGAATTATTTTATTAAATCAAAAGAAGTAAATCAAACGATTATTACGGTATTGCGCGCTCGTTGAACGAATTTTCTTGTTCGAAGTCTCTCTGGGAGATTCTCAGTTAGTTCGATTTTGGGAAATTCGAAAAGATTATTTAACGATAACTTTTAATACAATTGTGAGCAATATGTACTAGGTAAATTACGGTTTGGTGAAGTTCCTTTGTCGGATTCTAACTGGTAGATCCTCGACTTTGGGAGATTCGACAAAATTATTTCACGATAATTTTTAATAACTTAAGTACTAGCTGAATTAAAGACGAGCGGGGGAAAATCAAAGAAAGTTAAATTTTAATTGGAAATAAAAAACCTACCTCGGAATTAAGTACCGTTGCGAATGCAAAAACACGGTTCAGGTTTAGCGCAACTTTCACTCGGTCACTACGATCTTGTTCAGCGGGAGTAGCACAAGAAGCGACGGATAACAGGAACCAAAGAAAACGAATTTTCCTTGCCATCTCCCATTTTTGCCTCACGAGCAGACGAGTTTGGCTTCCGAGCAATTCCGGAGTGGGAAAAACCACCTCCAGTACCAATGTTTACTAGCAGAGGAAATAAAAAAGCCCTTTTAACACCTGCCGAATATACCTAGGTAATTTACATGAAATTGAATGTTCAAATCCGAATTTGAATTTCGGTAAATACGGAGAAATTTTAAACTACGAGGGCTCTCGCAAATGTTCAAACATGGTAATTTTAGGAAACAAAAATACCGGGGCTCTTCGAAACGTTCCCAGGCTGAAATTCATTATTATATACATTTTTATAATTAATTTAAAATAAAATTTAGTGACTTCGTCTTAGTTCATTATAACTTTATGTGATTTATGGAAGATATATCTCGGTGAGATGGAGTCCATGTTCACTTGTAGGCGCGTGGGAGCGTTTCGAGCGCCACTTACCAAAAGCGACGTCTTGCCTCACCAGATCATACATTAGGTTCTTTTCCAACAGTGCAAAGGCATGTCATTGTCATTAGAGCTACTTCCTTGAACTAAATATCAAAAGATGCGACACTAAGAATTACTTCCATGACTCTCGTTAGTGTGGTTTTCATGGCTCCTATTATGTTGATACATGCTGTTCTTGTTTGAAAATTGCTGTCAATTTTTGGGTTTTCGGTACGCAGACAATTGCACCGTATGTTAACCATAGGTGTTATGATGGACGTGTAAGTACATGTGACGACTCTGCGGGAGAAATACGAATTAAAACTCGAAAGTTATACTTTATAATGTGTCAAGACTTTTTTGTTTATAATTCGGTATTATGTTTTTCAGATATTCTTTTCGATTAAAAAAAATGTTTTTAACAACCAGTATTACGTGTATTGACTCACCATCCTGTCTAGAAAAGAACTTGATCAGGGCCGGATTATCCAATAGGCTAGATAGGCTATAGCCTAAGGACCCTCGACTTGCGGGGGCCCTCGACTTGCGGGGGCCCTTTACTCTCAAATAAAAAAAAGTAAAACGGTATACAACATCTATTTACTATAATACGTTGACCATGATGTAATAATAAAAAATAAAATAATAATAATAATTATCTACTAAATCTGGCCGCGGCACGGCACGACCCGCTAATGCTAATGTCAGTTTTTATCGCGATTTAAGATAGACCGACCGACGGACGCTACTGAACACTGCGTTCTGCATGTGCATCCCCGATTTTGACCCCTGGGGGTCGATTTTCGAGTTGTAGGAATTCGATTTCGAGGAAAATGAATTCCTATGATAATATTCCTACAGTTTTAGTTGTCGGTATTCTCGAGTACAATAGGAATCCAATTTCCTGTAGGAGTTCCAATTTCAGTATGTCGTTGATAATTTCAAGATAACGCAAAAACGAGCGAATGGAATGTATTTATTTCAGTTAAATATAAGGTTCTTTCGTTCGCTGTTGGTGCATTGTCCACCAGTTTAAATTACACCAGTTACACCACCTTATTTACCTTAGTTTACTTCCCTCCTTATTCCTTATATACATGTCGAGTGTAATTCACTCCTGCTAAATAGCTGGTGGAGAAAATATCCACCAGTGGACACCACATCACCGACAGGAAGGTGTAGTGGATTTTACACCGGGCCGAACGAAAGGTTTAGTGTACGTTGGTGTAGTTCATTCCTACACTAGTGGGACGAACGAAAGAACATATTGTTGTTTAACAGGTGGCAACAAGGCAATTTGACAATTTGTCAAAAATATTCCTACAGTTTTAGTTGTCGGTATTCTCGAGTACAATAGGAATCCAATTTCCTGTAGGAGTTCCAATTTCAGTATGTCGTTGATAATTTCAAGATAACGCAAAAACGAGCGAATGGAATGTATTTATTTCAGTTAAATATAAGGTTCTTTCGTTCGCTGTTGGTGCATTGTCCACCAGTTTAAATTACACCAGTTACACCACCTTATTTACCTTAGTTTACTTCCCTCCTTATTCCTTATATACATGTCGAGTGTAATTCACTCCTGCTAAATAGCTGGTGGAGAAAATATCCACCAGTGGACACCACATCACCGACAGGAAGGTGTAGTGGATTTTACACCGGGCCGAACGAAAGGTTTAGTGTACGTTGGTGTAGTTCATTCCTACACTAGTGGGACGAACGAAAGAACATATTGTTGTTTAACAGGTGGCAACAAGGCAATTTGACAATTTGTCAAAAATATTTGATTTTCTGGATGGTTATTTATTTTTAATATTTTTTATTAGCAGCAAAAAGAGAAAACGAAAAAGTTTCAGAAGGACTACCATTGTGATTACTGTTATTCAGGGCCGACTAGAGGGGGGGGGGGGGGTAGCCGGGACTAATTCCCGGGGCCCGGACTCAAATGGGGGCCCGGCAGCGGTATAAGGGGGACCCGGCAACTGGAATTTTTGTTTTGTATGAGAAAAGAAATTCGACACAAGACGAGAGGGGGAAGTTTTAGGTTCGGAAGCTTTTTTTTTTAGAAAATTGAATCCAAGTAGAGGAGGAAAAGTTTTTGTTTGAAGAGCTGTTTTTTTGTCACGGGGCCCGATCTAGAGAATTGTTCTGGGGCCCGGCTTGGCTCTCGGCGGCCCTGCCGTTATTTATATTTATAAGTAGAAACTAAAGAAAGTAACTATAATACTTTCAATATTTAGCAAATTATAGTAAAATTCACATCATACATCATTATAACTTGGTTTGGGCTCCGTCGAGCAATCCTGATGTGCGAATTTCGCAAAAAATACTCAAAAGAAACTAGTTTCTTTGGTAAATTTTCATAAAAAATTTATGGATTTTGGTTTACTTTATTTATTGACTTAAAGACATTTCAAATAGGATAATTTTACTCGTCAAATTAAAATTAACTTTTAATAATATATGTAGTATGTTTCTTTTTTAAATGAGTTTCGAATCGCCTAAAAAGTAAGCATAAATCAATAAACCACATTAAACAAGCTACTATTGCGCAAGCGCGATTACAAAATCTTGTAGGAAAATTAAATTCCCTGTCTCATGAGTATGGGAAATCATTTCCTATAACTGCTTAGGAAAATATTCCTACAACTTGACTCCAGAATACGTAACCTACTTTCCTATAGGAAAATCAACCAAATTCCTATAGGAAAAAAGTCGAGAATCGACCCCCTGGCGTCGGCGAGCTTGCGCTGCGTGCGTCATTCCGTCTTGTGTAGTAAAATCCCATAGATATATAACCAATAAAATCCACACGCATTTTTTAAGGATATGTTCGTTCGTTAAAATTAAAACGTTATAATCGTAATTTAATCACAAAAGTATTTTGTATTAAAAAACATAATTAGTGCATAGTGTAGTGACACTAAGTGACTAAAATGAGTAACTATGAACTATCCAAGTGGGAAAAAAAACGTAAAATAGCTAAAGAAAAAGCTGTAAGGCAGGCGGAAGCTATAGAAAATGTGCCAAAAATAGACACATTTTTTAAAAAAACCACATATTGATAGTGAGCAGTCACAGAACTCTAATTTAATTCATTTGTCACATGATGCTTTACCAGGAACTTCAAGAACAAATTTGGAAGGTATTTATTTTATATTTTATTCTATGTTTTAAATCAAAAGCAAGCTCATATTTTGTTTTTAGATTCTTTGCTCACCACTAATGAAAATGAAAACAATGAGAATGACACTGACGAAGTTGATACAAGTGATGTGATTTTGGCGATCCTGCAAAAATATCAGTTAACATTAACTCAGAGACGATTGACTCACTAATAAAAAATCCGATAATACAGGATTTAAACAGTTTTGATTTTGAAAACTCAAAGAGAGTGTATGAAGGCCTACAATCACGCTACGCATCTAAAAAAATATTTTTTTCCAAACTTCGAAATGGCGAGGAAGTTCGCGAGGGTGGCTCTTATATTCTGTGTCGAAGAATTCAGTTTTCTGTTTGCCGTGTATGTTGTTTAGCAAGGATCGTGAAAAATCTTTTCTTAAAGGATTTAATGAAATATTATCAGAATTGAAAAGCATGAGGCTTCGCAAGAACATTTAAATAACACAAAAATATTTCTAACTCGTTTCAATACTTTAGGCAAAATAGATACAGAAATTGAAAAACAATATTTAGAGGAAAAAAACTACTGCATGAAAATTCTCCATCGTGTATTGTCTACAATTAAATTTTTAGCAAGTCGAGGTACCACAGAGAAGTTTGGGAGACGCAATAACGGAACTAACTAATAAAATTTACTGTTCAATTGACAATAAAAAACCATCAATAGGAATCTTTTTAGACTTGGCTAAAGCTTTTGACACCGTCAATCATTGTCATTTATTAAATTCCCTTGAAGATATGGGTATAAGGGGTATAGCCAATACATTAATGAAGTCTTACTTAACAAACAGAAAACAGAAAACCAAAATACAAAATATTACCAGCATCGATCAATAGTCTCATGTGGTGTACCTCAGGGAACAGTATTAGGGCCTCTACTCTTTATAGTCTACCTGAACAATCTCTTTTTAGTGGAAAGTAAAGCAAATATTATTAGCTTTGCAGATGACACAGTAATGCATTACGAAGCTACTGACTGGAATAACTTGAAAACATTGGTAGAGAAGGATTTCCCCAAAATAAAAACATGGTTTGACTACCGATTACTATCTATAAATTTTAAAAAAACAGTGTACCTACCTTTTTGCAGTTTAGCCTCTAGTCTTCCTCAATTTCAAAATATCGCTATCGAGAACGACACATATATACTACCTGAAAATAAAACTAAATATTTAGGGAAAAAGTAGATAGCCACTTGCGCTGGGACAAACATACTCAATACTTACTAAACAAATTACGTAGTGTCTTATTTAAATTCGTACAAATATCACCAATGCTAGAATTACCACAGAAGAGAATTTTGTATCATAGCCTTTTCGAATCTCATCTCAACTATGGAATAATTGGTTGGGGTGGAGTTACTAAAACGCACTTAAAGCCAATCGAGATCATTCAAAAAAGTTTTTTAAAAATAATGCTAAACAAAAATAGAAGATATCCTACTGAAAATGTGTATCAAGAAACCCAGATATTTGACTTACGACAGTTATTCTGTCAAGCAGCACTCACCCATCAATTTCAAAATCAAGATGATCTGCAAACACCGTTGCATCAATGTGATACAAGAAATAGAGACAATTATTTGCTACCACGAACGAATAAATCAATTGGACAAAATAGCTATCGGTTTTTGGGACCAAAAATCTTTAATAACATTCCAACGGAGCTTCGAGAAATAAAAACAGTAAAAAAATTTAAAAGATGTGTAAAAGAATTTATAACAAAAAACACCGCGAACTTTTTTCTGTAATATAATCGAATAAAAAAAAAATAGAAATTAAATAATTAGAAAGTATATTATAAACGTTAAAGAATCTGAATATTTAAAAAATGTTCTTTGTCTATGTAGAAGTTATGTTCGTTGTATGAGATACTTATGCCGAGGTATATTGGAAATAAATTTTACTTATTATCAAAGTGTAAAGATTGTACTTATATAACTTTTATTTATATTAATAATTTGTATTTTAATTGCTTCATATTTTTAAATTTTTGCAGTTGTATTGTTATTGTATTGTTATAAGTTTTATTTATTTTATTTTGTCGTATTTTTTGTCACACACAATCTGTCATTGTACTTTGTACAGTGAGCAGATTCAGTGACACATTTCTTGTTTATTTACATTTTATCTCCTATTGGATTTTATTTTATTGTATCTGAATGTATATATTGCTGGTAAATAAACATTATTATTATTATTATGATTGACAACGGCAGTTATTTAGGACTTTTAGAGTCAATAGCTCAATTTGATCCATTCTTGAACAATCACTTACAAAAATATGGAAATCCGGGACGCGGTAATGTCTGATATTTATCATCTTCTATTTGTGACGAGTTTATTGGACTTTTATTAAAGCACGTTCGTAATTTTATTAGTAGTGAAGCCAGATCGGCGAAATATTTTTCTATTTCCGTGGATTCAACTCCTGATGTTAGTCACCTGGACCAGCTTACTTTAATTCTTAGATATGTCATATGTGATGGCTCTCCTATAGAACGTTTTATTACCTTTATTAGTAATACTGCCATAAGGCAGTTGACATGGAAACTGCGGTTTTTAAGATATTAGACGAGTTACAGTTAAATATTCAAGAATGTAGGGGGCAGTCTTATGACAATGCCAATAATATATCCGGTCAATATTCAGGATTGCAAGCTCTCATTAATAAAGGAATCCTCTAGCCTTATTGGTCCCCTGTGCGGCCCACTATCTTAATTTGGTAGGAACTTGTGCAGCTGAGTATTGTAATATGGCCACTTCATTTTTTATGTTCTTGGAAGAAATATATAATTTATTTCAGCATCCACAGATAGGTGGCAAATAATGACAGAAGAACTCAATAAAATTCCCAATGCTCTCGATGGTCTGCTGGCGCGGATTCCTGTAAAGCAATTATTTTAGGGTTTTCTGCGTTTAAAGAGTCAATCAGTAATCGAAAATGATATTACACAGCCAAATAGTACAGAAGTTCAAGCAAAAGGAATTAAAAATCGGTTCGAAGAATTGGAAGTTGGGATTTTGTTAAAATTATGGGACGATATTTTAACAGAGTTCAATAAGGTTAGCAAGTCATTACAAGCTACTGAAATCGATGTTTCTTTAGCAGTCAAATTGTATGATTCACTTATTAGACATGTTTCACAACAACGCGAACGTTTTGCATATTACGAAAAATGTGGCAATGAACTTACAAACTGTTCCACATATAAATTCGATAATAAAATAAAACAAAGTAGAAAACTACAATTTGACGAAAATAAAGAGGGTGAAGTTGAATTCAGTGGTAGAGATAATATGCTCATAAATACTTTCTATGTTATAATCGATAACATTCTTGCGGAACTCAAGAGTCGACAAACTGCTTATCTTAACGTTTCAAATATGTTTGGGTTTTTATATTTAGAAAATTATTCAGATGAGAATATTATACTACAAGCAAATTTGCTCCAGGAGCACTATCCAAACGATTTAGACCAAAGTTTAGGAGCCGAATGTTTTCGCTTTAAATAGTTCATTTCAGAAATTAATTCGGGAATTAGCAATCCAAGGGAAATGTTAAAGTTTATAAGACAAAAAAATTAACTTGTAGTTTTCCAAACGTAGATATTGCATTAAGGATATTTTTATCCATGGCAGTAACTAACTGTAGTGGGGAGAAATCATTTTCTACCTTAGAAGGTAAAAAGTTATAAAAGAAATTCATTAGGTGATGAAAAAACTAATCAACTTTCTTTATTGGCTATAGAACACGATATTCTCAATAAAATTCCTACCGAAAATATTATTGAGAGTTTCGCAACCCTAAAATCAGGGAAACGAGCAGTTATTTGAGTACACACCACCACCTTATTACATAATATATTCTTTTTTTTTTAGCGAAAATGTTTTAGGTTATTTTTTTTAATATTCCTTGATTTTTATGTATTTTTTTGGAGTAAATTTTTTTTTAAATCAAGATACTATTTTAATAAATACCTTTGAACCTATCAATTTTTGTTTCACATTTTACTTCATCAAAAAAAAATGTCTACCCTAGGTACCATATATATGCTGAATGTTCTGGATAGGGAGAGGAGGAGGGGCCCTAAGTTATTTTTAGCCTAGGGCCTCAACAATCGCTAATCCGGCCCTGAACTTGATATACGTACCTTTTTTATTCTATTAAAATTTTGACAGCTGAATTTTTTTCAGGATCAAATTTTCCAAGAAATTATCACAGTTCTAGAAGACTGTGTGGAAAATCCAGAAGTAAAACATTTAAACGAACTTAAATTCTTAGAGCGGTGTATTAAAGAGGGTTTAAGGTTATATCCTAGCATTCCCATGATAGCTAGAGTTATGGAAGAAAATACCGAAGTCAATGGGTATATTTTGCCTAGAAATGCCCCGGTTCACATCCACATCTTTGATATCCATAGAAACGAAAAACATTGGCCAGATCCAGAAAAATTTGACCCCGACAGATTTTTGCCGGAAAATTGTGTTAATAGACATCCGTTCTCTTTTGTTCCATTTAGCGCGGGACCCAGGAATTGTATAGGTATGTAAAGAAAAAGCTTTTATTTATATTTTGATAGAATAATAATATACGAGTAATCCTCTTTTATAAGGAAAAGTTAGAACTTTTACTAAAATGTTCATCGTAACTCAAATTTTACCTATTTTGAAATTTAGCTACAACTATATTCAGCGAAATAAGCCAAACACGGCAATAAACAATGTATTGTAGCGACTTGCACGCTCAACATATTTTTCTTCATACTTTATTTATTTACGGGCAATTCCATTTAAATTATAAATTACAATTTTAAAATTAATTAAAATTGAGAAAATATTTATGATGCTGTAGCACAAATAAATATGTTGTACACGTCGTACAGACTAAGAACATTTAAAATAATAAAATAGGTGACGCGAATGTTAAAAATACACAGTAAAAACATTACCATTAAAGCTTAGTAAAAAGTAATTGAGTTTTGAATGATGGAAAGAGAATGTTAAACAGTCTAAGATCATTGTGTAAGTTGGCTAATCTAAGCATTCTTGGAATGTAGTTACTACAAGTTTGGTTTAATCTATAAAAAGACACATACAATGTTTTCATTTGCCTAGTTGAACGAACTTGAACAATAATATTTATTTTTAAAAGAAGTTCAGGACAATTACATCTACTGTTGATAATATTAAATAACGAAGTAAAATCTCTTTGTTTTCGCCTAGTTACCCATAAAGTCATATTCACAATGAACACCCAAATTAAAGGATATGTGACTGAGAAAATTGTGCTGAATATAAATATTTTCTTACTCTGTGTTATATAGTATGGAGACCAAACGAAATAGCAATAGCAATAGTTAAGCGAACATTAAACAACTTTAATTGCAGTTGTTTCAGAAATATCATGGGTTATACTTTTGAAAAAACCCAACATATACTTGTAAACGGCAGCAGATATGTGTTGATTTAAGCTTAAAATAGAATCTAGAATAATTCCAAGATCTTTTAATTTCTAAAATATGCAAATTTAAGTTATAGTCAAATTCGGATATAGCATTTATTGGTATTCAAGTCAATGCCATTCAAAGAACACCATTCTAAAGTGTTATCTAGATCAGACTAAAGTCTAAAGGTGCCCTTATGGGTTTGAGAATATGGAAAAGTTTTAAGCCATCTATATTTAATAAAGTTTTGCTGTTAAGGAAGCAATAAATAAGTTAAATAGTAAGAGTCCTAGATATTACCACTTAGGAACACCTGACGTTACTTGAAATAAGTTCTAATAGTGGTAATTAACTCTAACCTTTTGATTAGTAAGATTACATTGCAGTAAGCTTTAGAAGTAAAGGATTATGGTTAACCCTGTCACAAGCCTTAGAAAAGTTAATTTACACAGAATTATTTTGTTAATTCGAGAGACGCTAAAATGATGGCTCCCACCTTATCGAAACTGAGGCCTGAGGTAAAGTCGTAGCGTAAACAAAACGAGAAATGATTTAACTTGGAACAAAGACCGAAAGCCGATATTAGTATTGACGTTGAATTTTTTGATTTGTGAAACATTGGCATTACTTAGGTTATACCATGTGTTGATTTCCACAAGCCTGGACAAATAATTACTGAGCAGAGATCTAGAATAGCTTCTCAAAAAGTTAGGCAACTTATATTCTTAAATGTAACCAAAAGGTGATATGTTTTATTATTTTTTTTTAATTTGGTGTTTTCGGCATCGACTGCTAAGGTCATTAGCCTCGTGTTCTGTGCAGGCTTTGTTACTGTTTCCCAGCGCCACTTTAGGAACAGCACTGTTAATTAGAACCCAACAGTGAATGGTCGAGTGGAGAATCCTGGTTTATTATTATTAACAAAAGTATTTTAAAGGAATGTTTTTATTTTTATAGAATTATTATTTTGTTTTCAAGAACGTATTTTATTTTATTTGTACTTTTATCAAATGCTTTACTTTTTGTTTGAGATTTGTCAATTTTTTAAAAAAAATTTAAATACGTTAATAATAAATGTAAATACATTTTTTATCGTTTAGAGATTTTGTGTATATTTATTTCCAGTACTTGATTTGTTCTAATAAATAGTGATAAAACCTAACAAATTGTTTATATTTTACATAAAATTCAAGTTATTAAATTTTAATTCCACATTAATGATTTAAAAATACAAAAGTTCATAGCAGCTAAGTTAAAAAATATCTCTGGATATTTAAAACTCCTGTGATAAGAAATTAACCAGTTTCAAAAAACTTCTGTTCTTTAAACTCCAGGGACAATAAATTGAACAGTTCCAAAAAATCATTGTTTGGTTTTTTAAAACTCCGGTGACAATAAACCAGTTCCGAAAAATCACTGTGATTTTCTCACGCAAAAAACTATCTGCTCCGGTTCCGACCAAGGAACGGTGACATAATCACTGACAGTGAATTCACGCCACACCTCTAATTATAACAGCTAATAGCTGACTAGATTTGTTTATATCACTGAACAATATATTAAACTGGAAGAACAAAGCCGATCAACAAAATCAAGCCGCATAGCGAGGTGATATTTGACACTGTGGTGCCCACATGTGCGTATCGAAATGCACTATAATGGATCATCAAAATTAAATTTAACACTTATTACATTCAACTATGACACCTTTTAATCTAAAAAAATCACTTCAAAATGATATTTGATTAATACGCAGCTGAAACAAATGTTCCAATAATAATTATTATTAAAATAGGTAGATATTAATATAATTTGTACGCCCGTGGAAAACGTGACGTAGAATGCTCGAAATTGACAGTCTGGCGACCAAATTGTCATGCGCACCGACCGTTTTTTTCACCCATGTCGGCTTAGAAATTAGGAGTAGGGTTTATGTCATATAGCTTTCCAGTTTAATATCAAGGTCGGTGGTTTATATGTGTGAAGAAACTGTTGTCATCCTCTATACATAATTTCTCTAAAATTGACTGCATTCGAGATATTTGAGAAAAAGTGTAAATTTCGAATTTTAAAGAAAACTCAAAAACGGGTAAAGAAAAACACATTAAGTTTTTAACTTAAGCTTTATTCCGGCCTGAGGTGAACTGATTGAATTTTGGGTAGAGTCGGAACATCTGGGGGGAGGGGGAACTTTATAAAGGGTCGTTCTTATATTTTATGGAATATATTAGTCATTTTTCTTTGGAGAAGAAAATCGTTTATATAAAAGTTACTTCAAATATTATTCTCTATAATTTTTGTTTTATAAAAAAATTTCCTAAAATGGTCTGTATTCGAGAAAATTTTCAAAATGTAAAAAATTCTGATTTTTAAGAGAATTGTTAAACTAAAAGATATCTATCTCTATAATTTTTATTTATTACATGATTTATCTAAAATGGAAAAATTGGAGGAAAAGTATAAAATTTAAATTTTTTAGCATTTTCGTTGGCAATGAGTATATATAGAGAAATGTTTCGAGTTAGATGTATGTAAAAAATGTATATATTAAGTTAACCTCTAAATATTTACAGAGGTGCTACAATAGGTTGTACAAAATAACCAAAAAGCCTGTTATAACTAGATAGGAAAGTCATGTGTTAAACACATCATATTTTTTTATTTTTTATTTGTTCAAATTTTAGAATTGTTTTTGCTGGTTGATTTTATTGATCAGAGTTGATTCCTGTTTTTAAAAATAACTATACATAATAATCATTATTTTTAGGGCAACGTTTCGCATATCTAGAACTAAAAGCAGTATTATGTGGTATAATAAGAAATTTCATTTTGGAACCCGTAGATACGCAAGAAACGATACAACTAGTACCTGATATAGTATTAAGAACTGAAAATGAAATATTAAAAGTAAAATTTAGTTTAAGATCAACTTAAAACTGTTTAAAATTAAATAAATTTAAAATATTTATTGTTGTATAATCCACAAAAAAATGTTTATAAAGTAGGCCATTATTGACAAAGATAGAGATACTATAACTACGAACGGCTCTAGATTAAATCTAGTAAAAAATAACGTGGGTTTACCGCAAAAAGTGACCAAGTCAAATTTTATATTTGAGTTATAATGACCAAATCACTTGTTAAAATCAGATTTACAAAAGAAAATGACCAAGTTATATTGATTGAGTTTATTTAGTACTTTCAGGCAGTATGACAGTATGTTTTTTGGTAGATCTGACTAACAAGACTTTGTTATATTAACTCAAATAAATAAGATTTGACTTGGTCACTTTTCAGTAGTAATATCCCAAGGACAGCGATAATTCGAAATAATTTTTGTTTCACTTACCGGAAGCAAGTTGCTTGGTAACTTCTTGACGCCGTAGGCGGAGGTATTTGAGGTATTTGAAAAAAAAAATAGTATCTATCACTGGTCAGAAAATGTTTGGCATATTTTAACTCATTTATTTAATAAAAAGTAACTTACTAGTTACAGTCCATAAAGTCTTGACTATGCATTCCATAAAGTATTGACTGTACATTCTTTAAATCGGTATCATCTTTTTTTTCTCATATTTACTCAGTATCAAAGTTAGGTCTTAAATACTTCCATTTGCATCTAAAACATATTTTCTAAATTCATAAAATTGTATAAATGGTTTCCATATATACAGCTTGTTTCAAAAAGGTATGTCATAAATTCTTCCTCAGATAGATTACCAAAAAATCAGTGAATTTGGCTATATTTACCTATATTAAAAAATGGCTCTCAACAAAGTTACAGAGCGTCAAACTAACATTCAGAAAAATATTTTTTGTAAAAAGTTTGCTGTTGCGTTTTTTCTTTGAAATTTTTGCCAGTGCTGTAGATTTAAATGGCCAATATTCCAAGGAGAAAACAAATTTAAAGCGACCCCCTTAAAAAAGTTGGGGGTTAGGTACTTTTTAACCTCCCCGTATTTTTTTTGACATAAAGAAACTTGCTTTATCGATCTTAAAATCAAAAAGAACTATGAATTTTTTTATAGTGAAATGAACTTTGAATCTCTCTTAGTTAACGAGCTATTTACAATTTTTTAACTTAATTTGTTCGTCCTGGACTTAACAACATGGAGTTTAAATACAAAACTAAGAGTAGGTCAGGAATTATTGTACAAAAAACACACATAAAAATCAGTGCCATCCCTAGGGCTGCGATTGAGCTACCCCTAATTTTCAAAAAGAAACTCCCTTACGGCTCGACTAAAATGGGTTGGCGCTCCATCATGAAACCACATACATTGCCTTACCTCTAAATTTATGTTTGACAAGGGGGGTAGCCATGTGTGAGTTGAAGTAATTTTAAGGTGAAGGGGGGAGAAAAAGTCCTTTATATCTCACAAGGAAAGTCCAATGTTTAATTATTCAACAAAACATTGAGTGCGACCGGTATCGAAGTAACATCACTTCATCTTCAGGCTCGCCTAGTGGAAAGGAGAATATGTGGTGTAAGGTGTGTTGACTTTGAGCCCACAATATATAAAATAGTAAAAAATAGAAAAAACTCACCATACTCTCCATCCACTAGGGAATACTACAAACCAGTTTCATCAAAACGTGGGGGATGAAATAAATTGTAAAACAAAACAATGTTACAAGTTATAAAGTTAAAAATATTTGAAAAACAAATATTAGTCGATAAAACAGTTAAAAATTTTAAAAATATTCAAGACGATACAAAAACAAATTACATACATTAAACAGATTAAAAGATAAGGCCTGTTTTAAGCAAACATTGCTGTTTTTTATAAAAATCTAACATTTTTGAAAGGAGACCTGTCAAGTTAAGGCCTCTACAGGTGGTGGTGGTGGTAAGTACTAAAGAAAGATTCATAAGTTTATCCAAGAATCTTTCTTTAGTACTTACCACCACCTGTAGAGGCCTTAACTTGACAGGTCTCCTTTCAAAAATGTTAGATTTTTATAAAAAACAGCAATGTTTGCTTAAAACAGGCCTTATCTTTTAATCTGTTTAATGTATGTAATTTGTTTTTGTATCGTCTTGAATATTTTTAAAATTTTTAACTGTTTTATCGACTAATATTTGTTTTTCAAATATTTTTAACTTTATAACTTGTAACATTGTTTTGTTTTACAATTTATTTCATCCCCCACGTTTTGATGAAACTGGTTTGTAGTATTCCCTAGTGGATGGAGAGTATGGTGAGTTTTTTCTATTTTTTACTATTTTATATATTGTGGGCTCAAAGTCAACACACCTTACACCACATATTCTCCTTTCCACTAGGCGAGCCTGAAGATGAAGTGATGTTACTTCGAAACCGGTCGCACTCAATGTTTTGTTGAATAATTAAACATTGGACTTTCCTTGTGAGATATAAAGGACTTTTTCTCCCCCCTTCACCTTAAATTTATGTCTTTCAAATGTTCCGGTAAAAATTCTAAATAATTTTCTACATTTAAGTTATTCGGCAAAATTTCTGGTCCAATTAAATTATTTCCAATTATTCCCGCCCACACGTTTATTCTAAAATTGTCTTTGTGACGACTGACTTTTTTCAACTTAGAATTTTCATCCGCCCAGCTATGAATGTCATGGAAGTCAGTTGCACCGTTTCTAGTGAAACCTGCTTCATCTGTAAATAGTATCCGACTTACAAAATTTATATCACACCGATTTTCTTCCAAAAGCCATTCTCAAAATCCGAAGCATCTTGGGAAATCTTCAGGAAGTAGTTCTTGTACAGGTGTTAAATGAAATGGATACAGCTGTTGACTTTTTAAAACACGCCAGACTTTATTATGAAAAATTCTTCCATAATTTAATCATCATACGCATAGTCTTTATGACGATCGCTATTTCCTGCAACCTGTTTTTTCAATCTCTCAATCTTAAAGCAATAGTTAAGAAAAGTCTACGATCGGGTGCACGTCTATTATTTATTCGTATAAATTAATATTTGCACTTCTACCAAATTACCTAAGACTAAAAGCAAGCCAGCCATTTCAGTATAACTATATTCAAATTGCCGATTATTCATATCGTAATCTTGTTTAAATCTTTCTTTTTAATGGTCTCTGCCCATTACACCTTACCATACTAGGACCGTAACCGTATCGAAACATACAAACAAATATTCTTTGCATGTTTTGATGTGCGCGACAATGCCCACTAGACCGTTCCGTCACCGGCCAACACCGTAGCGTGCCATGACAGGACCGTCAACAATTTCACAGCGATAATATTTTGCAGGTTCCTACACGGATCGTCTATAGCAAGGCTATGTTGTAGGTGAGGATAAAACGCTGCTGATTCGCTGCAGTGGGCTTAGTACTGACCGGAGTGCTTTCTTTCGTGTCTGACACGTCACTGTTATGGTCATGGTATGGTACGCTGTAGTGGGCAGAGAGAATCGAAATAATTATGGCATTCACTTTAGCTTTGTTTTTCATTTCCGGGCCTCCTATTAAGTTATGTGTGTTTTTAAACAATAACTCCTGAACACGATACACATACTAATGGCACAGTTTATAGCTAAAGAAACAGTTCACTCATTCTGCATCGGCACTTTTGATCTAAATGTTCCAGTTTATACATTACGCAACTCGAATTTGTATCCCTGGCGCATACAGAATCAAATAATAGTCCAAGAGCCCACTGCAAATTTTTACCCCCATCAGATAATGAAATAAAATATACCCCAAAAGCTTGTAAAAACATTGTACTTTACCAAATGGCAACTGTGCCAATCCCAATCCTGAGCAGTGGTTAAAAAAATTTTTTATTAAAAAAACACATAAGGCATGACAGCGCTAATTTTTGTTGCCCTTAAAGTTTTCCAGATAACAACATTCAAATATATCATGATATATATCGTTAACGGGAAACATTTTCTTCCTCTTCACATCGCACAAAAACATCTACACACGATTAGTAGGTAAAAACCATTAAAAATGTGAAGCAGTTTCTGCTGATTTAAAAATTTATTTGCATGGCTATTGTTATGATTCATTTTTACAGGTTGCCATAGAAACGACAAAAAAAACTACTATGAATTGTCTAATAAGAGTTTATAATTATTATTATTGACTATCTCTGCAAATGGCTTATACAATGCCATCCTTTCTCCTTTCACACATACACATGGTTTAAAAGATAGGTAAAAATATTAATAATTCAGGTTTAAAAGCTAGGTTCACAATTAATTAGGCTTGTAATTTTCAGGGAAAACACAATTATCACTGTCATGTTTTATGTGATTTTCTGTATATAAAATAATTTTTTTTAACCAATTTGCTCAGGATAGACATTGGCTCAGGTGCAATTTGGTAAAGTACAATATTATTACATGTCTTTGGAGTATATTTCATTTTATTATCATATGGCCGTCGTAATTTGCAGTGGGCTCTCTTACTATAACCAATTCCAACGACCTGTCAAACAATAGCTGCCAGTGAGAAGGTCTGGTATATCTAAGGGGGTAGCGCATCTTAAACGCTTTTTTATTCGAAATAATAGTCACCAAGCCTGCCAATTTATAAAAGAAGCGGTTTTTATTTTTATTGTGTTTGACATAAAATATGTCGCAACCCTTGGATATATCCATTGATCTGGCAACCTAGGGATACGACATGCGTAATCGGAAAATGGCACCGGTCCGCCATTACTGTGAGTGCAAATTGTCAAATTTTATAGGTTATATTTTAGTGTCATTTGTGTTAATAAATTTGAATTTAATTTGTATTTGAGCAAATTTTGAGTGTTACAAACTTATAAAGTATATAATGCCTTGTTGTGTTATATGTTCCTGGTCTAGCGATAGTCGTTTTTGTAAAAAATCGACTGGAATAACGTTTCTTAGGTTAGTATCACAATTATAAATATTATACAGGACAGTATTATGACATGTTTGTATAAAATGTGTAAAAGTATGCTTTTAAAAATGCAAAAAAATATCGTCTATCAACTTTTGGGCCTACCTATATTGGAATAATACTTTTTCATATGAAATAATATTTATAGATTTCCAGAAAATCCTGAACAACGTAGCGCGTGGATATTTTGTCAACAGGCATAATTGGGAACCTTCTAAATTCAGCTGTATATGTTCCAAGCATTTTCTTGAAAAGTACATTAATTGTACGCCATGTTGTTTATCAAATTTATAGGCATTTTATTTTCTTATTTCTATTTAAATATAACCTACATTTCCTGCTTCCACCAGTTTTATTTATATTAGTTCTACAGCTGATTGAAAAGTAGAGCTTCGTGTTTTGTGTATGCATGAGTATTGTTTGTTTTATTATAGTTAATTTAGAACAATATTAATAGATCTTTTTAATTGCCTATAATGTGTTTCAGATATCACTCATAGATATGGATAAGAAAATATTAAAACTTTATTCTTTGTACACTTTTATTTAATCACAGCACACATTATTTGCATTTATAATATTTGATTGACTTTTATATGCCCCATTCTGTTTTGTTCACCTTTTCTAGTGGCTTTTTCTGTTAAACTTTGGTCACTATTCTACCTCCAGGTAATGAATTATTCAACCATTTAATTAACAATGAGGTTTTACTTATTTTACAGTAATATTCTTTAATATTCAAGTTTTAGAATTTGAACTTGGCTTAGGCCATTTTCATCAATTTTGTTCTTAGAGCTTTTGAAAAACACTTGGGAAGTACTCTCACAAATTTATTTCTTATTTTACCTAGCGAAGAAATTGTGTATTATGAAATATTCTGGTTTTTACCTTAGTTGTTAAGAAAAGCGCTTACAGCAGATGATACTTTTCTTAACTCGACAAACATTTATTACCTAGATGTTGGCCTCCCTTTATCACCAGCCTACAATTTCAACTCTTACTTTTAACTTCATCTGTGACTTTAACTATGATTAAGACTTTAACTTTATCTTCACATTCTTTGTCTGACTTTCAATCATACATGCATGATTATTGTGCATAGACCAATTAAATTGGACAGACACTCTTGTGGTGATGTTACTATGGTAGTCCTTTACATAAGTAGTCATAATCTCTGCAGATAGTGAGAAGCCCAGCTCAAACCAACCACCATATTATCCTCACTGGATCTATAAGTCTCAAGTAAGATCACTTCATATTTTACATTTGTTAGAAGTGCACCTGTACCTACCTGCACACCGCTGGTTGTGGCTTCGCTGATTTACTGAATGTCTTGCATGAAGATACACATCTTTCAGTCTGAATCTACAAGAGTACCAAGACCAAGTAAAATTAATCCACATTTTGATTTCCACAAAAGTGCATCTACCTACACAGAGATGGTTTATTAGCCATTTTCCTCGAGCCTTGCATTAAGTTTCGTATCGGATTATCGAACTTTTAGTGTATGAACATTTGTTCTTAATTTCGAGGAAGCTGTTAATTAAAGTAAGGTTAGATTACTTGACATTTGCGACCTTGTACTTTCCGATTTAAAGATAGAAACAGAAAGCATTGGGCTACGTATAGAGTAAGTGTTCTGTGCTACGTATGTGCCCTAGTGAAAAAGTGTTACGACTGCTCCAATAAATCGAATTCGTTTTATTTTTGTTGCTTATGTGAACCAAAAATATGCTATTTATTTTTTCTGTGAATGAGTTTAACGCTTTAGGATTATTTCCACCATTGTGTTAAAGTTTAAATAAACTAATTGAAGATTAAAATGGTGGAATCGGCCCCAAGTTAGTTATATCATGGTCATTGATTAGTTGCAATTTTGCAAATAATATATTCTCCAGCACTTAATAGTCACACTTGAGTGATAATTAAATCAGTTATATTTTATTTCTTTCATTTACTTTATTCAGCACCTCTCGGCTGAAAACCGGGTATATTTAAATCTTTAGACCCCCTTCTTTTGTAACCTTGGCCTTCCACCACCTTTTAAGTCAATGTGTAAGTTTTTATCTATAATAAAGGAAATTCATTTTTTATAGTTCAAATAATGATACTTAACCAGAAATAGTACAATAAAAACTTGTAAATCCGGTTCTGCTCTTCCGCCATTTTAGTGAGTGCAAAAGCCACGCCTACCGGTCCCAATTTTGTATATCAAAAATAATTACATATGACGTATCCTTACGTTGCCAGATCAATGGATATATCAAATCTTCCCACTGGCAGTTTATTTGTTTGGCATGCCTAAAGGTCTATCCACATTAGCCGGACAAGGCACAGTCAAGTCACGGTCCGGTCACGATCAAATCTTTTTGAAAGCATTCACACTATCGGGTCATGGCATCGTCATATTCGACCAGTTTTGTTTCAACGTACAGCAGGCAATGGTGCATGAGTGTTTTTATTTTGGAAGCGGAAGAAGAACACCAAAAATTTTTTTAAGTTGCATGAAAAACTTATGGATGATGAAACAAATTTTTTCGTTTATTATAGAATGAAAATTGAAGAATTTTCAAACATTTTTTTGACAATTAAAGATGAACTTTAAAAAATGGTACCACATTTAGGAAATCGATTTCCCCAGCTAAAAAACTTTCAGTATGTTTAAGATCGAAAAATTTTTTATAGCAGCCATTTAAAAAAAAATCTAAACATATACAGTAATCACTCTGTCCTTTTCGATACTACCGACAGCCCGCTTTTTTTTGTTTGACTGGTTGGTCGTTGAGCATCCACAATAGACGGTCTGCGCGTCAACGGACAGTCACGGTCCGGTCAAATATTGTTGGAAATGATCGGCCCGTGACTTGACCGTAACTTGCTTGTTCGATGAACGGCATGTGTGAACGGTTTAAAAGAAATCTCATTTAAAAGCATTAAAATTATGACAAATCATTTTTGATCGGACCGTGACTGGACCGTGACTTGATCGTGGCTTGACCTATAGTGAGAATAGACCTTTATACTTTAGAATATAGACTATATATGTTCTAAGCCTAATACAATATATGACAACCGCCTATATTCAAACAGCAGTCTCCTGCGCATCCTAAATTTGTATCCCTGGAGTGGATGTTATTTTGGAACATCCAATTGGTCCGAGTGAGCTAACTGATTCTTTAGCTATAAACTGTGCTAATGGTATACTTTCGATTCAAATTATGTCCAAACCGCGCAGTGACTTAATGCGGGACGAACTTTTAAGTTATTTTGACACTTTTCGATTGAATGTAATGTAATGTAAAATATTGTAATAATTTATTTGTTTTTGTGTTAGTAGTGACTATATTTTCCTGTATATAACAGATAAGAACTGAATTAATGTTTAAAATGCCGGACTGCGCGGTGGCGACTTGCAAAAACCATAATACGAAATATAAAAATAGTGTAATGTAAAATATTTCCAAATGCCACAAAATCTGAGTAAATTCTTATGGAAGAAAGGACAAACTTAATTTAAACAATGGTTAGTAAAATGCAGAAGTATAATAGGTTTAGAAGCAAAAAAAATAAATAGGTATTTTAAAATTTTAGCAGATAAAACAGTAGTTTCATGTCCCAGTACAACGGTCCCTTTTGAAGTAATACTATGCATGAGCAGGACACGAACATATATAAGAATAAGATACATGAAGAGAAAAATTGGTTTTGAGTATTTTCAAAGTAAATTTGACAAAAAAATGTTTAAATATACCAAATAAAAAGTAATTTTTTTGTGTACTTACTTTTTATAAATAAATAATTTGTTTCTGCATACTTATTTTAATTTAACAAAATAATAGAAGGGATTTCAAGAGAATTACCAGAAAGTACAAACTTGAGTCAAACTTGTATTTTTAGTCTATATTCTTTGCATATCTTTTGGCCAGATTATGGATTTTGTCACAAAATACTTATAATTTATGAGAACAATTATTATTTTTATTCGTATTATTTACCTTATACTATCATATTTGTAAACAAATATATTACAAAATAACCAATAAAGCTTAAGTAACTGAATAAAGTTTAAAACCGGCGAAATATCGAATTTCAAACACTATCTCCCATTTAATGCTAATGTCCCACGTGACGTCGCCGTCAGTCAGCTGCATGCGCAGGAACATACCGTTAGTCTGTGCATCGTGCTCCTGACTTACTCTTAGTGTTGTATTTAAACTCAATGTTGATATGTTAGGTCCAGGATGGACGAATTGCTCTATAAATTCAGTTAAAAAATTATAAATTGCTCGTTAACAAAGTTTATTTTACTATAAAAATAAATTCAAAATTCATATTTCTTTTTGATTTTAAGATCAATAAAGCAAGTTTTTTATGTAAAAAAAAAATACGGGGGGATTAAAAGGTACTTAACCCCCCACTTATTTAAGGGGGTCGCTTTAAATGTTTTTCTCCGTAGAATATTGGGCCTTCAAATTTACAGCACTGGCAAAAATTTCAAAGAAAAAATCGCAACAGCAAACTTTTTACAAAAAAAAAACGTTTTTATGAATGTTAGTTTAACACCCTGTAACTTTGTTGGAAGCCATTTTGTGATATAGGTTAATATAGCCAAATTCACTTATTTTTTGGTAATCTATCTATGGAAGAATTTATGACATACCTTTTTGAAACACCCTGTATATTTTTTACTGTTAACGGTATTTATTGGTGTGTTTTACTAAATCGAGACATTTAAAAATAAATAAATAAATTTGAAAGTGTTAAAAGTTTGACTTTTTAGAAATGTCATATTATTAAACCTGGTTTACATATGGGGTACACCAGATTAACGTTCGTATTAAATACTGATTGATAATGAAATGAGAAAAAGGGCAGAAAGTCATGAATTACTGTCTCTACTGTGAACCTTTTTAATAAATAATTATTAAAATAGTTATTAGACGAAACGTCCAGTTTTGAGTTTAATCATTTAGCGGAATAAAAAATAGAGGTAATAATTTATACATAATAGTTTGATGCAAACTTGACTTAAGTGATAACACCCCTAGGCAACTTATCAGTGTAAGTCAAAGATAATTGGATATGCTGATACACGTGACTGAAAATGAACGATTTTAATTGGTTTTCTATTGGATGCCAGAAATTTTCGCAGTAAGCTCACGATAAGTTATTTTTCCTATGACCTACTTTAGGAACATTTTTTGTGGATTGCTCTATGTTATGAATGTAATGAAGTACTATCCTGTTTTTAAATAAAATAAAAATTTGTTCAATTTATTTTATTTGTTTTAAACAATGATCAATTACAATTTATTTACAAAAGTTTACATTTTCAATAGGTAAGTAAGTACCTATTGTATACTTTTATTTTTGCTTTATTTTTTTAGCATATCAACCTCAATATGAAGGAAGCTGACACAAGCAAAAACATGTCTCATAAGTGTATGTGGTAACAAGAGATTTTCCATGCACCAATCTGTAATTTCTTTAAAAATAAGTTTGATATTCTTAAACTCTTCATGACACTTTAATTGTATTTAATTATTATCATCGCGTAAGATCATTTATGTATTAGTGGGCCTGGGAGTTCTCAAGAAAATATCATGCCGTTGCAAATCTGATTGCATTTTAATAATTTCGTTAATTTTAGAAAGAACATGCAAATTTTGCTAATCTTCTACTGATAAGCCATTATTTAATTTAAAAAAATTAATTTTGATAACAGGTTACATTTTCTATTAACTCACACCTACAACAAAACCGATATTTAAATTTAATTACATTATCCAAGAAGGAAATTGGAAAAGGAAGTACTTTGACATAAACTTATCGCGATCGAAGATTAACAGCAGATTGCATTTCATAAGGACATTCAGATTTGTATAGGTACAAAAAAAAACATTAGTATATGACAATATAACATCATTCTAATTACACCTTCGTCGTCGTGATACCTGCGATGTTGTTAATTACGTGTTTAGTATGTGCATGGGCTTTTATTAGTTATTTGTATGCTACGGGTTTCTTTAGGAAGGTAAACAAATTTGTGCGTTATTTGAAATTGATGAACCGACTGCCTGGTCCTCAGAGGCATGCAGTTTTTGGAAATATTTCGCAGCTATGGTGTAGATCTGGTAAGCATTTATACGTTTTTTTTTTCGTTTTAAAATACTCGTATATACTAACTAGTAACAAGGCGAGCATTCTGTACATGCAGTATGACGCAAATAAATGAAATAAATTCATTATTTCTAGAATCGGTAATTGTAGAGAAACATTTTGAAACCGGTCGATATTTAGATTCAAAAATGCTTTATTTTTAAGTTTTAAAACGTGACGTTACTTATGTGAGCATGATAACGTCAACTATGATTTTTTTAATATATAAATGTGGTTTATGTGCCACCTCTTTTGAAAAGTTCCTTTAATTGTCTATACAGCCACAGCAACAAGATTACTGTGTTCTGTCATGAAATTACAAAATATAATATACATTTTACGTTTTATTTATTTTCATTTAATTTTAAATACCCAAAAGTAACTTGGCAAGGGTAGTCACGTAGCATTTTACTTGATTTTTGTATTTTTTGTTTTATCTTGTTTTTTTTAAGCTTTTTTATGAAATGTTTTTTATCTTATCAAGACGGCTTCTGGGGATATTATTGGAAATATTCAAAACGTGTTTGTATTTATTAACATTAAGTTAAATGAATCAGAAAGAATCGAAATTTTAACAAAATAATTATTGGTTGTACTCTATTTAAAAAAAAAAATATCGCAACAGAGAACTAATTTCTCAATACACAATCAGCAAAATTGAGAAGAAAGAGAAACATGTAAAACACGTCCCTAAAGGTAGCAGGAGGCTAATAACGAAAAACAGGAAATTAGATGTTCTACTAATAATTCAAGATAACCCGACATTTTTAATTACTGTAATTAATGTTATATAGAAATTCATATATAGGGTGATTCATTACTAATTGGAAATATTTCAACTATAGAATCCTGAGCTCAAATTATGAACATTTAACCCAAATAACCTAGATAAAATGAGTC
Source organism: Psylliodes chrysocephalus (assembly GCA_927349885.1). Lineage (NCBI taxonomy): Eukaryota > Metazoa > Arthropoda > Insecta > Coleoptera > Chrysomelidae > Psylliodes > Psylliodes chrysocephalus. The sequence continues at coordinate 38,100,446 of OV651821.1, forward strand.
TTAATTCTGAGTTACAGGGTGTTTTGTTTAAAAATTTAATCATTATTTCTGTCCAGTACTTTAAAACTATTTGACGTATTATTGTCATATTTGGCGGGAAGTATAGATACTATGCACTATACAAAATTGTATTAAATAAACGTTTCTGGCTACCATCAGAGGCGTACGACAAGGGTGAGTGACTGGTTAATTCTTCCCAGATTCTACGCCAGTGGCGAAATTGCAACTTTATCACAATTTTTAGATTTTCCAATACTTTCTACGTAAATATCATACTCTTTCTTCATAGCGATAAAGTTATTATTTTTCGATTTATTTTAAGTTAAACATGAAGCTGCACAATTATTTTGTTTTACATTAATTGAGTCAACTTTAAATTATTATTGGATACGCTTTGGATTGCCGAATGGCACAATTTTTTGTACTTTTGTTGCTTTTAATAGAACCAGTAATTAAATCATATAGCCTATTTATTTCACAGAGAGTGATTAACCACGTTAACATGGATTAAAAAATTTAAACAAATAATCTAAATAAAGGAACAATTTTAATAAGAAGACAATATCAAAAAGCACAAAGAACAATACTTAAAAAACTTTTTATAACAAATGTTCAATGTAACCCCCGTTTACCTCAATAAGTTTATTTATTCAATTTAAAAAAATATGTTTGGCTAATTGGAATTTAAAATTTACTGCCAAAAGTTCCTGTCGAGTATTTATTGCTTGGGAATATACCAGTGATTTTATATGACCTCAGAAATAGAAATCTAAGGGATTACAATCGGGACTTCGAGGCGGCCACGTAAATTCACTAACACTGCAGCCATTGCTGCTAAACGCCGAGTACTTAGTTTAGGATTATCAGCAACTCTCACTAAAATATCATTTTCTTGATCCATAGTTGATATTTTCGGTCATCCCATACCACTGTTACGCCTAAATTGTTCAGTTTCTCCTAAATGATTAAAAATATTACTGAAAGTCTGGCGATTGGGATGAACTCCGTTTGGATAGATTTCTTGATATCTTCGAGCAGCAGCAAGAGAGGAATAATTTTCGTTTACATAAACACAGAGCATGTCTCACATTTCAAGATTAGTAAAATTCTTGTGTCGCGGAATTTTCATTTAATCGATTTTTTAAATTTTACAACAATCACAATCTTAAGTGTCAGTAGCAACTAACAGCAATGACAGCATCCTACTAGATCGAAACATTTAAGTCAGACCAGAGCCAACTACACAAAACCTAAGCTTATTTTGAATATGTCGTACTATGAAAGCATGTATCCCGCCAAATATGACAATATTACGTTAAATAGTTTTAAAGTACTGGGCACAAAAATAAAAAACACTGTGTAACTCAAACAGGAGACATTTTTTTTAGTTAATACGCATTAAAGTTTCATTTGCGTAATAAATGCAATCCAATGTCCCAAAATATCGACATAATTATTAATAAACATTAAAATCAAAATAATTGTACAGCTTCATGTTTAACTTAAAAAATATCTCGAAAAATAATAACTTTATCGCTATGAAGAAAAAATACAATATTTACGTAGGAAGTATTGGAGAATCGAAAAATTGTGATAAAATTGCATTTCCGCCAGTAGAATTTGGGAAGGATTAACCAGTCACTTGCCCCTGTCGTACGCCTCTGACGGTAGCCAGAAACGTTTATTTAACATAATTTAGTAGGGTGCATAGTATCTACACTTCCCGCCAAATATGACAATAATACGTCAAATAGTTTTAAAGTACTGGACAGAAATAATTTTTAAATTTTTAAACAACTCAGAATGGAGACATATTTTATCTAGGTGATTTTCATATGAAAATACTAGTGTGTCTATATTCCCTACAATATATTTTTCAACCTTATTCAACTCCTTAGGAACTGACGGTATTGGGAAAAAGAAACCCAATAAAAAGTTTCTACTTCCTCGCTTTGATTGGTTAATCTTGCTAGTGTCTGTTCCAAATATATATTTGCATTTTTTTATATTTTCATGCAAAGTGCTTTTAAATCTATGGTCAAATATTGAAGTCGTGTCAAAAATGGTTAAATATGCATCTTCTAAATTAAACAAGAATCTTGTATTTATTTCTTCAACAGCAGTGGTTTTAAAAAGACTTACAGGTTCGTATAGTAAATTACTATCGCAAATAACTAAGAAATTTGTTACAAAAGACGTCATAATAGGTTTTGTTGTCGACAATGTTACTCTCCGGCAGTAGTAGCTTTTTCAAACGATTCAAGTATTTTAACAAATATTTCCATAGTAATCCAATCTTCTTCATTTAGTCTTTAGGCTCGTAGCAGTTATAGACAAAGTAACTGATCTATCTGTTAAAACGGCATTGATAGCCTGCCTCTGTTCTACCAAACGCTTAAACATGTCGAACGTGGAGTTCCATTGTGGATTATTTTAAGTTGTTGCTGTAGACTCTTCAAAGCTTCGGTGGCAACATTTAAATGATGAAAATAAGCGACTATACTCCTCCCCATTTTAGTAATTTTTTCAATTGTAGTTTGACTCTATCCTCGATTTATACATAATTTCAACGTATGCGCAAAACAAGGGATACTTTCACCAACAATATTCCTATTTTTTGTAATGACACTTTTTGTATTACTAGCATTATCATGAACCACAGCACATACTTTTCCTGTAAGATTCCAATTAGTTATTACACTTTCTATCTTTGTCATTACATTTGATCTAGAATCAGATCCAGACCTGATCTAAATTAAAAAAGAATCCGGATCTGATATACAGCACTAGGAATTATACGAGTATAAACATTGTCTAAACCCAGTAGGGTACCTTGATATAGAGGGCCTCGGTGTAAGATATTTATAGGGGCACGCTTGATTAAATAAAATACACATAAATAATATATGAATATTTTGTTATATATTTTATGGAAACGATGAAAAACATTTCAAAACTAATGACTTACTTAAAAATAAATAATAGGAACATTTGCAAGTTTAATAGAAACTAAAAAAAATAGTAAAATGAAATAGATCTAAAATCATAAAAAGGAACCCTTTTTGCAAGTCTGACCAAAATAAAAAATAAAATCAAGAATTAGTAAAAATTAAAAATGCTTCTGTGGTTAAAGCTATCCCAGCTAGCACATAAATATCCCATCTCTACGTTAATAAGCTGCTGGAATTCCGTACTATTTAAGCTTGCATGCAGTCCTTTTAATGTAACCCTAATATCCATGCAACCATCGAATGAGACTTTTATAGCACATTTCATAGAGGTTACAAAGTGAATTTGGAAAACATCACACTAGCAGGTTAACAGTACTTTTCCCAAACAGTTGTTCTGAAACGTTTTACAGATGTTATAATGTGAGTTAGTTCTATAGCATTATACGTACAGTGTGTCCACGGATGGACTTAACTATACTTGTAAAAATATTTATTTAAAAAAAGTAATTCTTCATACTTTCTTTTGATAGCGAAATAAATACATTTTGATGTAAATGGTATGTAATTTTATAAATATCAATAATGATTAAGCAATGAAAATATTTGACCTTATTGTTTTAGTTGGATAGAGAATTAAAATTGTCAAAACGGCGCTTGGCCCGAATTAGCACATCACACTATCAGCTAGGAATCTTGACAGTCAATGTCGCAATGGTCCAGTGGTTAGGGCATTTGTGTACAGAACAAAGATATCTGGATTCGAATCGAGGCGCTGACCGGTCTTTTATCAAATTTCCAAGTATGTGTTTTCACCTTTGGGCTTCGGGAATGATCTTAATAATTCGTAGGGCGGTTTTAAAGATTTATTTCCGAATTTTCAATTTTTTCTAGATAATTCTGACCTTTCGGATTTCGATTTCCGATCTACATTATATTGAATCACAATTTTTAATTAAAATACCTTTCAAAAGACGGGTCGTATGACCCACATCAGATTATTAAACGTACAAAAATTATCTTATTCTACAGACAGCGATTCGCACTAATTCGGACTAATATTTTGCTATCATTAATTCGTTAACACTATGCATAATATTTGAATTATTCCAACGACCAATATAAAATAATATTGTTATAATAAATTTTAAAATAAGATTCATTTAATTTAAGAACTATTACTATATTGCCATTATCTACTAATATAAATATATAAAAACTAAGATCTTGTCGGAATTACAATCAAATTTTAACAAAATATAAGGCGTATCAAAAAAATCATTACATACTTTGGCCTAAGATAGTAATTATGTAAGAACAATATCTAGTCTATATATGTAATTCCAGTAACTGTAATGGAAATTGTAGAGATTGGGAAGAAACTCAAAAATAAGATGAGTAGTGGTATAGATGAGGTACCAACAAAAATTATTAAAAAATGTATTGAGCAAATTGTCAATCCACTAGTATATATAATAAATAACTCTTTTCAATTTGGGGTGTTTCCTGATCAATTAAAAAATGTACCTGTTTTCAAAAAAGGTGGAGAATTACAGACCAATTAGTCTTTTAAATTCTTTCTCAAAGATTTTTGAAGCAACAATATGTAAAAGGCTATGAGAATTTGTTACGACCTGTAACTTATTAAGTACAAATAAACATGGTTACAAGCATGGGAAATCTACTCAAACGGCAATTGGCCTATTCTTGGACTTGTCAAAGTCTACGATTGTCTAGACTATGAGATTAGTGCTGGACAAGCTGGGGAAATATGGAATTTGGGGGCCTGCATTAGGGTGGTTCAAATAATATGTTAAAATATATAAAAATAATAACCAAGAATTTTAGTGCAGACACGTTCCAACTTTTGTAACTTTGAAACGCAACTTTTCGGAACATGCTGGTCAAAAGATAATAAATTAGGGTACCATTGTAAAGAGAATTAAACGCCCTTTAAAATGATGTGCTACTTGTTCCCCTTTCCCATTTAAGATTTTAAAGGTAACATCTACCCCTCCTAGAAGGTTGAGCCACGAGTTTTAAAAGTATTTGTTGTACGTCTCCCCCTTGAAAATAAAATTGACTTGTTTTTGCGATTTTTCATAATATTTACTGGAAGGAAGATATTCAGGGTGGGAAGTTTTCGGTGTGTCACCCTGTATATTACATATCATAGTCAGTAAAAACAAAATAGAAGCTGTCGCAGTAGTTATAAAAGGCATACTTTAATATGTCAATTAGATCTATAATAGATACAATTTTTTTGAAACACATGCATAAGAAACAATTTACATAGAAAGGAAAATAACTTCAACACAAATGTGACAAAGACGTAAAATTATTAAATTAAATAAAACCATATGTCACACAAAGTTCGAGTGACCGTTTCTCATTGGAAAACAACTACTCCTTTGACTAATACTGCAACAGGTGTTCAATTATTTCGAAAGGAAAGAAAACAGAGATAGACATTTAATTTCAACACTCCACCTTTGATTATGCCCACTAAGGAGAACGTCATTATTGAATCGGTTTCGTCCTCATCAGCAAGAAATAGAGAGCCTCTCTAATGGAATTAACAAAGAAATCAAATTCACTCGTATACAATAACGTTGGTTACGAAGAGAATAAGTATTCAAGTAGTAAAAATGGTAATGCCATCTGGGTGGAAAAAGCGACCTTTGATTTTGCTTACTAGGAACAGATGGCAATATCATTTTCACTACTTGAATACTTATTCTCTTCGTAACCAACTTTATTGAACACTAGTGAATTTGATACATTTGTTAATTCTATTAAAGTCTTGAATTGAGAACCTACCTATTTCTTACTGATAAGTCCTAATAAGGACAAAACCGGTCCAAGAATAATGTTCTTCTTAGGAAATAAAATCTGCTGCCTTTCCTTTGGATATAATTCAATACCTGTTGCGGTATTAGTCAAGGGAGTAGTTATTTTCCAAAGAGAGATGTGTGATATATGACTTTGTTTTATTTATTTTTTAAATCGTTTTTACAATAGTTATGATAGAAAATAATTTTGTTGTATTCCAATTAATTTTATGGTGCGAAAACGACACTTTTGGCCCTTGTTGCATTATATATAATGTGCCAGTACTGATTATACTTTTTTTTCTGAATCAATAATAAAAATGCTAAGAAATATTGACGTTAACCTTCCTGTATGCAATTAATCTTCAACGTTGATTTTCTAATAATTTAAATTGATATTTAATTTATTTTTAAGTATTGGATATACACGTATTTATAAATGAATAAAAAATAGAAATTGACAACTATCGAAAATACCTAATACCAAGAAATAAGTAATTTAATTTTAAGAATTACTATGAGACCTAACGACATTTTTTACTTCAGTGCGTTTTTAAGTTGTTTTATTATTAACAGATTACTTTTACTGAATGAATAATTAAAAATATGTTACTGATAGTTTTACACAAAATGTTGTATTTTTCGACGAGGGTTGATACCTATACTCAGTCCCTTACCTTTTTTATCAAGAAGAATATTTTAACACTTCCTTTATTTTTCGTCATAATTTCCCAGAAATTGCTATTTTTGGCGAATGCACTTACTTTGGTCCAGTGTAAGAAATGGTAGAGGCATCTAGAATTTTCAGAACAGCTCTGGAACGTAACATTTGTTTTGCCATTCGAATGACATGAAGTTAAGAGATCCGTTCAGTACAAATAAATATTGTCCATATAAATTAGTAGGTAAATGTAATATATAAATAATTAGTATAGTATTAGGTATAAACAAATTAAGTTACCTAATAAATAAATTATTCTCTTACTTTAAATAAATAATCATTACAAAACTGTCACGAACATTTTTTAATTTCGTTTTTGATGATCAGTTAACATTCGTGATGCCATGGTAGCTACCAAATTTTTTTCCGGAGGGGCAAAGATACAATTCGTCGTTGTTTTGGCTATTGGTCGTATCTCAAATTTACAATAATATCCAAGAGGCTTTTAATTAGATTTTTCGTGGAATGAAACACATTATTAGTGATAAATTTTAAAGTAAGTTGGTTTGTCTCCTCTGATTTTTTGTTGTACTTTGATCATTCTGGGAGCTATGTACATGGCAGTTTATGTTGTCCGATGTAAAAGATGTTTTTTTTACAAGTTACGACCAATAGCCATAAAAAATATGCCATATTATTGATTACAACTCACAGCCAGAAAAAAGCATTAGTAGTTTAACTACATTTTTTATTTCAACACTTATTAGTAGTTAGCAATAATAAAAACTATTTAATTAACGGAACACAACAAAATATAATTAAATATATTATGTTTAACAAAATCAACAATTAGTTTTCATAAGGCAAATTTTGGTAAAATATTTTGTGTTCTATATTTCTTGTAACCGGCATATCTGATGTACAAAATGAATTTAAATCCCTATATTTTTCTGCACATATTTTATTTGGACTAGAATTGAGAGGTGTTAAGTGTGACACTTTATTTGAAAGCTTATTTAATTACTAATTCAATGCACCACATATAATTAATATAAATATTTCCATATTACACTTGCAACAAAATAAAGTTAGCAATAATAATGTTTAAAATAATCCATGACTAATTTTCAAACTATTGCAAGTGCAATATAGAGGATATTTATATTAATGTTATGTAGTTCATTGAATTAGTAATTCGATTTGCTTTCAAATAAGGGGTCACACTTTATAATACGTAGGTTTTTTTATCACGATAGAGGGCAGTACAATTAAAAGTATCGCAATCATATTTATAAATTTCCTATAAAATTACCTTTTTAGTGATGTACTACACATTGTAGTGTCACACTAGTTCACTAGTCACATAGTTTTTTTTCGCTAGAGGGCGATAAAATAAAGTAACGCAGTGTATTTTTGAATTCCCCATTAAATTACCTTTTAAATGATGTGCCATACATGGTACATTGCCTATTTAAAATTAAGGTGTTGGTGAAGTGCAAGGGAGAAGGTTGACACATGACAGATGCCTGCATTGTGAAAATGGGTTCAATTTGGAATAAAAATCGACCTGTTTGAGTGATTTCTTAAAATCCAATGATTAATGCCGAAAAACAGAATGAAACTGTTTTGAGTGACCCACTCTGAATATTAAAAATTGGCTAGATTTATTGAATTAGTTCATAGAACAAAATCTGCCTAAAAATTCATTTTTTACAAGATGCGCTACATAAGAAAGAGCCTTCCATTGAATAAAAATTATTGAGCGCAGCGCCATCTATGTATTGAGCTATTTAAAATTAATTTATATCTAGAAATAAAGCTCTCTTAGTTCTCTGTGAACTGACTTTTGCAGAATTAAAATATCTCTATTACTTACCAAAATATCCGGCCTGGGAGTTTTTATTGGTACACCCTGTATAAGTGCTTTTTGCAATTAAATATAGTAGCATTAAAACCATCATGATATTTTTGGCCTGGCCTGCATAGCCGTCGCAAAAAAGAATCACAGTCTGAATGCATCTTTTGTAATTTCCTTGTAAAAATAAATACACTGCCGTGGATTTTTCCGAGGAACCTCTCTTGTTTTCAGCTTCATGCCAGACAAAACAGTTACAGTCTGTAGTGCCCAAATTGTAAATTGTAAAGTTGTAGTTACTTAGTCTATTCTTATAGAATACCTTGTAATCATGGGTAAATATATCACTTGCTGAAAGTCGAAAACAGCACTTAGGGGGCGGGGCGTCCATTAATTACGTGAGGTATTTTTGAGGATTTTTTGACCCCCTCTCCCCCCCTGGTGAGATTTCGTAAGATTTTTCTCAACTCCCCCCCCCCCCACCCCTAATCTCTCGTGAGATTTTTCAAAATTTGTGTTTAGGGTGTAAATGCGTTGGATTATTAAAAAAAAACACAATATGTTTTATTACTTTTATTTAAGACTAAAAATTTCTAGAAACATTCTTTACTTTAATTTAATTTTCACGCAATTTTACACCGTTTTCTACTAGAAAAAAAAAATACATCATATTTACAAAGACCCCCTCTCCCCCAAGTGAGATTTGGAAAGATTTAGCTTGATCCCCTCCCCCCCCCTCCCTTGAACACCTCACGTAATTAATGGACGTCCCCTTATTACTTTTGGATTATTTTGTGTCTTTCTTGAATTTTTCTTTTATATCTCTAATTTTTTCTTTTTCTTTTATGTGAGTAGTAAATCGTTCTTGCAGCTTTTCTTTTTCACCAGCTTCGGCCTTTCTGTAATGTAAGCACAAACTACACTGGTCTTTTTTCGGTCGATTAAATGACAAATTAAAATCTTATAGTAGGTATTATAGCTAGCAACTTCTCGTCCTTCTATCTCATTCTTGTACATACCGTACATGTTAGACAATGACAAATCTCCATGGAGGTACTCTCGTTTAGAAGATTTTCTGGAATAGTGGGATTCTTCTCTAGGGAACCTCTCGATATGAAATTTTACATCTTCATATACAGGGTGTCTGTAAAAGGTCTTTACAAAAACATACCACATATTCCTTAGACCAAAATAAGTCGATTTAAGTAAAATTACTTTAATACAAATTTGCTTCGTTTGGGCTCCAGAGGGCCTTGAAGTTACAATTTTTAAATCGTTTTTCCCATATAAATTTAAAAGCGGCATATGCGATTTTGCCGAAATTTGGTACATTGGTAGAGTTTTATGTGGCAAAAAAAATGTTATTAAAATTTTGTCCGATAATAATACATAGGCGTAGAACTTGATTTTTTAAATAATTGCACCTTTAAAAATTCTACGCCAATGGAAGAAAAAGAGTTTGAGTATGAAATTTAGATTGCGCAACTCATTTACTTTAAGAAAGATACTCTTGATAAGACTCGATTACTCTCAGGGTTTTGACGAAATTTGCATTTTAGTAATTTTAGAACATAAACAATAATTATTAAAATACAAACTTTGTCAAAAACCATCAGAGTAAATCGAGTGTTATCAAGCGTACTTTTTTGTAGTAAATGAGTACCCCAATCCAAATTTCATACTCAAACCCCCTTTTTTGCCGTTGGCGTAGAATTTTTAAAGGTGCAATTATTTAAAAAATCAAGTTCTACGCCTATGTATTATTATCGGACAAAATTTTATACGATGAAAAACATAAAAATGTACTTTTTTTCATATCTTCTTCAACACCTCTAATCGAGACTTTTAACAAAAATACTCTATTCTTGCCATGTACGATTTTTTGAGGAATATTAATTATTTGCCTGCAATACGTATACAAAAACATTTATTGTTGGTTTCCATAGTTTCATCTAAATAAAAATATTGTCAAGTTTTAACACCTAATCTCTTGATAACGATTGAAAGTGTTCTATCTGACTCAATAATTAAAAAAACAAATGCGTTGTTTATTAATATGGCTGTACAATATACCAATGCAGAATATACCGATATGTTACTGACATTAGGATTTTGTGAAGGAAATGCTCGAGAGAGTGTCAGGGTGTACTCTGAAAGGTTTCTAAATCGTCGTGTACCTAGCCACCCAATTTTTGCTGCTGTTGAGAGACGTCTTCGGGAGACCGGTTCCTTTGCTCCCAACACTGTTGATAATGGAAGAGAACGTTTTGTAAGGATTCCTGAAGTTGAAGAAGACATTTTAGAACGTGTTGAAGAAGATCCAGAATTAAGCACCAGACGAATTGGAAGGGAACTAGGAGTAAGTAAAGATGTCGTTCATAAAGTGCTTGGAGAACAATTGCTATATCCATACCATAAGAAGCCAGTACAAGAATTATTAGTCCATGATCCTCAAATTCGTTTGGGTTTTTGTCGATTTGTTAATATGCGAAGAGAAAGAGATCCAAACTTTGTCAAGAAGGTTCTCTTTACCGATGAAAGCGGGTTTTACAAGAAGTGGTATAACTAATACCCATAATGAACATGTTTATGCCGTTGAAAATCCGCATGCAATAAAGGTAAACCATTTTCAGCACGAATTCAAAATTAATGTGTGGGCTGGAATAATTGGTAATTTCATTGTTGGTCCTGTCATACTTCTACGAAGATTAACTGAAGAAAATTATTTGGATTTTCTACAAAATACGTTGCTAGAATTGTTAGAAGATTTACTTCTCCAACTTCGGAGAGATATGTGGTTTATGCAAGATGGCGCTCCACCACATTTTTCTTTAAACGTTAGAAACCACTTGAATGAACAATATCCACACAAATGGATAGGCAGAGGTAATGACGCACCTGTAAACTGGCCACCACGTTCCCCAGACCTAATACCGATGGATTACTTTTTATGGGGACATCTGAAATCCACAGTTTACAGGGAACCTGTAGAAAATGAGGAACAACTCTGGCAACGTATTCAAGATGCAATAAACAATCTTAGAGGTGATAAAGAAGTTGTGGAAAGGATAAATTTTAATTTTCTTCGACGTATAAATCTTTGTATGCGTGAAAATGGTGAACATTTTAAACAATTTTTGTAAAATCTCTATTTTGATTATGTTGTAAATAAATATTTTTGTGAAACCTATATACACTATAAATTATTAAAAACAGAAAAATTTAGCGAAAGTAATCGAGTCTTATCAAGAGTATCTTTTTTAAAGTAAATGAGTTGCGCAATCTAAATTTCTCCTTTTCTTCCATTGGCGTAGAATTTTTAAAGGTGCAATTATTTAAAAAATCAAGTTCTACGCCTATGTATTATTATTGGACAAAATTTTAATACCATTTTTTTGCCAACTCTACCAATATACCAAAATTTCAGCAACATCGCATATGCCGTTTTAAATTTATATGGGAAAAACGATTTAAAAATTGTACCTTCAAGGCCCTCTGGAGCCTAAACGAAGCAACTTTGTACTAATGTAATTTTACTTAAATCGACTTATTTTGGTCTAAGGAATATGTTTTTGTAAAGACCTTTTACAGACACCCTGTATTTTTGCATGCAGTGTTCGTTATCTATTGAGCAAACATAATTTAAAAAAAAGTGAGATACGACTTATAGCTAAAATATCAAATGTTATAATGTTAAATACGACATTCCAATTCATTAGTAATTTATTATTACAAATAATGTTACCAGCATACAAAGTATGCAGTTTTAGTTATCTATTAAGCAACCTAACTCTATTTTGAAAAAAAAAAAAAATAAGATACGACTAATAGTCATAACAATGACGAATTGTGTGAAACCTAATATTAAAATAGAAAGAGAAAATAGAAGGCAGTGATTTATCTAATTTGTTTAGTCATCTGAGGTACAATCAATGAACTGGAATGGACTAGAATGCCAATGTGCATGTTATGTCAATGGGACAAGGTGAACCTCTATGGGAGCACCCATTTTTATTGTACATCTCAATAGAAGGTATTTAATAAAACCATTTTCTGTTTCACACTAGTATTGCCTGGTCCACAAACTGATGGATCAGGATTGTTTAAAGGTGAAATAGAAAATGGTTATTATAATAATTACTCTAGAGTGAGATAAAAAAATAAAATGGTTGCGACCAGAGAGTGGCATCTCAATCCTATTCGCAGATATTTGACCCCATTCCACTTCATTATTGGGTAAAACCATTAGTTATTTCAAATAATATGGTTGTCCGTGGGTAATGACAGGTTATGGTATACAAACCCGGTCGGTCTGGTGCCCGGTGAATGACATTTTACAGGTGTTTCAACTCTTTTTAAAATATGGCACCAAAAACTGCATAGTAGATAAAAAATCCACCAGATGTCGGTAGAAGGTGAAGTACCTCAAATGAAAACAAATAATGACTGCGAACTGACAGAAAAATTTAGTTAATTATACCTTTATCTAGTAAAAAATACCTCTGTATCAATTTAAAAAAATTGGTAATTTATTAATGTCTACTAATCATACTCTATGTAACAAACGAAATGGAAAGTGAAAACGAGAAGAAAAATACTATACCACAAAATAATAACCACCCATATATTTCATCAAAACAATAATTAAATAAGGAAAATAGTGTGTATATTCTTTCATACAAAATTGTAAATATTGTTGAAATGGATTTTGAAAAAAATAAGTGTTAAGTGCTATTTTGATTCAAACAACTCGAGAAAACGCTGTTCAAGTAACATCAACATCTTGTTTTGATTTATAATATTCAACGTAATATTTAGATATGTGTAACTCTTTCCTTTTGAGATAAATTCAAACATAAGACGTAAATACAAAAAAAATTGGATAGCTTCAAATATGCTTAGTTGCACCGTTTTTATTCACCACCTCGTCTTTATCTCACATTTTAAAAATCAGAAAAAGAATCTACAACTAGGTTTATTCACAAACCTAGTCCGCTCCTGCCGGTTGTATTTCCAACCACCTGCACTGCATTGAGTAAGAATCTGCCGACGAGTTAGTAAAGACGCAGATTGTTTATAAGTACATTCAACACGATGACGAAAGCGGATATACAAAATTTTCTAATGGATAATGATTTGTATTTTCAAGACATCTATAAGAAAGAAGAACGGACGAAACAATTTAAAAAAGTATACGCCATAGATAGTATTGCTGAATACCATGGAGATTTCCCCCTTATTTTTGTATTTTTAATAGGATATAAAACCACATACTTTAGATGAAAAAGTTATTTTATTGCTTCACCAGTGGCATTTATCTTAATGTTCATCAATTAAATTAAAATTTCTTCATTTTGTAGTATTGACGATTAATTTTAAGTAATTTAATCTAGAACCGAGCAGCTGGCGAGAAAAATACAAGATACCGTATTAATGTAGAATTAACCAGTCAAATGTGTAAAAATATCAGAATGGAAAAATGTCAGTGGCATACTACTTTTTTTGTAGAAAATATCAGATGACATGTTTGCAGAGACGCCACTGGTAGAGCAATAAAATAAATTTTCTAACTGAAATATGTGGTTTTATATCCTATTAACACATGCGAAAATTGAGAATTATATCTAAACTATTTTCAGATATATTAAAAAATATATCTTTAAAAAACAAATTTTCAACTCCCTGTAGTAAAAAATTGAAGCCGTTGCGGATATATATTCATATGAACTTTTCTTTATAGAATATTAGAATACCATTAAAAACACTCTATATAAATTGTAAAAACAAGGAAGCCATTTTGAATTTTTAAAAATAACCAGTTTTGAGCCAAGAGAAAGCCTTACCTGTTTACAAAATTTGAATTTTTTCTCTTAAGCAGTTTTTGAGCTACCGTGCCAACAGGCAGACATCAGACAACAGATGGCGGACAGCAGACAGACCGACGGAATGGGGAAAACATGTTTTTCGTAATCTAGGGACCCGAAAACGTAAAAATCTAAATTTTCACGATTACAATACCTTCCTTTTATCGAGGGAAGTAAAAATAAAATTAGTATACTCATTCTCTTGAATGCCCCTCAACTATATATAATGTATCAGTACCCTTAGTTTTTTGTATGTTGCCGGCTGGCTTTAAAGTCACACTATCGGGGTTATGATCGACAAGTAATGTTATTTTTAACAGACACGTTATTTGTGAACAGGTTGTAATTTCTGTGTGTTTATAAAATAACAGACCTGTTAAAAATAACACAGGTTGTCAATCATAACCCCCTTAGATCTCTTGCTCATAGAGGCCGGCCAAGATGAGATTGGTACAGCCACGTGCTCGACCCTGCGCGAATGTGTGACGTCAGAGGTAGAGGTGGACGTTTAGTAATTTGTATTACCTTTTTTATTTTAAATTATGTATTATGATTAATTACTAACTAGGTACTATGATGTGAATTTTATTCTAAATAATTTTTTTTTATATATGTGTGTATATGTGATAATAAAATAAGACAATATTAAAATACTTATATATTACAAAAATACATATAAATAGAGACACAAATCTAATTTTCGTCCGATTCTAAATCAGAGAGCTGTTGTACTCCTAAACTTACATCACTGTCTTCATCCTCTGACCAACTTTCATCCGATGATCCAGTATTTACTGTAAACCTTAAATGGTCCATTGTGGAGTCCAACAAATGTTCTTTTTTAATTTGTGTAGCTTCATATTCCTTGACATGTCGACAAATGTTGACTCACTCTTCTACTTGCAATGTTGCAAACCTTTCTCGTGTTAACGATTCTACATTAATTCAAGTGAATGTAGTATTTCTAGCTGCTACCCAATTTTTTACAGAAACCCATATTTTTTCAATTGGGTTGAAATCAGGGTGATAGGGTGGAAGCCGAAGGACTTTGTGACCGTGTGCCTCCAATAATCTGTCTAATTTATAAACTACCGGAAATCTGTATTTATTATCTTTAATAATTTTGTACAATTCCGGTTTTGTCATTGATTCCACAAAAGGTATGACTTTTTCTTTTAGCCATTTTGTCATGGCTAATTTGAGACTTGCTGATGTTATATTTCGTTCCACAGTTACATTGTGGTATGAAGCATTGTCTATAACTAATACAGATTTCTCCGGCAAATTAGGCAACAGCTGTATTTCAACCCACTTCATAAAGTTTGCGTAGTTCACATCATCGTGATAGTCGCCACTTTTGGATCCTGAAAGATACCAATAAATATTGTATATATTTCTATAAAATTATCTTCATAAAATATACAAAATTATCTATATAAAATATACACATTGTCAACGGAAGAGTTGTCAAGAATGAAAAAAACATTATTTATGATCCAAATGAAAATAAAATAAAATTTTGCAATTTCCATGTTATTATGTAATAGATTAAACAACTTAGTAAACCATACCCGATTTGAAAATTAATAAGCCGTTTGGTATAAATCCATTTTCTCCACCAGAATGTACGATAATAAGTCGTTTTCCTTTGGATATAGGTTTTTTTAATTCTTGACCGCTTTCATCTGACCAACGATGTGGTTGAGTATGGCTGATGTGGATATAAGTTTCATCGGTGTAGATAATATTTCTGCCTTCAGATCGGTACTGAATCATTTCTTTAAGAAATTGTATTCTTTTGAAACGAATATCGTATTTTTCAATCAATTCGCTCCGTGCGAAGTCATGGAAAGGGAATCAAAAGCGATACTAGCGCTAGCTGCGGATAATTCGTGCATTTTAGGGCGATATTTTGTAATTTTGGCATATCAAATACACGTATACATTTTACTTTTTTTTAAAAAAAGTAGGTAGAAACAATACAATAAGCAACCGGAGTTGCTGTGTTGAAAATTGAACAAATACTAGCAAAAAAAACAGTGAAACTTATATAAAAAATTTCAGTAGCAAAGTGGAAATTAAATCAAAGAAATAAATGGATAGATATACCATAAGAAGAAAAATTACCTTTATTTTTGTAATAATAACCGTAATGCTGCAAATAGTAGACATCAGAAACTTGAAAGGTTTTAAATCAACAATAAATTATCATTTTACCATGTTCTTTAATATCCCTTATTCTTAAATGTTCATTCAGCAAGGACTAGATTTCAAGATTTCTGCCTTTGATTATTATATGTGGTTGGAACGCAATTTTGTAACTTACTGATGGGAAATCAGTTTTAATCATTCATTCTATGTTTTCTTTCGAACAAAAATGAAAATATAAGTAATGATCCTTCTTTTATACATTTTAACTTTACGCTATTATTAAATGGGATTTTTTTTTAATTTTGACAGATTAGGGTAATTCTTCAATGAAAACTTATTAGACTTAGGCAACTTCTCATACAATTTCCAGTAAATACTGTTGCCTGCCTATATTTTATTATTCATTTTTATCGATTATACATAATTTTCTTTAATTTAAGCGATAAAAATATATAATAATAATAAATTAATGTTTTACTTGTTTTACAAATCCATATACTTTTATTAGAACTACCATATATACTTTTTAATTACGAATTCTATTAAAAGTTGCATTTGTCAGTGTACGCAGAAATAGTCCATTCGTATCAAAACGAATTGGCGCTGCTGTCGCGCACGGAGCGAATACGCTCCTATTGTCTTCTGTCTTTCTCCACCTACAAGTAACAAATCATTAATATTCTGTTAAATAGATCAGTATATTCTACTTACCTAAAACCAATAGAGTGTATCAGTTTTCTTAAAGTTTCTTTGCCTCCACTGAAATCAAGTTGACGATCATGCATCTTCTGCAAAACACCTAGAATTAGTTAAAAATAGTGTGTAATTATAAATGAGATGTTTATGGAGACAAGCTTAAAATACTCACCCTTAAGAGTAGGTGATCGCTTTTTAATTGAATAAAAATTGTATATAATAGTTTTTACTTCTTGGATGTTCGCAGGATTTAATTCGTTTTTTTTCCTTTTGGCCTGCGCTTACGCGGAGTTAAAAAAGATGTGCCGGCTACATTGGCATCTACTGCTTTGCCTTCCTTTTTAATTCTTTGCAAAGTATTTTTACTAATACCAGTTGCTGCCAAAATTCGTTCCCTAAACAGAGTAAGCGAATAAGTAAAGTTTTTTTATTATCTTTTGAAGCATATGCTTTTATAATTATTAAAAAACTAGCTCACCCATCGAACTTCGTATTGCCTAACAGTCATTTAAAATGTTAGCATGGCTTATTTATTTTACAGACAAATACAGAGACCTAACAACACTTTTCTACCTCTAATTAACCTACATTAGAACAAATTTTGTATAACATAAATTACCTTGAATATCGGATTAAATCCGTGTTCTTCGGTAATGTCTGTTCCAAATGAAGTCATTTAAAACCAGCCGTATATATAATTTTTTTCCATGAATTTTTTGATATTTTAATAGTTATTTTGCTATTTAGGGTGGAGACGAATTCTATAAATAAAAGATCGCATTTAACTCGTTCTAGCCGTTTTTCAGTTATAAATGGTGTAACTAACCCTACTTTGTTTTATTTATTAAGATTAATTAAACCGAAAATAAGTTTATTAATTACAGTTAAAATATATACAGGGTATCCCGAAATTAGACGGTCATATTTTAACAGCGTAATCTACATCCTAAAATAGTAGTAAAAGTTCATATAAACATAGGTCCGAAAACGTTTCGTTTTCGAGATACAGGGTGTTACAAGTGAAGTCCTGATGGCATATTTTTGTAAATATTTTTTAAAATTTCTTTAGTCACCGGTTTTTCCAAAGTAAAAAAAAATAAAATTTCTGATTTCACAGACATACTAATTATTGTTTACATTTTCGAATAACTTATCATGAAACTGTCAAATGTTTTTTTCTTGAAAATGGTGCGTCCTAGCGAGATGCAACAAAAGTAACTTTATTGTAAAGAAATCATGGGTTTTTCAAATTTTATAGTCAAAAATGGTAAAACTGCCAACAAAAAAAACTTAGGGTAATTTTACCCTAAGCCCCCCCCCTAATTTGCCCACCTATGAAGATGATCAAAAACTGGAGTTTAGTCCATTAAATAGAGTGTAAAAAGTTAAGCATTTTTACCAAATTTCACTTAGTTATCTTTAAACGTTTAGAAAATATTTACAAAAGTGTGTCATCAGGACTTCACTTTTAACACCCTGTATCTCGGAAAAGAAACGTTTTCGGACATATATGAACTTTTATTCCTATGATGTAGATTACGCTATTAAAATATAACCGTCTAATTTCGGAACACCCTGTATATATAGAGGTGAAGCTACCTGTGTCAGTCCCTATTTTGTACGCCCGTTTTGGCCATGATTACCCTTGATTTGATATTAATTGCATACATGTTGATGTTAAAATATACTTTATCTAGCTCTTATAATGGTCAAACGGGTATCTCACCTTCTAACGACCTCTGGTGATTTTTTTGTAACTACGGTGTTTGGTGCCGTATCATCTTTTATTTTTATATGGGATTTTAGGGAAGTTGAAACACCTGTAATACTTGTCTTCCATCCTGGCCTGGTGATTTGACAGGGTCAATGATATAGATAGTTATATAGATTGTTTTTCTAAACAAACATAAGCTTACGATCTAAAGTAAATATCTAGGTAAATATTTTTTTACTATATCCAAAGATTGAAAATTTTTGCTAGAATGACTGATAAATGAGCCCATACGAAGTAATATGGCTACTCGCAAAACGATCTGCTTTGAGCAATCTATATAACTATATGCATCATTGACTCTGTCGCTACATCTTGACTATCCATCTTCTTGTTTGCTCATCCAGAGGAAGATGTAAGGGAATTGCACCGTAAATAAAATTCCTTCTTCTTGGCTGATGTCTTCTTTTTTGGAGGATGTAATGAAGTATTTTGTATGCTCTCAAGTATAAGTTCTTCGGTAAGAAGAGGAATGGAGTTTTTCTACTTTCGAGCCTCAAGTGTCACTATAATATAAAGTATCTAAGAATTTACTGCACTAACTGCAATAAATTGACACTTGTGAAGGATCGGTCAAAACAGCAGAACATATTTTCTTTTATTGTAGAGGCAATTAGCTTATTTGTCACAATATACATTCATATCATATATTATATCAGAGCCATACCTTTATTTCTCTTTTCGTCGGTTTGAGCAGCAGGTATTGTTTCAGAGGTAAAACTGTCATACTAAGGCATGCTAAGATCTCATCAATATAATATAATTTTGAAGAATTATGTAGTTTTCCGATGAAACAAAAGAGTTTCGAAAATAGAATCATGAAGCTGACTCGCGACATTGCTTTTTTAATTGCACGGTTACTTAACCATTCCTTTCCATTCCAATAGTTCTTGAGAGCAGGCAGCTTATTGTATGACATTATAAATATAGACCCCAATAATTTCTCCCCCTTTATCGGTAAGCTTACTTTTATTTTTGGTTGCTCTTATTCATTATATCCAGGCGCTCGTTGATACATTATACAACTGCAAGTCTAGTGAATAAGAAAATATTTTATGAAAAATTTGCATTTGGCTCAATTTCTATCTGATACAATATTTTTCCCAGGAACAAAATTATCAGTTGATAGAACCCATTCAAAAATATGATTTGATTAACCTAAATTCGTTTGGGTTTCTTGAGATTCATGTAATAAATTTTCTTACGCATCGCTCATCTCATTGTCCGTTTAACTAACTAAAGATTCTTATACTGTTACACTGTTATACTGTTACAGCAGGGCTCATTCATAATCATCACTAGATTCAGCATAATATAGTTTATCTTCATCATCATCTGAGAAATGAAAATCTGATGAATTTTAATCGGTAATTTCTAGTTCCTTTTATGTTGGTGATTTATTTTCCATAGTAATCCTAAAAAAATATTTAATTATAAACCTGATGGTGCAAACAGGTATCACCAAAAATCACAGCTGGTATATATGTATACCGCTACACAAAAACTAACTAACCTAAAACAAAATACAGATCTTATTTTTTCGTGTTAGACATACGACTAGTATACAAGTTAATAAAATGGCAACAGGGCAACACGTCGTCGACTAGAATTAGAAGATTTGATGGGATATTAGCCGAACCGCTGTGAAATCACGGCTATGCCTAATACAAAATAATAAGTACTATATACGTACCTTACAAATAGGAAAATACTCTATTTTTACCAGTATTACTAGTGTCCAAGAACAAATTAAGTAACCTTAACAATCAGAATTGACGGTAAATATACGCGGTAATGTACGTGCTGAACGTAATATACTAGAGTGGTGCATTTGTCATATCCGAATAATGTTATCCGACTTTCAGACATTTTTAAATCTATGTGGTACATACGTGTACCGATCGCGACAAAAAGGTTATTGACAAGTATTAGAAATTAAAAATTTAAAAAAACCGACTTCAAAAACGTGCAGATGCCATCACCACATCTTAACTAAATTTATATGGGACCACTCCTAAGGTACCCCCTTACTAACAAAAAAATAATCATATAAATCGGACAAGGTGTTAAAGCATTATCGCTAAACATACATAAAAAATGAAGAATTTGACGATTTTCTCATGGACCCAATTATTAGATTTTGACCACATTTATATGGGACCACCCCTGAGGTAGCTCCTTTCTAACAAAAAAAGAATTATTGAAATCGGACACAGTGTTAAAGAATTATCGCTGAACATACATAAAAAAAATATCGCGACGATCCTTTTTTGAAGTCGGTTAAAAATGGCCAATATTAGTGACTGTTATGTCAGTTCTGTTAAATAGGTCAGTGACTTGTTTTAGTGTTAATACCATAGACATCATATTTTGGTTAATACTGAAGCAATTAATGTTACTTTTAGCCAATTGATGACATCAATTTAGTCACGTGGGATACGAGTATTGTTAAAGACTTTGTATATAACTGAACAATTGCAATTTATTTATAAGAAAAATACATTGAAATAACCCGATAAGAAGTTTAATTATAATAATTATAAATAACCCTTAGCGAGTTTTATCAATTATTGTCAGTGATTAATAAGATGGCACTTGGTACAATGCATTGTTTATGTGTCTTCGGTTTTTCTGCCGTTTTAGCAATAATTTTGTATTACCTTTTTACAATGGCCTTCTACAAATTTAGATGTTGTTACTATTTAGTTAAGTTACCATGTTCAAAGTCGAATGCAGTTTTGTGTCAAGCATTAGATTTGTTAGATTGTGATGGTAAGTACTGTAGAGATTGTAGAAGAGAATAGACCAAATATAAATATTAGTTTTGGGATTTCTAGTGATATCTGCAGTGTTGCCATGTTTAATTATAATAAATATTCCTTTTAATCCCTTATTAATTGATCACTTAATCCCTTATTAATTGATCACTAGCTTTCTTCCTGAGGTGACTTTGGCAGAATATAGAATTTGTTAATATACTACTTATTTGATGTCGTTTATCGACACCATTTATGTTTGTGACTATTTTAGTTGTTCTTATGATGAACGGTTGCCGTTAAAAATATTTTAATAATTATTATTTGGTACATATTTAGAGTAATATTTATGAAGATGGCTACAATTAACCAGTTGAATATCCTTCACGATTTTTTTGTTTGTTGTCATTAATTATTTTTTTTATCATTTGTAGAAATACGTAAAGCAACAAAATTGAGATTCAAATTTAGATGGGAAATTTCAAAATCAATTTAGAGATTTCCATATCACTAGTTATAATATATAACGAGTGGTATCAGAATTGTCGATAAACGCATAAGATAATGCACGACACGTGATAAATTCACGTGTTCGAAGGACAAGTGAAATAATTATTTTTTTTACACCCACATGGATTAGCTTATCTACGCACAGATTACAAAACAAAAAAGTATGCTATTATACATTAAAATGGGTTATTCTTGTGTGGAATCGATAAATAATAATATTTCTGTTTTTATTTCGCCTATAATTATAATTTGTTAATTTAAATAAAAATATTAGAAGGCAATTTAATTACGTGTATTAAAGCAACAAAAATAAAAGAATAGGTGGTCCTGTGCTTAGCGTTCTTGCCTTCCACACTGAAGACTCGAGTTCGATTCTCGGATGGGGAAACATTAAATGAACTTTTTTCTTTTTCGTTTATTTCATTTTAAAAATCAGTAAAAGTCATAAATTATTTTAAAATTATTTATTATGTCTTAATAACCTTAAATATTTTTTTATTTGTAAATTTTCGTTAGTGGGACAGGAAAAACATTCTGTACAACTCAAAACGATTGTCCACATCGCACTCCGCACTCGCACTTCGTGCGATATGGCCATCATATCCACGCTTGTTGCACAAACTACTATTTAAACTACTAATTAAAAGTTCCCATAGTGTAGATCCCATAATAAATTATTTGTAGATAAATGCAAAATTATTTAAAAATGGATGACATGTCATGTATAGTAAAAATATAAAAAGTCATAATGATAATCAATAAATATTCGATCGTGGCGTGTCGTGGCAACGGGCGTTGCCAAGGAAATGAATTTAACCTTTCATTACCAAAGCTACCGCACATAATGAAGGGTACTTGAAACACATACTTTGATTACTATACGAGGCAAGAGAGAGGTCCGACACGCCCAACATAGGGCGCGGCCATTTTGAACCCTGTGACACAGTTTACAGCTAAAGAATCAGATCGCTCACTCTGCGTCGGCACTTTTGATCTCAATGTTTCAGTTTATACACTGTGCAACTCGGATAATACAATATATGACAACCGCCTATAATAAAACAGCAGTCTTCTGCGTATCCTGAATTTGTATCCCTGGAGTGGATGTTATTTTGGAACTTTCAACTGGTCCGAGTGAGCTAACTGATTCTTTAGCAATAAACTGTGACTTCAAAAATAATATTCACCACATACTTTGATTACTATACGAGGCAAGAGAGAGGTCCGACACGCCCAACATAGGGCGCGGCCATTTTGAACCATGTGACACAGTTTACAGCTAAAGAATCAGATCGCTCACTCTGCGTCGGCACTTTGGATCTCAATGTTTCAGTTTATACACTGTGCAACTCGGATAATACAATATATGACAACCGCCTATAATAAAATAGCAGTCTTCTGCGTATCCTGAATTTGTATCCCTGAAGTGGATGTTATTTTGGAACTTTCAACTGGTCCGAGTGAGCTAACTGATTCTTTAGCAATAAAGTGTGACTTCAAAAATAATATTCACTGACACTGACAGCAGCAAGCAAAATATCAGGTGCGTTTTAATCATCCGCTTCTGCTTCCGGAATTGTCGGTTTAGTCGTTTTAACCTGTCAGATTAAAACAAGAAAACCGACAATTCCGAAGCAGAAGCGGATGATTAAAACGCACCTATTAAAACTATTGCGCCAAGATGTAGGCAACACGTAATAAGGGTTCAAAATGGTGGAGTTTTCTATCTCCTTTTAAAAGGCACTCAGAAAGCTGCGCAGTGCGACCATTCTCCGTATAGTAAAAGAAAATCAAAGTATGTGATATTTACTGACACTGACAGCGGCAAGCAAAATATCAGGTGCGTTTTAATCATCCGCTTCTGCTTCCGGAATTGTCGGTTTAGTCGTTTTAACCTGTCAGATTAAAACAAGAAAACCAAGAATTCCGAAGCAGAAGCGGATGATTAAAACGCACCTAATAAAAATATTGCGCCAAGATGTAGGCAACACGTAATAAGGGTTCAAAATGGCGGAGTTTTCTCCTTATAAAAGGCACTCAGAAAGCTGCGCAGTGCGACCATTCTCCGTATAGTAAAAGAAAATCAAAGTATGTGAAGTATGTGAAAAAGGTGATGAGTTTGTACTTATGAAGCTAGCTGAGGTAGGAAGGTATGTAGTGCAACTGAGGCACTACAATTAAAAAAAAATTTGGGAACTTTTATGCTGTAAAGGTTGTTGTTTAATAGGCATTTTTTTATTTTAGTTATAGAATTTTGTTTTATATAAAGCCTATAATAATTTAAACAGTTAGGAAGTTTTATTTTTCTATAAACTTATTTGACATATTCGTATTTCTTTTTTAGATTACCTGATAAAGCTTTGTCTTCCAGAAGTTTAAGTTTCTTTATGAATTAGGTCACATTAGTTTTATTTATGTGATTTATGTTATTTGCAAATGTAATCTACATAACTTTTGTTGTAACATACACAAATGTATATATTTGTAAAATTTATTAGAACTACGTTCTTCCCAAAATCAACAGTTAATTTATATAAAAAAAAATATTAATGGTTTTATTTCCTTTTATGAATTTATATCGAAAGCCATATGTAAAAGCTAAATAACTGATTATTTCAGCAAATTTTATGTGATGTAGTGAAATAAATATTTTTTTTTAACATTCACTAAATATAAACACGTTTACAGATGTTTTTTATTTTTCTTCTCACTATAAATTGGTTAATATATTAGTTAAAGAAAGGACACATATAATATAAACAAAATAGTTATTTTGTCTAATATTCTACGTTCAGACCGGTTTACTCCTTTCTGCGCATGCTCGCTAATCCCAAAAATAAAAAGATGGCGGCTCACTATAATAATTATAATAATTATAATAATAATAATTTTTTTTTGGTTTATTGCATAGCCTATCTCCTAACACTCTAGAGCTGTGGTTCATTGCTGTATTTCGACATATTTGAACACATGACATACTGCGTTAATTTACCTTCTGATCTTTGAACACTTGAAGATCGGATAATTGGATATTTGTTCATATGACAACTTTTGCTTAAAATGAACTAAGGAATATGCGTACTTTCACAGTTCGTTATATAAATAAGTAATAAATCCAATACCTACGTTTCACTTTTATTCCGATAACGAACATATTAAACAACACCGCTGTTACTTCTTCCATCTCTATTTTGTAATTGAACGTATGTGTCGCTGCTTGTCGTTTGTTTAAAATCGCACATAAAAAACACGGCGTGCGGCAGGTCGCGTGCGACATGTTGCGTGAGTGGATTTTGAGAAAAAGTCCACTAGCGCGACGCGTCGCGCGCGGTAAAATTGCATATGTATTTAAATGAATCAAAGCCCATTAACGCGATTCTGTCGCGGCTTTAAAATAGGAACGACAAGCCCCTGATTTTCTTTCGCCACGCATATACATCCATAGATAAATTAATAAAGAAGATAGTCGGATCCCGTGTTAATTTTTGGAAACAAACAGTGCTGCGAATTAGTATGGAACGGATTTTTTTTTTAATTACACTGGCTGATTGACTTGCCAGTTAGAGGCCGAATAAGAAAGAGAAGAATAAAAAAAGAAGAGCTTTAAGCGAACCGCGGTTCATTCAAATATAATTTATTTATTTACATTTTTTTGGCATTCATTACTCTAAAAAAACTAATATTTACATCAAAATAATGCATTTAACATAAATATTAGTTTTTTTTTTCGTAATAAAACCCCAAAAAATATAAACAAAAAATATTTACATTAAAATAAAATATTTGAAACATATATTTTAATTATTTATTATGCAGTAATACATACATACATGAGCTCAATAGTAAATAACAATTGTAAGTAAAATGAATAGTAGGTAGTCTCCCCCATTCTTGGAAAAATGGACCATATTTTGTTGGGTGTCCCCTGTTTCCTATAAAAACAAAACAAAAAGTGTATATATGTCTTATTGAATAATTTCTCTTATCAAATATTAATAAAATACAACTTTTTCTCTTTAGGACTTAAATTTCTGACTACTTTTATTTATTTATTTATTGTTTTTCTTCGTTTCAAGGGTCCTTCAAATTGTTCATCACTAATTATTAAGTTTGCAACCAATTTCTTGTTTTTCTTATGCTGCCATATTTGTGCTTCGGCCTCAACTTATTCTAAAATCTAATTCTCAGGTTGTATATTGGAACTGGATACTGGATGCACAATTATCTAATAAAATTGGTACAGAATATCCAACTAACAGTTTACGTTTTGATGAAACCCTACTAAGACTCAGGCAAAAATGGTCCGCACAAAGATAGCGAGTATTATTATCTAAAGTTAAATTTAAAGTCTTAAACCAGTTCTGGCAAATTTTAATATGGGAAGGAAAATGAAAAAGGTTTAATATTTGATTAGGTATACAACTTTCTGAATTTTAGAATAATACTTATTTAAACAATTAGGAGCTGAACAAGAATACTCTCGAGAATACTTGACTATACCCGGGCCAGACATTTCTTGTTTCAAATATAAAAACAGAATTGAAAATCTATGAAATATGAAATTATATAAGGTTAAGAAAACAATGATAAACAAAGTCCTTAAATAAATCTACACACCTTTATTATTAAATTAAATTGCTAATACTTACTAATTACATCAAATCAACACTGTTTATCTTCTTAAAAATAACTTGCCGATCTTTAGAACTTTCATCATAATTAATAAAATAAGTTTTAACATTTCATTATCATATTTGGCCTTCCGCCATCACGGTTTTCATTTTTTACGAGATTGTCATCTCCTTCTTTTAAAAATCCCAACAATAGTATGGACATTGTATGGATGCTATGGTGCGCATGTAGATTGATAAAAAATTAAAGTAAGATTGAATTTGAAATAACTCTCATCTCATGAAAGTTTACGGAAACCGGCAACATCGCGTTCATACTATTGCGACGGTGGCGCTAACTAATAGTATGCTGGGAACTACCACGTGTTGACAGTGGCGTACATTTAAAAAATTCATCTTGTTTTATTAATTTATCTATGTATACATCACTCATTACAGATGTTCAGTCGCGTGCAGCATGTCGATAGAGTTGGAGTATTCCTGTTGGTTGCTGTACGGTTCCACAGTTTCAAAATGACCTTCGGTGATGTCATTGATTTGTTCATATGATATTTTCAATTTTAATTGAACTCATGAATATGCTATTTAAATGGGTACAGTACGTTATGCAACACCCTATATATCTGATATTCAAGGCCACCATCAAATATGAAACAGTAAATTATAACGTAAATTAAATGCGAAATTTAACTAGATGCTGTAAGTAAAGGATGAATCCCGTACCTACTTTTTTCCAGTAACGAACATATATATTTAAAAACACCGCTGTTACTGCTTCCATCTCCATTTTGATATGGAACGTCTGTGTCGCTGCTTTCGTCTGTTAAAAGTCGCACCTAAAAAATCGCAAGCGTTAGGTAGCACGCGACTTGTCGCGCTAGTGGGCTTTCCCTCTTTGTTTCTTAGAAGAATTACATACTTATGAGTTGCATGACTTCCATGGTGTGTTTCATTGAAAATTCTAGCAGCAGCTCGTGCAGAATTGTTATTTTTGTAGTATAAATCTACAAGTTCAATTCTTTCTTGTAAACTCTAAATCATTTTAAAATCAAATAAATAACCCTAACAAATCAATGTGCACATTTATCAAAACACACTGTAAAAGTGATTTAAATTAATTTTTCAAATCTCCAAATTTAAGACCTATACTGGAGTAGATACAGTTATTGAAGTCTAACATCCAAAAAAGCCCTTAGTAAGAAACGATACCTTTATTTATAGAAATTAAATTACTCTACTTACAAAAATTATACTTACTTAGAAATAGAAAATAGCCAGATTCCTCCAAATATGTATATCACGTTTTCATCTGCAAAAAATATTACATAAAATACATTTCACCAGCACACAAAAAAAAGTGGTTAGTAAATTTGACTAGATCCACCTAGTGTTATGTATTTCAATGCGCTGAATCTGAATTTGAGGTCCATTTAGCCTGTATACCCTCAACATTTTGATTAAATTGTAAAAAAATTGCGAAAAATTACAATTCCTATAGTATAGAATTAAAGTTTGGCCACTCTGTATATATATATAATTTCAATATTTGCATAATGGAGTTTTTTAATTTCTACCATTTCCATTTAAAATATTTATCATTCGGTAAATATATAGATTTATTTCCACTCATCCATAAAAAATATGTCAAAAAACAAAACTTAATTAGATAAAATGTTTATTTATTATCTATATTATCAATTATTAAATATAATGAATAAATTTTAGCAGTTGTTGTCAGTATTTACCAGTGATTAATTAAATGCACTCATTAAAATGTATGATTTTTTTAAAATCGGGGTTTATAGCGTTTTAGCTATTATTTTATATTACGTTTTACCAAAAGCTTTAATTAGATTAAGAATTTGTTATGGTTCATTTAAGTTACCGTCACCAAATTCGAAGGGCATTTGGGGACAACTATTTGAATTATTATGCAGTGATGGTAAGTACATATATTTTTTTTGAGGTGTAGAAATATTTTTATAGACACCCAATAAAAAACTGTTGTTTATCAAGTGTGGGACTCACATTGGTGTTAGGTGTGTTACCCACTAAAACACCACCTCCTAGAATACTAGCACTTCGACGGAACCGCCAGATGGCATTACTTCAAGCACCAACCTAGCGAAAAATAAATTAACTATTTTAATAACTATTTTTTTCGTCTATTTCTTTTTTTGCTCTTCTAATATTAATAATAATACTCTTCCTAATTAACCCCTTTACGAGTGAGTTACAATGCCTGAAGTTAACTGAGCTTGTGTAGGAAAGGAACGGCTATTATTATTATTATTTGCCGTGTCCCTCCAGGGCAACTTAAAAATGATTGATGGTGCCATTTGACTTACAAGTGAAGAAATCCCGGAAAACCTCACCCACCATTATCGAGACGGTAATGCATGGCGATTTATAATCTGGATGTTATATTAACAGAAACTGAACGAACCATGCAATTTATTTAAAAATTTACATAGTCTGCAGTAGGATTCGAAGCAGCTCTGTCTGAACCAAAAACTTGCCTATAAATATGAATATAAGCGCGTTATACAGCTACGCAACCGACCCGATATTTATCTTCCATTATCTCGCCACTAGCTAGACCAGGTTCCTTAATAGTTTTCAAAATTGAGAATAAAAAAGGCATATTTTTACGTGATCTCACTACACTATTTGGAATTCAGATTTACGATATAAACACTTATCAATTTATCATGCATTGACCTAATGGAACCTTTATTTTTTAATCTATCCTCATTACTTACATAATCTTTAAATATGATTTAGGCCAGGCGCTGATATAAAGTATCAGTGCACTAAAGCTTTCTTAACCAACATATAAGAATGTAATCTAAAATTAGAATTTGATCTAATACCAGATCTTTACGTTTTGGGGTCCTAGAAACCCAAGAAACAAATCTTACAAAAAGTCACGGTGTACGTATGTGTAACTACCCATACAGCATACCTTAGAAAATTATTGCAAGTTCACTTAAGGTCAGTCACTATTAGCGCCGATCACATACTTTGATAATCAAAGTATGTGTGGCGCCGATCTTATTTTGACATTTGAGCATGCGCAGATCGTTAAAGTTCTAGAACTGACTTTACTAAAGATTGTGTGTATGTTTAAGAACAGCAGACAGTGACGACTTTATAGCAATCGGGTGCACTCGCCGACATGCGTATCAGTTCGAAGTTTTATAATATTAAATATTTATTATAAATAAAAATTTCTTTGGTTTATTCTGTCTTCTTTTTTATTTTCAATTGTTTAGCACAGCACTACATATGATTCGAAAACTCTTTTCCATCTTCGGGTGCAATCATACATTAATAAAACATGGGGACGATTACAAACAAATTAAAAAAATTTTAAAATAGCAGAAACCCCATCTTTCTGTTTCATCGAGTGAAGGTGTATTCGAAATATTATTTCATCAAATGTAACAATGTTAGTAGGAGTTGTGACATGTAAACAATCATCTTTTATGTTGAAACTATAGATAAAAGGTTAAAAACAAATGTCCCTAATATTAACAGGACATTGCGGTTGGTATTTTATATGGTCCAAAGTACCCTCAAAGCGTTCTAGTAGCTGAGGTGTTTTGCACTACTGTATACTTGACTTATTGGTAATTTTTTTATTTCAGTAACATTCTTCAAAAAACTTAGGAAATGGAGTAAAGACCATGGACCTCTTTACGTACTTTCTGCCAGTGTTCTGTTTCCTTCTGCAAATATATCAGGACCAGAAGCTTTTGAGGTAAATCACAAATTATATAGCTGTAACACATAGAGAGGCTTAGCCTTCATTATTACAATTCAAAAATTATAAATTAAAACTAGAATCAAGGTTCAACTTTTGTAAGAATAAAACAACAAATAATTTGAAACACTGTAGGTTTGCGATGTAGATTTTTTTATGTTTTTGATATAATTGTTGAGATATGGTGTGATTATCCCGTTATTGATTAAACCACTGATAATCAAGAATCAACCGTGCACTTTAGTAGTATTCAGATAATTCCAAAACCACAGAAGGAACTGGAATAGAAGTGTATGGGACTAGAACCAAGGTATTCTAAAAGTTTCATTGTATATCCAAGCATCTTCCAGCTCAAAAACGGGTTGGAGCTGCCTAGAAAAACTGAATAAGCTCAGAAAGGTAAATAGTTACCGAGACGCAACAGGAAAAACTGTTTAACGAGATTGCAGTCAGTCTCGTAAAGAAAGGGGATTAAACATGATTTGGGGAACACGAACCGTTTTGGAAATAGAAGAATCAACAATTGGAATAATCTCTTGGGGTTACGATAGGTTAAGATACTTCTAGATGATTATCACTAGAAAACATCGAAAGGGGATCCTTACTGGGCAAAGGACACCTTAGTAAACTGGGACAAGTAGATGATAGTATGTGATGATTCTGTGAATTGAGAAGCAAGATGAGACTTGTATTCACATTCTGTTTGACGGGGTAGCACTACAGAATCTAAGGGCACTATACTTGAAAGCATACTAAATAGAAGAGGGTGACCTGCCTAGCTTGGAGCCATTCCAAAGCTTACATTTCCTAGGAATATAGAATTGGAAGGGTCATTATAAATCTTTTAGGTTGCAGTGTAACACCCCGTACATAAATTATTGATTCATTTATAAAACTATTTAAAATTTAATCTTTCCAGTTTATTGAATAATAAATATGATAGTGATTAATACTAAAAATAAAATTATTTGAAAAAGCAAAATCATGTATTGTTACTGTTGGCGATAGATCAAGGCTGGTCAAGGTATACGAAATGATTAACTATGCCTTGAATTTGACGTCAGTCTAAACATATTCCTCAATATATATATATATATATATATATATATATATATATATATATATATATATATATATATTGTCAACAGTAATTTTTAAGTAAATTATAAGAAAAAAGAGCATAGGGTATAAGCTTCTTCTAAAATCAAATAGATTCTTTACTGAAGCTACATTTACTACGTATTTAAAATTTTTTAGGCAATTGCATCGACTACCAAAAATATTGAAAAGAATCCAGTGTACATATTTCTACATTTATGGTTAGGAGATGGTTTATTGACAAGTACAGGCAAGTATGTGTATTAAAAAGCAACGAATATACAAGGTGAACCATAACCAATGGGACATAGCGTAACCAGATACAGGAAGTTTCATTGGTAAAGAGACACACGTTAACAGGAGGTCACCGAGATTTTTCCAAATAACACATACCTAATATAACCTGGATATAATTTTGACATTTGGCACACTTATTCTTCACAACTTGCTAATTCACAAAAAATTCAAAAATTTATCAATCCTTTATATATATTTGAATTTAAGTTCTGTTTGTATATGATGATGTGTTTTTTATTTTTAACAGATAATTTTTAAGTCCAAATTGTTATAACTGAACATTATTTGGGGATACAAAATGAAATCGGAAAGGCTTTTATTAATTTTAATGTTATAATGATCCATGCTAGTTTTAATATACAGTATCGGCTACCGAACGATTTCCAATATGGTTTAGACAAGTGCATGTGAAAACTACAGACAGTTAGCATTAGCGCGAGCAAGAAACAAATAATATCACCGTTGCCAGTTTATACGGCCTGGCCAACGTTACAACGCGGTTATTGGAAAGCACCTCAGTTTGTTCCTTCTCTAATGAAACACCCTGTATTATTATTTTGACCGAAATATGAGGATTGGACCAAATATGTTTTATAATGTTGCTATGAAAAAAGTTAGACCTAATCAAAGT
The DNA here is from genome assembly GCA_927349885.1 of Psylliodes chrysocephalus. Lineage (NCBI taxonomy): Eukaryota > Metazoa > Arthropoda > Insecta > Coleoptera > Chrysomelidae > Psylliodes > Psylliodes chrysocephalus. Next base: position 38,132,912 of record OV651821.1, read on the forward strand.
TGAAAATTGTTTTCCTTTTTTAAAAATATTTTACAACTTATAATTTGGCAGATTCGTATTACTTTAGGCAACGGACATGATTATACTTATTATTTTTATATTTATATATCTATATACAGGGTGGGCCACCGGTAACGCCTCGGTCTGTGGAGCTAACACTATTTGATTTTGTCAAAATCTGTTTCCACTGCAATATGTGTATCAGAAAAGACAACAACAATTTAAAAATAATTTCAATTAAACAGGGTTCGATACATATCAAAGTTAGGTTTTTTAAACGGTAATATTTGAATTATCCTCGCTTTTCCTGTTCACACGCTACAACCAGCTTTATATGAAAATCGTATTGATTTCTATGACCTGTTATAGTGCAAACGAAACAATTGAAAACAAATTTTTTTGCAGTAATCGCTCAAAATTTATTCCGATGCACTACTTTTTTCAAATAGAAACAAACCTGTACAGAGTGAGTTAAAACTCAAACACTTTCTCATTTTTTTTTTTAATTTACCACCCTTCATTTATACCACCATTTAAAAGTACGTTAAATAAAGTTTCATTTGAGTTAAACAGTCCGTATACCTAATAATAATAATAATTTTGGGAGATTTTTAAATTTAAATGACAAAAAAAAATAATTCACAGAACAGTTTAATTTTAACTGGCAACTAGGAACAAGAAATATACTGTTTGTTAATTAGTGATTAAAATTTAACTAGCTGTAATTTATTATCGACTAAAAAATCATTTGACAATTTCTAATAGGACTAACATTCAGTTAAAAATAAATAGAAACCAATTCTAGACTTACTCCATTATAATACCTATTTTATTGTAAGTTTATTATATTTTTAATTAACTTTAAAACCTCAATACTGATAGTTCGTTATTATTAACATCATTAGTGTTGCAATATTTATTTTTATAAAAGTCTACCCAGTTTTTTAATGTGACCTTTAATCGTGAATAAGAGAAGTATTTCGAATGTTACTTAAAAAATGCTTAGAAATGTGAGTTGGACCTTTGAAAAATACTATAAGACATCCATAAATATTATTGAAGGCTACTTAGATACATTTTTTAATTAAATAAAATCTGTCAAAATAACACTTAATAAACTTACAATAAAGTAGGTATTATGTAAAGTTTTCGCTTGCTACTTTTATTTATTATTTTACTGAATGTAAAAGTCTCATTAGGTATTGCTAAAAATTTATTTAATCGATAATAAATTTTAGCTGGTTAAATTCTAATTAGCAATTAACAAAGAGTACATTTCTTATTAACCAGTGACCAGTTAAAATTAGAGTATTTTTTGCATTAGCTTTTTCTCATTTAAATATATAAATGTCTCAAAATTATTAATTTTAGGTATAGAGAATGCTTAACTAAAATAAAACTTTATTTAAGGCACTTATAAATACTTATAAATGGTGATATAAAATATGGTGATATATGTGTATTTGATTTTTGACTCACCCTGTACAGATTTTTTTTTAATTGAAAAAAGTACTGTACCTATCGGCACACAGTTCTTATTGATTCGGGTAAGGCATACGACTAATATATAAGTTAATAAAATGGCAACCATAGATAAACACTTGTTACCAGTGCCGTGCATTTAAACGATTTATCTTGTTTATTAATTTATCTATGGGTGCAACAGCCAGTTGTCCGAGTCGTCGACTAGAATTAGGAGATATGGTGATGGGATATTAGTCGAACCGGATATCAGTCAAAAAGCTAGCGATAGCCAGGGTTGCCAATCGTACGGTAATTACCGTACTTGTACGGTAATTTCGATTAATGTACGGTATACGGTTCAAAGTCATTACCGTACATAAAAGTACGGTATTTACATAAAAAGTACGGTAAACGTACGGTATTTTTAACAGAATTAGCAAAGACTTTAGTTGTGCAAGGACCGATTCCAATAAATTACTTTAAAATAACATTGTCCAATGTAAAAATGATATTTTAATCTTTTTACACAACATGTTTTTCAAAAGGGACTGGTTTGTACGCCTTTTTTTAGAAGCTAGGTAGAAGGACCAAGGGTTGATTAAAATAATGATGAGGACCTTTTTTTTAAGAAATCCTACAAAAAGATTTACAGAATATAGTTTTTTTTTTACAAAATAAAAGTGTACAGTACTGGAGGGCCATGTACGGTAATTTGAATTGCGCGGTACGGTAAATGGAATTTGAAAAGTTGGCAAACCTGGCAATAGCGAGGATATCGTAGTTGCCACATGTTCGCTGAGAAAGCACGGCTATGCCTAATAATAAATAATAAGTACTGATGTTGACTAATTTCAAGAAACTTTTACGCAAAAAAATTGGTTTTCAATTGATTCTTTTGCACTAAACAGGTCATTGAACTCAATACGCTTTTCATATAAAAATGGTTATTACGTTTGAAATATCCTGTATAATCTCATACTATTTGGTATTGTTATATCACTTTCTTGCAGAACCCTATATAATTGAACTTTTTTTTTAAATTTTTGCCTTTTCTGATATAAATCTTTTCGTAAGAACAGATTTTAAAAAATCATATAGTTTTGGCTCTACAGACCGAGGCGTTACCGGTGGTCCACCGTGTATATATATTTTTATATATAGGGGAGATGTGGGCATAGTGGCCATCCGAGGTAAAATGGTCACGAGTATTTTTTTCTTATCCTACTAGCGTTATCTGTGCGGTAAAACGCTGAATCGTTGCAAGTGTCATTACCGTCAACCAGGAAAGAAATATAGAAACCATGACATCTACTCATGATAACTGCACAATTCTGTTTTTGCACGTGCCTGATGTAGTGTTGAAGTTGAGATCAGTCAGCTGTGCCCCGCAATTGATAAATTCGAGAGTGTTGAGTTTTTACAGAGCCTAAACGTATGGTATTCGGTATGTTTCCATCTATTATAATTGATGAATATGCGATTTACATTTTGTTGGTTATGATATTTCTCAAGAGTTTCAAAAAGTGTTAAAGTGGCCACAAAGTGTCCACTATACCCCGTGTAAATATTGGAGTGGCCACTTTAATCCATCATCAATTTTTTTGTTGTTGTAAACTTAGAAACTTGTTTCTAGAAAATGCCAAGGAAGTATATGAGAACTTCATACCAAGAATTATGGGATCCTGAGGCTATGGCATAAGCAATCAAAGTCGAAATACTCTCAAAAGACAAGTTCTAGATAAGAAGGGAATATTAAAATCTTAGGCGCTATTCGTCTAGTTTTTACTTTGGATCAAGAATTAGAAATAGTTCAACATCAGGAAATGGAAACGCGATTTTATGGTCTCACTAAAAAAGATCTTAGATCACTTGCATATCACTTAGTTAAGAAAAACAGCTAAAGGCATACTTTCAGCAGAGAAACGCAGCTTGCTGGGGAAGACTGGTTAAGCGGGTTTCATGAGAGACATCCGGAAATTAGTCTTCGCACTCCTGAAGCTACTAATGCGGCCCGAGCTAGAGGCTTCAGTAAGCCTAGTTGTGATAGGTGTTTTACACTTTTAGATAAATGCATTAGTCGATTCCCATACAGACCTATGCGGGCTTTTAATGTAGATGAGACGGGACTTAAAACTATGCAGTCTAAATCGAGCAAAATGTTTGCAATAAAAGGCCGAAAACAGGTGGACAGCTTCACATCTACAGAAAGAGGAATTTCATCAACAGTTGTCGTTTGCATGTCTGCTGGTGGCTCATTCATACATACATACATTCATACAGCCACTTGATGTGGCATTTATGGGGCCCTTCAATACGTTTTATGTTCAAGAGATCGAAAAATATCTTAAGAATAACCGAGGAAGAACCGTATCACAATTTCAAGTTAGCAAATTGTTCGGTACTGCGTATCTTTGAGCAGCAGTGCCAACATTAGCTATAAATGGATTCGGACATTGTGGGATTGTTCCGTATAATCCTCATGTGTTGAGTAATGCAGATTTTGCTGCAGCTGAAGTGACTAATAGAGATATTGAAGTCAGAGAAGATCATCCGGAGAACTAAAACTTAAATGATGATGGCAACCAAGCTAATGGTGTAGCAGATCCAATTCCTTCAACCTCGCAAACTAACAAACAACCTGTTGATTAAAATATAAATGATATTCAAAATAGTGGACCAAGCTGCTCGGGGTTACTCGTCAGTCCAAAAGACATTGTTCCAATTCCAAAATATAAAACGGAAACGCAGAGAAATAATAGGAAAAGAGGTTCTACCTCAATAATCACAGACAGTCCTTATAAGAATGAGCTGGAAATAGCAAAGGAATCTAGAAAACCAGAAGAAGTTAAAAGGCAACTTTTTGGTAGTAAGAAGTTTAAAAGCAAGGTCCCGAGAAAGAAATCAAAAATTCCTGTTAAAGACATAAGCAGCAGTGACGATGATGCGCAGGAAGAGTGTCTTCACTGTTCAAGCCTTTTCTCAAAATCCAAAAAAGAGAGGGCTCGATATGCTGCTCAGTGTGCAAAAGATGGGCACATGCAGAATGCGGTGGATGCGATGAAGACGACGATGCGTTTACATGTGAACTATGTTCTTTACCTGTTGTTTACTTCCGAGATAAAATAAACACAAAATGTAAAAGTACCCAGATTTGTCGACGGCACATTCATACTTACCATCGATAAAATTATAGAAGAATCAACCAGAATATTAAAAGAGGCCACTAATAAAACCTACGAGTGGACAAAAAAGATGCCGTGTTAAGCTCAACGAAACTAAAACAGTTCAAGTTAGCTTCACTAAGAAAAGATTGGTAAAATACCCACATATTCCAATTCAGAAAAATTAATCAATCTGGATATATAATTAAAGTGGAAAGAACACATAATAACGAGAAGGGTTGGGCATTGAATATAGGAAATTTTATTGATTGACGAATAGAAAATTAAAACTTTTAATCAAAAATAAACTAACTACATGCATAAACAATTACTGAAGCCAGAATGGGCTTTACGACCAACAGCTAGGGGGTGTGCCAGTAAAATCACATAAATATATGACTATTACCACAACATAATATTAAGAAAAATAGTAAACGCAAACTTAGTGAGGAATTCAGTTTTTTACATAGATCTGAGAATCCAACACTCGAAGAAAACTGCAAGACTACGTCAATATTGAAGTTTACAGATCCTGAACAATCAATATTTAAATAGAAGACTCAAAAAGACCAAACCATTTGAATTATTGATCTGAAATTGTGTACCATTGGGCAAACTCTTAATTTTAAGTTTACTAAGAAGAAATGTCGGTTGGCTAAAAAATAGCTAAAATATAGAAAATAGAAAAAACAATGCAACATTGTTTTACTCATTTGTGCTTCACAATTTCAACAATTTTTGAGAAAAACACTATTAAACAGTTTAGAGTCCTAAAAAGTAAAAATAAAATCAAATTCCTTTAACAAAGTAATACCCTTCTGTCAAATTTGGTGACAATTTGTAAAAGCCACTTTACAGTTCGCTGATGCAATTTTTCTTGCAATTGCACGAAAGGCGATTAAGTGTATGTTGCCGCAAGTCGTATTGTAGCTGTAATTCTGAGCGAAAATGGCTGAAATGAGCGCCTCCAATCAGTGTAAAAATTTCTAGAGCAGTGTTTCTCAACCTTCTGTAGAGCGAGGAACCCTCAAGCACCATTGTTTTTCTGAGAATATAAGATATTCAATTTTTTATCAGAAAAATAACATACTATTTTTCTAGCTTTGAAGTACATAATTTATAATAAAATTAAAAACTGTAAAAACAAAATGGTATATTAATCACCCAAAAAAACACATGCATTATTAGTCATTAGGTTATTTTTTATTGACTAACATTTCATCTAAGGCTTCGATGAAATTCTAAGGGATGTTGAGCTTGTTTTCGTGAGACAAAATCAGGTTTAGTGTTAGAAAGTTGTATCCGTATGTCTGGTTCAGTTTATTTCTCTGTAAAAGCATATTTAAAAAAATCTTACCTCACAACGGTAAGTTGTAGCAAATAAATGGTAGTTTTTTACAGCACAATTGAAAATTTCTTTGGTATTTACATCTAAGCTGGGCCCAAAACTCAACAAAGTGTCTAAGTTATAAGTAGTTTCTATATTCCCTCAGCTGTTATATCAATAAGCTGTTCAATTTGTTTTACTGATAGTAATGTAAATTTTCCATTGTGAGCATTACAAAGAATGTTGGAAACAGTACTTTGAATGAAGTTTGTAAATTCTAAAGGTGGTTGATTAATTCTAATTTAATTTCTGCTACGAATATTTTTTTTTTGCGGGGTACTTTTTAAGAATCTCTTAGCTCCCCCCTAAGGAGTGCCAGCAGTCTCCCCTCAATCAAGTTTGGTTACAACCACTGGCTCCCCTCAATCAGACTTAGGGTCCATCCTGCTCTTCTTCTCTTGGGGTTCGCATGGTGGCATTGCAGCCCATATTGGACGCTCTACCACTCTCCATTAATTATACATTCATTCTTCGTCATTCATTCCACGTCGTCGATGGATAATCGCTAGTCAGATAAGTAGCTCTAAAAATTATAGAACAGTGGTGCAAGGACCATTTACTGTCTATCAATCCTAAGAAGACAGAAATGGTACTTTTTACAAGGAAAAGGTTGAAAATGGAATTAAAACCTCCAGAAGTCCTAAACACAAAACTAAACTTTGTAAGAGAGGTGAATTACCTAGGTCTCACCTTTGACAGCAAGTTAACATGGAACTCGCATTTAGAAAACAGAGTTAAAAAAGCATAGAATGCTTATGAACAATGCCGCCGAACGGTGGGGCGTACCTGGGGTTTCTCCCCTATAGTCATCGCATGGACTTACACGGCTGTCATAAGACCTAGTGCAGTTGTCTAGGTACCGAAAACCCAAAAATTAATAGCTATCCGTAAACTAGAGCACATTCAAAGAACAGCATGTCTCAACATAAGAGGAGCCATGAAAACAACCGATTAGAGCAATTCTTAGTCTCATTCCCCTTGATATTTACAACAAGGAGGTTGCTCTGACGACAATGACACGCCTCCGCACGGTCGGAATAGAACCTGGCGTAAGATCTGGTGAGGCGAGACGTCACTATTAGCAGGAGGCGCTGGATACGCTCCCACTGTTTCAAGCGAACATGGACTCCATCTCACCGAAATATATCTTTCATAAGCCATATAAAGTTATAAATGAACAAATAGAAGAGCCGGAAGTGGCAGGTTTGATTCATATCTACACCAACGGTTCTAAAACAAAACAAGGCTCAGGATGTGGAATATACTCCAGATTCTTAAACCTAAACATAAAATGGGCTGTGAGCAATAGTGCCAGTGTAGTTCAAACAGAGCTAACGGGGATTTTCATAGCAGCAAAAGAAATAACCAGAAACAATATCACTGGAAGGAACATGCTGCTCATCTATACACATAGCAGACAAGCACTACTCACCCTGAACACGAAGCTTTGGCCGAAGTATCCATCAACAACGTGGTCACCTTAAGATGGATTAAAGGTCTCACCACATTGAAAGGTAACTGTCTTGCTGATTCACTAGCCATGAAAGCAACTAACCAAATACTTTTTGGACCTGGCCCTTCTATTGGCCTGACAAAATCGGTAGTGACAGACCTAATCAAAGAACATTCCCTTATGAAATTCAAGGAAAGATGGGATGAAACAACAAACTGCAGAGTTGCCAGGGAGCTCTTAAGTTATCCTAACAACACTGCAGCAAACAAATACTTGAGTATGACTAGACAGAATCTGCGCCTAGTCACAGGCATTCTAACTGGTCATTGCCAAGTACGAAAGCATCTCCATGTGTCCATATCATGGGGCTGTCAGAATCCGCACTCTGCAGAGGGTGTAAACAAGAAGATGAGACCATTGAGCATATCCTTTACGATTGCTCGACGCTTTCATTTACTAGAAGATTTGTGTTCGGTGTTAGCCGATACACCGGCCGATATAAGAGAAGCACCTTTTGGCGACGTAGCGACGTTGTCAACTACATTAAATCTGTAGGCTGGCTCACAAGCTAGGAGGTGGCCTATATTCTCAGGAGGATGTACAATGGGCCTAATGAGGCCTAAGTGCGCTCCACACGTTACAGATACAAAAGTCGATCGACCGTCCAGCCGTTACACATCCACGACGTGACTGGAGGAATCAATGCTTGACTGTTTCGAGCATGTGGGGTGATATAATTTACTAATATTTATATTTTCTTCTTTATTTATTTTATTGACCTTTTGTCGCGGAACGCAAAATCCCTCTCTGCGAAATCCTGGAGTTCCGCGGAACCCAAATTGAAAAATTGCTCTAGAGTATACATTTCTGGTATTAGATATATTTTGTGTTACGTTACTTAACTCAACTCATTGGAATTTAAAATAATGAAAAAATTATTATTAATTACCGATTAAATGGTATGTTTTTCCTAATTTGCTTGTTATATTGGCGAACTAGTCTCTTTAACTAAGTTGGTGTATACCTATGTTTGGTGACAAGTTGACGAACTTTTTACAATGCATTCCGAAGTATAATGCATATAAAAATGTCTCCTGTGCTCAATAAGAATTGCCACAATTTTACTTGCAGCAAGAAAAATTGTGAACTGTAAAATGGATTTAAGAGAAAAAAATCTGTTCCAAAATATAATATATGTTGTGTATTTCAAGAGTATATTTTTTAACAATATCATAAAATTATGTCACATTTTTTTTGTATATAGGTACCAAATGGCATACAAGACGAAAAATCCTGACACCAGCATTTCATTTTTCAATTTTGCAGCAATTTATAATGATATTTAATTCGGAAACCAAGAAATTAGTTGAATTTTTGAAAAAAGAATCCAAGAAACCTTGGATCAATGTGGTGCCGTTCATTTCACAATTCACTCTCAATTCAATTACAGGTAAGAGATAAATGATATTATTAATAGTAACAATAATTAATGGACCGTTAAATATTATTTCTAAACTATGGAGTATAAAGGTAATCTGTTAATAAAACGTTTCCCTTAAAATGTATGAAATTAAGATGGCATTACTGTACCAGAAGGACGTCGAATGTTGTGTCAGTCGATAATTAATTACACAATCACACCAATAATGTCTATAGTTTTATATAGATTGCTCACCCATATGTAAATAGTACACTTCAATGTACACTTTTTGATTGTTTCTGCCAACAGTGGCGGCTCGTGACCAAAATTTTGGGGGTTCACAGAATATAGATATCAGTGTACAGATGTTTGAAAAAACTTTCAGTGTTTTAAAAAGTTTACAATATACCTTTCTAAAACACTGACAGTTTTTTTCCTACATCTGTACCGAGATCTATAATCTGCTACTGTGAACCCCCAAAATTGTGGTCAGAGCCGCCCCTGTTTTCCAATATATTGCAAAGTTGTAGTTATTTTAGTTGTTAATGTAGTACTTGTATTTCTTATATATTTTAGGCCAAATCTTGATTTTTATTTTATTGACTAGACTTTTTATTGGTTTTTTAAAATTAAAAATTTAAAGAATAATGTTTCAATGAAAATTAAAATAGTTTATATTTTTTTTTATTTATTTATAATCGTTCCAAATATACAATTTTTATTTGTTTTTCAGTATCTTGTAGAAGTAAAATTTGAAAAATATGTAAAAAGTTTGCACATCAACTGTAATTATAAAATTATCTATTTCACAAACATTCCTGGTGTTCTTGTCCTTTTTCCAAATATCTTTTATCATTACAATTTTTAATTAGAAGGTATATTCGAGAGACGCTAAAATGGTGGTTTCCACCTTATCGAGACTTAGGCCCACAAGGGTAAACTCGTAGCGTAAAAAAATTAAAAATGATTTAACTTGGAACGAAAGACCGAAAGTCGATAGTATTATTAAGACGTTGAATTTTCTGGTTTGTGAAGCATTGGCATTACTTGGGTCAAACTATGTGATGATTTTGACAAGCCTTGATTTTTAAAACCATTCTATATCATCTTTTGATTAAGATTTACAAACTTGTTCGAGCAATTTATCCAATAATAATTGGCCCCTTTACCTCTTAAGCCTGCTCACGTAAAATATTTGGGCTCCTTACTTCGCATATTTATCTAAAAATATTTGGTTTCTTTTAAATATGTCCATGTAAAATTATATGATCTCTTTACTCCATTAGATTTGTTCATGTAAAAATATTTGCACCCATTGTTGCCTAAGCCTACCTACGTATAAAAATATAAAATGGTTTCAAAAAAGCGGCAACATCTTTTTTCATTTTGATAAATTTATTTATACCAGTTCTTTGGGCAATGCATTTATCGTTCTGATAGTTTAAAAATAGTAGCGTTGGACGACTACTAATGTATTTTTTATATATTTTTTCAAAATTATCGGTAATTAAAAATTTGCGAGTTGTTTTTGTCTTGGTTTTGGGAAAATTTACTAAAAAGCTAATCAGTCTAGTAAATCACTAATTTTCATGCAATGTATCTCATTAGCCGGACAAGCTTCTATTATGCCTATTATTAAAGACTTTAAGAAATAAATACCTAATTGTAAGGTCTTGTATATTACTAATTTTCATGACAAGCACCCGTTATACCTATTGAATGCAATTTAAATTTTATATTAGTATATTAGCATGCCGAAGCACTGATGAAACATGTATAATTTATAATTTTACTGCCATTACTTTCTGCACATACAGGTGCTTGCACATAGGTGCCTAACTTAATTTATAATTTTTCAAAACATTTGTAAACATCCATTGTTATTAAATTTAATTTAAATAAATAAATAAATAAATAAATAAATAAATAAATAAATAAATAAATAAATAAATAAATAAATAAATAAATAAATAAATAAATAAATAAATAAATAAATAAATAAATAAATAAATAAATAAATAAATAAATAAATAAATAAATAAATAAATAAATAAATAAATAAATAAATAAATAAATAAATAAATAAATAAATAAATAAATAAATAAATAAATAAATAAATAAATAAAATAAATTATATTTGAAACTACTTTGAAACAGTATCGATACCTTACTTGTCCTTGCTAATATTAAATCGTCCCTACTCGATAAACAAATTCAGTATTAAAAGTTTCCTAAAAGATAAAAGACTATACAAAAAAAACCATTATATATCATTTATTTGATCACCCCCCATTCTGACCACTTTCTCAAACCTTATTTACTGCTTTTTGGTAGACACTTTTCGAGATAAATAAACATAATAATATAAAATTGTCCTCCTTTTCTCTTTATATTCTAAACAAAACAAAGTAATCCTGACAATGGCTACCAATCTTAGAATGCTGTCATAGCAGTCAAAACTTTAAATCGTTGGTATGAAGACTAGAGATAAGGAGGCGAATCGGCATGCTCAAAATACGGTCCCAAAAATTACACGTCAATTGAGCTTTTATAATTAACCGCATGGGCGCTGGTACGGTTTACGTAGTTCAAAATACATGACTTCTTATGGGAATTATACATAATTTTGTCAAAAAAATAAAAAACTTGTTTATAGCTAAATAAAGCACAGAACATACTGTTGTATTTATTTCTAAATAAGTCTTACATATTTTAATTTACACATTATTTACTATTTATTCCTATTTAAGTAAAATGCAAATTATTGATAATAAGTGTTGAAATTTGATGGGTAGGGCTAATTATTTTTTAATTAAAGCTAAATAAGGCTGAAGGCATACGGTTTAAATGAAAATATTTAGTCAGGGATTTTACAAAATTTTATGAAAATAATAAAAATCAAATTGTTTATTGCTAACTAAAGCACAGAAAATACTGTTGATTTTAATTATTGTAAATAAGTCTTTGTTTTAATTGCTAATTAAAGTACAGAAAATACTGTTGGTATTAATTATAAATGAGTCTTTACGTTTAACATTATTTAATTTTATCTAAATAAAATGAAAATTAGGTATGACCAAATTTGAAAACGTTTGTTAAATGGTGAAATTTGGTAAGAACAGTTTTGTGGTAATTTTGTATTCGACAACTACAATTTCATCATCCTGGTGAAGTTTCTTCAGCAATAGGTTCTAGTATTTTCTTCCTTTTTTTTTATTCTAACAAATTCAGTTCGGTTCAATGGTGGTTTCGTCTTTTCCTAATACTGGACAAGTATGAAGGAAGATTCGGGAATATACATGGTATTGATTCGTTCTTTAATCTCGGCCTTTCTCTTTTTATTTTGTTAACAGTACCATTAGTTAAAATAGTCTCATCAAATTTTAAAATATCATCTTCTAAAAAGTGTAGTTCGCAAATAGAATCATAACTAGACAGTACTTTATCAGCCCTAGGAATCACATGCTGCCATTGTTCTAAACGTTTAGGATCCTATAAAAAATATTTGCAATGACTAAATTGGAGTTCAATAAAGAAAAATAACAGTAGTAACTCTTCATCTAACATCAAAAAACATAAAAAAGCAAATTTTCTTTTCTAGTAAGTTAAATTTAATGTGTAATTAGTGTTGTTTGTAAGTCAGGATTTCTGACTTTATTATTTTTTATTATAGAATTGTGTAATTAAATAAACTACACTACGTAAGATACGGGTTGTGACTATTTTACAATAAATATATATTATTTAGAAATAAATACATTATTTTACTTACACTAGGAGCTTTAAAAAGACTTGGATTTTTATCTCCTTGTGTTTTATTTAATTTTATACCGGATTTATATCCCGTTTTTCAACCCGCAACGAAGCAAAACCCGCTTTGCCGTTTTTTGTTACTTATTGTTACTTGTCGTCAGGTTCTTTATTTCAGCTTATTTTTATTCTTTTAACTAAATTTTAGAAAAATCACTTTAATTCCCATTGATTTGCATAGAAAATAGACGTCGTTATTTTGCCACCCGCCAACTACAGTAGTTATATTTATGTATATTTAATAATTTAAAACACAGGAATATTATTATTATTATTATTATTATTATTACTATTATATCTGACATAGTTGCCATGGTAACTTTTTTGTGTAGAACAAATAAGTGTAAATAACTTTGTTTGGACCTTACGACTATACCCTATTTGAACATTACTAAGAGGGAGTATTTTCTCAGAAATATTTTTTAATATGTTTAATAAAATAAAAATATCGAATTATTTTTTATGACAAAACATTTTTGCGAATGTACTTCCTCTATTATTGTTCAAATAAATGATGTGTTTCAAGTCTGATTTACTGACAAATGTTATTTTTTAGAAACATCCATGGGCACGGCTTTGAACCTGGAATCAGAAGAAGACAAAAACTACGTATCCGCTATTTACCAAATCGGTAGAATAATGTACGAAAGGTTCATGCGACCTTGGCAGTATTTCAGTATAATTTTCTACAACTTCAGCTCGTCTGGTCGCAAAGAAAAACAACTGGTCAAAACTTTGCATAATTTCACCAACAAGATTATCGCCAAAAGGATGAGCACTTTCGAGAAATTCGACGTACCTGATGACAATGATTCTTATAACTATTCGAAAAGAAAGAAGCTTGCGTTTTTGGATTTATTGATTAATGCCAAAATTACCAACGGCAGCATTGACGACCAAGGTATTAAAGATGAAGTTAATACGTTTATGTTCGAGGTAATTTTTTTTCTTTAAAATACTATTTTTGCGTGATTTTACCAATAACGTTTGGTACAGGAGTTGAATCTAGGATCTACCGATACACTAGATTAATTCCAGCAGAATTTACGAGTTAGTGGAATAAGTTTAAATTAGAAAATTTGAAATGACAAAATTTTGTAAAACGATAGTTCGTAGTGTACAAATTTGAATGACAAGCCTTCTAATTTATAAAGGTTCGTGTTCCAGAATGAATTAATTCCTATTTTATTATTTAAATATTCGCGCTTTGTCTCAAATCGCTTACTTAAAACTTTGGCCCACACATGCGCTTCGTCTAACTGTAAGACAAGTGAAACGCCGTTGGACGAAGAGTACTACAGAAATTGCCGCGACGAACGCCATGTGGTGTGTATGTGCCGTTAAATCCGCTATTATAAATCCTGTATAATAAACGTTGTTATATAAATTGTGTAACCGGGCCCGGTCTTGGCTACTGGACGAATACTACCACCTACTTCATCCGACGAACCATATGATGCAGCACAGAAGGTAAGCGCGTTTGAGACACGTTTATCTTATTTTTTTCGACTGTTACAATCAGCCCTTTTTTTACGTAATATTCCAATCATTCTATTACATTTTTTTGGTCCTTCGAGTACTTTAATAACAGTTAGAATTAAATTGTTGCATTATTATAACTGTGGGATTTTTTTTTGCGAAAAATTCGATTTAAAATTTTCTTTATTTTTTAAATTATCAAAAGCGCTATTCAAAATTATAGCATATCTGCTAAAATTAATCAGTTCTTACTAAAAAAAAATCATTTAGTTTGCATACAATATTATTTCAATAAGTATTAAATTTATTGAGTTAATTGTAAAATTTATCAGGTAGACATATTGGTCATTTTTTTAGTCGAGTCGTGCTCAAGTTGTTCGACATCGGTAGTGTACACAGGTTCCAATCAATCGGCCTTCAAGTGGCCTTCATTTATTATTATTATCGCCTTTTCGCTAATTGTCGCTCTGTTTATCAATCACCGCTTTGTCGTTTACTCCGCTACCGTATATTTCGTTATTTTTGAAATTTGTGAAAAATCGCCCGCCTTTTCGCCGTGTTTCGTATCGAGGTGAGCTTGATACCGCTGCCGCTACATTAATATTGCCTTTTGATCAGCTGATACAAATAAATTTGGTTTTAATTTTGTTTTGCTTGCGATTCGATTTATTTAATTTATTACAATGGTTGAAAAACTTGTTAAATATAAAACTTTAAGAACTTCTTGCTTAAATGAAATAAACGTAATTAGTATGCTCGCTGATAAAGCGAATAGTAATAAATCATTCAAAAATGTCTTTAAAGTAAGGTGCGCAGATATTGATAGTCTTAAAGAGGATTTTTTTAAACATCATAATAATGTTCTTGCCACATTGTTTGCTATCCCTGAAGATGCTGGGGGCGAAGATGCTACCAAAGAAATGTTTTTAGAAGAATTTTATAAGATTAAAGCATTATTTTCGGAATTATTTGAATCTGATACTCAACCAGTAAACGCTAATCAAAATACTGCTTTGCATAATTCTACACTTTTTCATATAGATCCAAATTCATCTCATATTCGTTTGCCGGTGATTGAATTAAAGAAATTTAGTGGCGATTATAGAAATTTTCGCTCATTTATAGACCATTTTAATAATTTAGTTCATGAAAAACCTCATTTATCTAATATTGAAAAATTCGATTATTTACTCTCTTGCTTGGATGGAAAACCATATTCTTTAGTTCGGCATTTGCCTTTAACTTCTAATAATTATCAATTAGCTTATGATACTTTACAAGAGAGGTATGCAAATCCACGAAAATGTGCACAAGCTCATTGGAATGAGATTGACAGCACGTCTAAAATTGAATCGAATAATCCGCACGCTTTAGAAAAATTACTTGATATTTTTAAAGAAAATATTGCCGCTCTAGAAATCTTAGGTTTTCCGGTTGAACATTGGGATTTCATTCTAGCCATGATGTTACTTAAACGACTTGATAATGAAACTAAACTACGTTTCGAACTTGAACATCGTTCTTGTCAGGTTCCTAGCTATAAAAGTCTTATTAAATTCTTAAACGAACAATATTTAGCTTATGATAATATTGATTCGGACTCGCCATCCAGTTCAAATATAAAAAATAAACCTAAGATTATCACACCACGTCCGCGTTCGTTTTTTACGAATACTGGCGCTAAATCGCCTAGTTCTAATTGTATTCTTTGCAAGGAAACTCATTCGCTTTATAAATGTCAGAATTTCGCTTCAAAGTCGCCCTCTGAAAGACATGCCTTCTGCAAATCTAACCATTTGTGCTATAATTGCTTGAGTAGTTCTCATGACCTGAGGTCTTGCAATAGTACTCAAGGTTGTAGATATTGTTTTTCAAAATCACATCATAGCTTGTTGCATTTTGATCGGCAAATATCTCAAAATCACCGCCCTTTGGACCGCTTGCCTCCTACTTCGTCTACGTCTCTGCCAAATTTCACCAGTACTAGTACTTTAGGAAATCAAATTCTTACCGCTCAAGGAGTAATAGAATCAAGTCGAATTTTATTAGCTACCGCCCTTATCGATGTTCTTGATAATCGAGGAATTTACCGCTCATATCGTTGCTTACTAGATTCAGGAAGTATGAGCTCGTTTATTTCCAAGCGAGCTGCTACTCGTCTAAATCTTGCCCAAACCGAATTTTCCGTAGATATTAGAGGTTTAGACTCGATGACATCTACCCTTGACACCGCTCGTGTAGGGGTAACGTGCAAACCCCTTAATCAGCCAGAACCTAAAATATATCTAGATGCTATTATCGTTAATCAAATATGTGATAACCTTCCTGATTCTACATTACCTATTCATAATTGGTCTCATCTTTTAGATCTTAAGCTTGCTGATCCCAAATATTTTACTCCAGGTCCTGTCGATCTGTTACTTGGGGCAGATGTCTTTCCAAAACTATTATTAAATGGACATGTTACCGGAACCATATCTGAACCTGATGCCATTCATACAATTTTTGGTTACGTGATTTTGGGAAAAACTTCTTCAATACCTCGTCCTGTTATGTCCACGTTTTTTTGCAAATCTTCTTGTATTCGAGAACTTAATAATACTTTAACCAATTTTTGGGAAGTTGAAAAAATACCCGAAACTACGACCTTTTCTAGTGATGATGACCTTTGTGAAAAATTGTTTTTAGATTCTTATACCTATACTAATGGTCGATATAGCGTGTCACTGCCCTTTAAGAGTGATCCTCCGCCTTTTGCTGGTATTCGTGACCTTGCTTTATCTCGCTTTCATTCTCTGGAACGCCGATTATTAAAGAATGAAAATTTGTATTTAGAATATTCTGCTTTTTTAAAGGAATTTCTTGACCTTGGCCATATGGAATTAATTTCTGGTCAATCGCTTTCCTCAACCAATGCTTATTATATTCCGCACCACTGTGTGGTAAAGCCGCATAGTATTTCAACCAAATTAAGGGTTGTGTTTAACGCTTCTGCTCATTTACCTAATCAGAAATCTCTTAATGATTGTCTATTTGTTGGACCCAAGTTACAACAGGACATATGTGCTATTTTGTTATATTTTCGCCTTAATGCTTTTGCTGTGTGTGCTGATATTAAACAAATGTACCGAATGATTTTAGTCAATTCGCAAGATTGCAATTATCAACGTATTCTTTGGAGATTTTCTCCAACCCAACCAGTTCGGGATTATCGATTAACTCGAGTTACATATGGAATTAGTAGTGCACCATTTTTAGCGTTAAGAATCCTCAAACAATTAGTGAAAGACCAAGGACACAGATTTCCTCTAGCCGCACATGCAATCGAAAATTACTGCTATATTGATGATTTTGTTTTCTCGTGCTCTAGTTTAAAACTAGCCAAACAGCTGGTTTCTGAGTTGGTTTCTCTTATGAAATTAGGAGGCTTTCAACTACATAAATGGTCAAGTAATAACCTTGATTTGTTAAAAATTCTTCCCGCTTCTGATTTAGCTAAACAACCGCTCGATTTTAATTCGCTTTCTGATGAAAGTTCTATAAAAGTTTTAGGTCTTCAGTGGGATCCTTGTGATGATGCATTCTTCTTTCTTGTTAATCCTGTCCAAAATAAACCTTGTACAAAACGCACACTTCTCTCTGAACTTGCTAGAATTTATGACCCGTTAGGCTTTATTTCACCTATCACATTTTATTGCAAGCATTTAATTCAGAAATTATGGCGTTCTGGGTTAGATTGGGATGTAGTTCCAGATGAGTCTATTACTCAACTTTGGGAACAATACCAGTCAGAATTACCTTTGCTTGCCGATTTAAAAATTCCTCGTCAATATTCTACGTTAATTTCATATTCTAATTATTGTCAATTCGAACTTCATGGGTTTTGTGATTCTAGCGAACGAGGCTATAGTTGTGTAATATATTTTCGTATTAAAGACGAAACAGATGCCGTTCAAGTATCATTTATTTGTTCCAAATCTAAAGTCGCACCTACCAAGAAACTTACTATCCCTCGCTTAGAGCTTTGTGGAGCCGTTCTGCTGACTAAATTAATTCTTTATGTTAAAACGAATTTTTGTAACCAAATTAGCTTTATAAAAATTCGCGCGTGGTGCGATTCTCAAATCGTACTGCATTGGATAAAGGGATGTCCCAATCGCTGGAAAACTTATGTCGCCCACAGGGTATCTTTCATTCAAGAAAATCTCTCTCCTGATAATTGGTCGTATGTGAATACTGCTATTAACCCCGCAGATATAGCCTCGCGAGGGGCTCTTCCTTCCCACTTCTTAACCTATAAATATTGGTTAACCGGTCCTGAATTTCTTTACGAAGATGAAAGTTCTTGGCCTACCTTCCCATCTTCTGCTAATGAGGTTACGCTTCCCAAAGAAGAACAACGTAAAATGATATTATTTTCAACATTACTCAATCATAACAATGAGAGTTTTGTAATTTCTATGCTTGAAAATTATTCTTCTTTGACTACTATTCAAAATATTTTAAGTTTCATCTTACGCTTTATCTACAATTGTCAACACCCGCTTTCTAAACATTGTGGCATATTTTCCACCGACGAATTGTATTCGGCCCTTCTTGTTTTGGTAAAAACTACTCAATATACTCACTTTCAGGAAGAAATTGAGTCCAAACGTTTTTCTAAACCTCTACGTAAGTTGAATGTTTTTTTAGATGATAACAATATTCTTAGAGTGGGAGGTCGACTGCATAATGCATCTATATCTTATTCATCTAAGCACCCCATATTATTACCTAGACAAAGTCTATTAACTACACTCGTCATTCGCCACATTCATGAAAAGTATTTTCATGCTAGCTTTAGAAGTACTCACTTCTTACTAGCTCAACAGTTTTGGGTTCTATCCTCAAAACGAGCCATTAACTCAGTGATTTCGAAATGTTTACGCTGTTGGAAAACATCTCCTACCTCTTATCAACCCCCAATGGGAAATTTGCCGCTGTCTCGAGTGTCTGAGGTAAAACCTTTCGGTCGCTCCGCTGTTGATTTCGCAGGCCCATTTAATATAACTATTAGTCGTCACAGAGGAGTAAAAAGTTGCAAAGCTTACCTCTGCATTTTTGTCTGCTTGGCTACCAAAGCTGTACATTTGGAACTTGCCAGTGATTTATCTACACCAACATTTTTAGCCGCTCTACAAAGATTTATTGCAAGGCGTGGAAAAGTCTCACAGATATACAGTGATTGTGGCACAAATTTTATGGGTGCAAAACGCGAATTGCTTTCTCTTATGGAACAGGCCAGCGCAAGTGAAACTATTCAATGGTTTCCTAGCCCCGCCGGAGCTCCTCACTTTAATGGTCTAGCCGAAGCTGGCGTTAAAAGTGTTAAAACTCACCTTCGCCGCGTCGTAGGTGATCAAATTCTCACATTTGAGGAATTCTATACAGTTCTGACACTTATAGAATCCATATTAAATTCTAGACCACTAGTTGCCATATCTAATGATGTCGACGATATCAACGCCTTAACGCCCGGTCATTTCTTGACCATGGAACCTTTAACCGCATTTCCCGTTCCCAGTTTCGAACACGTCCCCCTAAATCGCCTTTCTAGGTGGCAATTGTTACAGCGCATCCATCAAGATATTTGGCGTCGCTGGCATAAAGAATATTTGCATACCCTACAGCAGCGAGCCAAATGGTTAGACCCTGCTAACACCCCCAAACTTGGTACTTTAGTTTTGGTTAAAACCGATAATTTACCTCCTAATAAATGGTTGTTAGGCCGTGTTACTCAACTGCATTTTGGTAATGATAACATAGCCAGAGTAGCTACGGTAAAAACACAAAATTTTATTTTAAAACGGCCATTGGTAAAACTGTGTCCACTACCTAATAATTAATTTTTTTTTTATATGCTACCTGTAGTATTTTATAATTGTTTTTTTGGTTTAATTCTATTATTTGAACTTTCCTTTTTTTTGCTTTAATATTTAGTTTTTATTTTGGGGAATTGTCTAATCAGTTTAAAAATGTATTATTTACATTTTTTCGGGGCAGGAAATGTTCCAGAATGAATTAATTCCTATTTTATTATTTAAATATTCGCGCTTTGTCTCAAATCGCTTACTTAAAACTTTGGCCCACACATGCGCTTCGTCTAACTGTAAGACAAGTGAAACGCCGTTGGACGAAGAGTACTACAGAAATTGCCGCGACGAACGCCATGTGGTGTGTATGTGCCGTTAAATCCGCTATTATAAATCCTGTATAATAAACGTTGTTATATAAATTGTGTAACCGGGCCCGGTCTTGGCTACTGGACGAATACTACCACCTACTTCATCCGACGAACCATATGATGCAGCACAGAAGGTAAGCGCGTTTGAGACACGTTTATCTTATTTTTTTCGACTGTTACAATCAGCCCTTTTTTTACGTAATATTCCAATCATTCTATTACAGTTCGAATAATAAAACTTTAGATACAAAATTTAAAGAAGATTTTTTTTATTACATAAAATGCGAAAAAGTTAAAAACATTTTGCATTGCACCTAGCTATATTTCAGTCAACCAGCAATTTATTTTTATTATTAACTTAGGTAAACTTAAGATGCTTAAAACTAAGAGTTCACCCAATAGTACCTTCTTTTGTCTCTGCTGATGAACTATACACTTCACACGCGCACTGTGTTTTGCTTTTACATTCTTTAACATCACTTATTCAAATGGTTTGGTCCTTCTGAGCCTTCTCATTAGGTATCGGTTATCTAGGAAATGCACAACTTCAATATTGACTGACGGGGTCATGCATTCTTTTTCATGCTTTTTTTTGCGATGATTTAGGCAGTCTCAGATCTAGGTGAAGGTCTGAGTTTTCTGAGAATTTTTCTGAGAATTTTCTGCATATGTGTTGAGGAATGAGTTTCTCTGGCTTCAGTATTAAGTTGCGGCTTTTTTTCAAAGACAGTTCTTATATCTATACTTATATAACACTAATTTTTGTAATAGTTATTAAATCAAAATAAGTAAAAGATTACAAAGCAATAAATTACACGAACTAAGGCATGCAAAGAACATGAATTTGAATGTGACTGATGGCGATTGATGGCGAGGGACGATAGATAATACAAGAAAGCTATAAAAAATAGTGATATTCAAGCAGTTTAAACATTGCAAGTTGCCAGTGTTTCCGCGCTTTGCCATTAGGACGTGTGCAATACCTACTAGCTACTTTTAAGGTAGATTACTTGCATTTTAAGGTAGGGCATTGTCCATATGTACTCCCCTCTGGCTACGGCCCTGAACTGAGCCCTTTAAAGGTTTATGTTCCTATATCAAAATTTATCAATTCCAGTATTATTTATTGCATTTATCTTATTTTTGCAGGGTCATGATACAACGGCAATGTCAATTTGTTTTACCTTGATGTTATTAGCAAACCACAGAAATCACCAGGTAAATTTACTAGGTACAAACAAGAAAAAGCATACCTCTTTAATCTGTTAGTAGGGGAGCCAAAGTCACTTTTAGGTGTGTTATTCACATAAGGCAAAATTACAAAATTTTCGTTTACTCTTACCTTGTAGACCATATAAATATTTTTCTGCAGTCCATTCAGTGGTGGAACGCTTGACAAAGCCTTACAAAACCGTGAGAATAAACTTGTGTAAAAGTTATAATTGCCACTCGATGATCAAGAATTTTTTTTTTTTCATTATCATACTTACAATTTTTTTCTGAACCTTTATCAAAATAGTGCAAAATAAATAGCGAAAACATTATCAGACATTATAAATATATTTAAAATTAATACAAAAAGCAATAATATTTAATTTTAAGAATTTGTATCTGGGCACAAAAATCTTAAAAACTAACTCTGTATGTTTCAATTCTCGAGTTCTTACGTAATCCGCGTCACAGCATACGTCACAAGTCATGTGAACACTTATTTTTAAAACGATTGGATAAGACGTGTCAAAGCAAGCGACGCGACCTCAACCCGCCAGTTTCAGCTAACGACAATCAGAGTATCAGTATCTCTTACCAAAACCACTTATTTTTGTCGTCATCGGCTCGTCCATATTTCCCACCATAAGAAGGTAACTCAGTTTTTTTACTGCCAATTGTAGTCAGAGAATGATGTAGAAAATATGAGGGGTGAGCACGTGCTCAGAAGAAAAATTAAATAAAAGATTAATCTTATCGGGAACTGAAATGCAAAAACCAAAGCTTAGTGCACTAACCAACTGAAATACGAATCTTATATCAAGTTAATTATCCAATCAAATAATTATATGATGACATACAAAGGCTTTTTTTAAAACGCCTTTGTCTTGAGTTCCACCGCTAGTGCGTCTGCAGCAAACTATTCGCATCTTCTACAAGATAAGAATGAACAAAATATTTATAAATTAGCCATGCGCAAATGTGTAACAAAAAAGTGTCACTGGCTCCCCTACCATAAAATATAATTACAGCTGATAGGTGTAGTATATCGCTAGTCATTTGTTCGCGATTAAATTTTTTTTTATGAAAACCAAATTGTAAAAATTTACATAATATTACAATAATTATGCAGGTACATATAGTATAAGGAAGCTAAAAGAATCATCAAGACATTATGAATTAAGAAGGGGACATAAAACAACTGCAGATTTTCTGATTAAAAATAACATGCTTAGGTAAAATGTTACTCGTTTCCGAAATACGGGGTTTTAAAGTTGATAATTCAAATATTATTATTGGGTCTAATTTTTTGAATACTTAGTATAATTTAACTAAATTAGATACACCCATCAGCAATATCAGTTAAATAAACTGTTCCAATGGAGTATAGCATGGGTAAGTAACATATTCACCCTTTTTAAATTTTACGCCAGTGTCTAAAAACTATTTCTGGACTATAATTTTAAATTTGTTGATGTTTTTTTACATAAATTATGTACTCCTGTCGGAAACATGTAAAGTGATTGGCATTCGAGATATTCGCACACAAAAGTGGATGCTCTTTACTTATTTATTTTAATTTGCGAAAGTTTTCAACAAGAGTTATTTAAGAAGATAAATAAAATTATAGTCCAAATAAATGTTTGCACAGTGACGTAAAATTTAGAGAGAATGAAATTGTTACTTACCTATGCCGTATGCCAATGACAAAATTTTTTAACTTATTTTTTTTTTGTGAAATCCTATGACATTAAAAACGTCTACTGAATTTATTAAAATTATACTGAGTAATAAAAAAATTATAGATATTATATTTTTTTGCGAATTTTCAACTTGTATTTTGGAAACGAGTAATATATTAATGGTCTTAATTTTTAATCAGATAATCTTCAGTTGTTCTATGTTCTTAATTTAGACTAGACTTTTACGGTTCTACCTTGAACCAGAAGCAAGAGTTTTCAAATTCCACAGACAAAAATAAAAAAAAGTATGAGAGGTTTTTTCGAGAGCTTTTATTTAGTTTGTTATGCTATTATATGTTATGACTAACCACATATAT
This sequence comes from Psylliodes chrysocephalus, assembly GCA_927349885.1. Taxonomy (NCBI): domain Eukaryota; kingdom Metazoa; phylum Arthropoda; class Insecta; order Coleoptera; family Chrysomelidae; genus Psylliodes; species Psylliodes chrysocephalus. The sequence goes on from OV651821.1 coordinate 38,156,578, forward strand.
TTTTTTCTTGATCCAACACAATGGAAGAAAGATATGTGGTTAGTTGGTTGCATGAAACAGAGAATTAAATAGGAAATATGAGGAAGAATATATTATGTATACGTCAACAATTTATATATTTTTAATAATTTGCTAATTTTAATGACATTACAGGATCAAATTTACCAAGAAATAATCTCGGTTCTCGGAGAATCTAACATGAACCCGGAACTGAACGATCTAAACGAGTTGAAATTTATGGAGCGTTGCATCAAAGAAAGTTTGAGGTTATATCCGAGCGTACCGTTCATAGGAAGGACTATGGAAGAAGATACGATTGTAGGTGGATATCTGATTCCTAAAAATACACCGACAAATATCCACATATTTGATATTCATAGAAACGAGAAACATTGGCCGGATCCAGAAAAATTTGACCCTGACAGATTTTTGCCGGAAAATTGCGTCAATAGACATCCGTTTGCTTATGCTCCATTTAGTGCGGGACCCAGAAATTGTATAGGTACGTCAAAAAAATAACCCCTACTAAAAATACGTAACGTTCAAAAATCTTGCCTTAGAGCTATTTTGCAGTTTTTTCCTTGTCACAAGTAAAATTCCAGTAATTCATATTGAAATGTCTGTCTGTATAGTTCGGAATTCAAAGCCAAAGTTCGCCAACTTAAGTTACTAAACAGGTACACGAACTTAGTTAATAAAGCAGGTTCGCAAATACTTATACAAAGCAAATTAATGAAAACATACACCATAATAATTTAGCTCTCCAGAAAGTTTGACGTCAAAGAATATACGCAGCTTCGCGGTCAAACATGATGGGGGTATTCGTTCTTCAATAAAAAGAGTGATCCACAGAAAATGCCTTTAACTAGGCCATTACCGACAAATATAAAAGATAATATGAGTGATGTCCGTGATACCTACGCACGGATCTGAATTAAATCCAAACTGACACTTATAAATAGAAGAAAAATTATAGCATGCGCGAATTTTTTCAAGGCCTACTTATATACCATTTTTCTGGATCTCAATACAATTTTTTTGGTCTAAATATTCATAAAGTAGATAAAACTCGAAATCGGTACCACATAACCAATTTACCAATTTATTTTTATGTGATTAACTAGTTTCGATTAATTCTGATCATTATCCGATTTGTAAAGTGAGAAATTTCTTGTTAAATATATAAAATTGGACTAGACTAAGAACCGACTGCAACAAGGCTAATTAAGTAGTATGGTGCCGATAAGCTTCGACAGATCTTGAGAATGTAATCTATTAAAATTATATCATTTTTAAATTACACACAGACTACAAAAGTTATGGGGTCATTAGCTATTGAGAGAAATAACAAGCGTTCTTGTCGTCATTATGACGTGATTTTTTGGTGTAACGGTCATTAGATGACGTGAAAATAACGTTATGGTAACGTGAGAATGTCACAGCGAAATGATATCTGTCCATATCGTCGTTTTGACAAATCGATGTCACGTTAAAGTAACGTGTATATCGGGTGTCCTAGACTAGGCAAAATGACGTCATTTTCACGAATCTATCTAATGTCAATAGTACGTCTATATTGGGTATCCCAAGGTTGGGTGGAATTATTAAAAACACCAAGCATATAAAAGTTATTCTTTCAATCCAAAAAACACATAATATATTATAAAAAAATAAATTACACTGATAAATAAAAAAGTCATGAGCAAGAAACCAGAAGGAATAAAATGACAAAAGAATATTAGAAAGAAAATTGTAGATTTAATTTTAATTGGGGGTGGACGAGCATGCTTTACGATTTTATCATCTTCAGTATCATCGAATGACAGCTTTCTAGTTGGCAACCGTTTTCTTTTGGTAGGAACTTTATCAGCCTCGGAATGTAGATCTGAGCTAACTTCGACTTTTTTTAATTTGGTACGTCACTTATTATATTCATTTAAAATAAAATACTGAAAATACTTAAAGACAGAAAGTAAATTGTGTATCTAGTTGTAAAATCTGAGGGGATTACTTCACCAGAGATTTAAGTAGTAGCTTCAAAAAACTACCTTCTCAGAGGTATACATATAGTCTGGGTTAATAATAAAAAGTTATTAAAAAAAAATCATATATCCTGTGAGATGATATAAGGTATCTAAATCAAGTGACCCCCTACAAATCTTTGGTTTTTAAATAAACTGTTAAAAAAATACCTTGAAAGAACTCCTAATCAAAAAAAAGCATAACATTTCTTACTGGTCTTATATTTCTTGCCTAATAACAGCTTTTTTCTTTATAAAGGCGGCTAAAAGACTTAAAATAACTAAGATATGTTTGCTCTTTATTCTTGTTAAACACACAACCGATTAGATCATTCAATTGACGCAAGGCCTGTTAGCTTAGATGGTTAGAGCGTCAAACTTATCAACTTTGCCATTTGAGACTTGGCGAGCGACCGCGTTCAAATCCTAGCGGAACCAGAATTTTTTTTTGTTTTTTTAATTTTTTTTTTGTTTAGAAAATATGAAAATTGAATAAATACGATTATTGTTGATTATTTTTTTAAATACATTTAAATTATTATAATAATAACCTGGTTTTATATTTTTTGATGAATTTATTTTGTGGTCGTAGAAAAAATATTGTACATCACTTGTTTAAAAAGTGATTTTCCACACTCGTGTGATAGTCGCACTTGGCTTGTGCCTCGTGCGACAATATTTCCCACTTTCCACACTCGTAATGTAATATACTATAACTTGGCAGAATATTAATTTTTTATTTTCAATTTTCAAATTGGTTTCTTACTACTTGAGCACAAGGTATTCCAGCCTTCATTAATGTTTGCTGCCATCTTGCAGTTTTGACTGTGTTTACCGTGTGGTCTTTTTGATTTGTAGTTTTATTTCTTATGATGATAATATAATATGAATTTTTTTACTTCATAGACAGAATGAGTAGAAACGAAATTTGTAATAAATAAAATCAATAAACCTACATGATTTAATTGAAAATATAATATAAACATTTTTGTTTTATATCAATATTATTTTTGTGTATTTACGATGACATCGCGCTGAATATATCACTTATTATGGTAAAATGATTTGAATGAAGTGAGTTTGCCAACTTTTAAAACTGAGTTAAAAATATAACTTACATAATTGATATTTCTTTCCACATACTTTGATTACTATACGAGGCAAGAGAGAGGTCCGACACGCCCAACATAGGGCGCGGCCATTTTGAACCCTGTGACACAGTTTACAGCTAAAGAATCAGATCGCTCACTCTGCGTCGGCACTTTTGATCTCAATGTTTCAGTTTATACACTGTGCAACTCGGATAATACAATATATGACAACCGCCTATAATAAAACAGCAGTCTTCTGCGTATCCTGAATTTGTATCCCTGGAGTGGATGTTATTTTGGAACATTCAACTGGTCCGAGTGAGCTAACTGATTCTTTAGCAATAAACTGTGACTTCAAAAATAATATTCACTGACACTGACAGCAGCAAGCAAAATATCAGGTGCATTTTAATCATCCGCTTCTGCTTCCGGAATTGTCGGTTTAGTCGTTTTAACCTGTCAGATTAAAACAAGAAAACCGACAATTCCGAAGCAGAAGCGGATGATTAAAACGCACCTATTAAAAATATTGCGCCAAGATGTAGGCAACACGTAATAAGGGTTCAAAATGGCGGAGTTTTCTATCTCCTTTTAAAAGACACTCAGAAAGCTGCGCAGTGCGACCATTCTCCGTATAGTAAAAGAAAATCATCAAAGTATGTGTTTCTTTCATATTCTAGTGAGTTAGTTTAAGTAACAACACAAAACATGTTAACTGTCAGAAATGTATATCCTACGTATTTTTAAAGTGATTGGCAGCACTTATTTCAGCCATTTTATCTCATAATTACAATGCGCTAGTTCAGTGTGATGTCATTTTGGTTCCACTGACATTTAATTCTAACCAAACTTTTAACAAAAACTTCAATAAATTTGACATATACGTTTTTACTGTTTTTATTTTATTTCAAAATATTGTTTACAGGTCATAAAAAATAGTTTAGAGGTATGTAATTGGTAACTAAACGATTGTATATTTGATACATGCTATCTACTTACTATAGGAATATATTTATAAAAGTGAAAAAAACGATATAATTTAGGTAAACAAAACGAACAAAACGAACTCAAAAAATCTTCTGTCACTTTGTCGGTGGAAACATAATTACATCATCACTGAACTAGCGCATAACGACTTGCGGCAATTTATTTTTAGCTCCCAGCTATTTTCTGCAATTCCAAAAAGAATTGCACCAGCTGATCGAACGTGTAAAAGTGCAAACGTTCAATATGAATAATGAAATTCCCCACTTTTTTTCTATATAAATCTTTCTTGTGTATAATTAAAATTTACTGATTTACTTATTTAACTCTACACATTTAATAATTTTTAGGACAAAGATTTGCTATTTTGGAACTGAAAGCGGTTTTATGTGGAATTTTAAGAAACTTCATTTTGGAACCTGTAGATAGACCTGAAACGCTGCAATTGGTCCCTGATATCGTCCTTCGAACTGCCAATCAAACGGTAAATGTCAAATTTACGTTGAGAAATCCTTAATCACTCATTTTCAAGCTTTAATAATTTAAGATATAGATCTAATGTATTATAATTTGTTATGCTGCGTACTAAATAAAACAAAAAACTGTACATAAATAGAGTTTGTTAATAAAATGTTTTATAATGTTTTTTACTCCACGATTTTATGATTTCCTTTTTTAATTTTTAGACTATCATATGTATGATAAAATATACAAAAATTCCCAGATAATGAAATTTAAAATTATGTCAAAATTGAAGTTAGCAAAGCTGGACGATTTCGTCTAGAAAAATTTTATTGTGAAATTATCAAGGATGTTGTTATTTGATTTTTAAGATGATAGATTGACATTAAAATTTTAAGTTGTCAGAGGGGAATTTAAAAAAATTCAGGACAGATTTTCTTTGCAGAGGTATAAATGTTGTTAAAATTAGAAATTGATAGAAATTGTAAAGATAGTTGTTATTGAGAAGTTAAAAATAAACAAAAAATATTAAGAAACGTAATAGAAATTTTATTTAAACAAAATTAAATATTCAAGACAGAATTAAACAGAGAGAGTAGAGAACATTATACGGTATAAATAAAGCAGAGGAGCCAGGGCAGAGAAAAGAACCAACAGTAGGAGCAGGAGCAGGAGCAGAGCAGCCAGGGCAGAGAAGAGAACCAACAGCAGGATCAGGAGCAGAGCAGTCAGGGCAGAGAAGAGAACCAACAGCAGGAGCAGGATCAGAACAGCCAGGGCAGAGAAACAGAAGATTTTTTTTAATTTAACTGATTTTTAATTAATTTTATTTTTTTTATACAAAATTAATTTTTCTAGAGTTTGAACCCGCCCAGTTTTGAGATTTGGTAGTTGTAGAATATTGTTGAAAATCCATATACTGGGTATTTCCAACAAAAATTTGGCAAGATGCCTTTATCAAAGCTAAAAAATTAGCCTTTATGGAAGGGGTCTTTTGTGGATTAAAAATCCAATAAAAAAAGGAAATCGTTTAAAAATATCCCATATTGGAAGCAATGATGGATTTTTGCTAGATGGTTCTTTAATGTTCGAGTTAAAGAAAACAAACGACTACCATGAAAAAATGGATGGCCCTATGTGTGAAAATTGGTTTCAGAACATTATAAAAAAAATTTCACCTAACTCCGTTATTGTTTTGGATAATGCATCCTATCACAGTCAGAAAAAACAAGATATTTTTAGACTTTTAAAAATATTATTAGTCTTAAATCCTTGAAAGCAGAATTACTCGTAATAACATGGCAACAAAAACAAATTTAAAAAATATATTTTAGACGAGATGGACGAGAGGAATTGAAATTCTCAGATTGTCTCTTAATCACGAATAGTTAAATCCCAATGAACTGATCTGGTCACAATTAAAAGGTTATGTTTCTCAAAACAACATTTAAATTACCTGATGTGCGAAATTTGTTTTTGAAGGCAGTTTCAGATGTAAATGGAGAACATTGGAGAAAATGCATTGATCATGTTAAAAAGGTAGAACATTCATGTTGGAAAGTGTATATATCAAAGGAAAATATTTCATATTTATCTTTGAAGATGATTCAGGAATTAAATGATTTTAATAAGAGACAGAATCTTCATAACCTTATTACTGAAAATGTGACGTCCTCAATCCATAACGTTTCCTCGTGGTACCAACCTATTATTACCATGTATAATAATACATTGCTACCAACTATTATTACAATATGTAACATCCCCCTTCTTACTAAAGTAAGTAACCTCAAAACTATGAAAATTGTATTCTACAATATTCTTAAAAATAACAGCTTAAAATATGAACTTACAACTAAACATTCTTATTTAATTTACAACTAACCATTAAAGTACTCAATATTATGGTTATTGTTTTACGAGACTTTCTTGAATTACAATTTAACCTAAAACATACATGAACATTCGTAACTAACATTATGAAGTATTATTCATTAAATCTTGCTGGTCTACGTACAACATGACCAGACTTTGTGGCAACCCTATCATTTATATCAACTTGATCTTTGTTCTTCTCTTTGTCAAGATTATCCCTATCACTTTGTCCCTTATCGTTACAAGTTTGACTGTTGTCAACAACCTGTTCATCATTTACTACACTTGTCATTTCCTTCATTTTATTATTAGAATGTTTAAGAAAAGAGGTATTTCTTCTATAAGTGCCTTCATTTTCACTCTGCACCATCATTAACCTAGGTGCTTGATGAGCACACACTATTTTACCCCTCTCCCAGAAATCTTCTTTTCTTATTTTCAGTAAAACATTGTTACCTTATTTAAACACGGGCCAATTTTATGTGATCTTATCATAATTTTGTTTAACCATATTTTGTTTTTCAATCTTTTTGTCATACACATCAACTACTTCTGGTTTTAGTAATTCACTATCAACAGGTAATACAATTCTTAGTAATCTACAATTTAAAATTTCCGAGGGTGATTTGTTAATGCCACATAAAAGCGTTGTTCTATATTCTAGTAAAAAATAGAACAATTCATCATCATTTGCACACTTTCGTTACATTTGTTTACATATTCCCACGGCCTTTTCAGCTAGACCATTGCTTTTAGGATATCTCGGACTTGAAAATATACATTCTATATTATAATCGTTCCAGAATTGTCTAAACATTTTGCTATTATAGGGAACATTATCTGACAAGAATTTTTGGGGCAGCCCAATGTCAGTAAAAATCATTTTCAGGCATTGCAAAATGTCTTGCATTGATTTACTTTTTAATTTATGTAACTCTATCCAATTGCTATAGAAATCAACTAGTACTAGATATGACTGACCTCCATAATCTAATATCTCTGATGCTACAACTTCAAAAGAAAGTTTTGGCATCTCATGTTGCAATAATGGCTTCTTAACATTATTTCTACTAAACTTCTCACACACTCTACAGTTTGCAACAAACCTCTTAATATCTACAGTCATACCTGGCCAATAGAACAACTTTCTTGCCCTATTTTTTTAGATACCCGCTTATGTTTTATGTAACTGCTGTAACATGTGGTATCGCAACTCTTTGGGAATACAAATTCGATTATTATAAAAGATCACTCCATTTTTTTAAATTATCTCATCTTTGATTTTATAGTATTTTTGTATCTCTCCGTCTTCTATTACTCTATCAGGCCAATTTTGTACACTATATTCTTGAATGATCCTAAAACTATTATTAAATTTTGTGTTCCTCTTTATGTCCTCTAGTCGCGCATTAGATATTGGATATTCAACTTTTAAGCAATGTACAATTTCTAACATTTTTAGATCGTCCGCAACTTTATTTTTAATATAAGAACCGACTGAGTAAATCAGCTATGTACATTCGATAACCTGGTAGGTATTCAATGACAAAATTATATTTTAAAACTTTTTACCTCATTCTTTGTATCCTACTAGTAATTTTGTCAATTCCTTTCATTTGAACCCTATGAATGGCTTGTGATCTGACTATACGATCATTTTTCTATCATAAACAAACTGATAAAATTTATTAAGCGCATAACATATTGCTAAATACTCTTTTTCAATCTGAGAATACTGTTTTTCTGATTCTGATTCTGATAGGCTACGTGAACAAAAGGCAATTGGTTGTCCTGACTGCATTAGACACCCTCCCAATCCATTTTGACTACTATCACACTGAACTATAATCGGTTTGCTTGAATCAAATATTTTAAGTATCAGCAAATTGGTTACAACCTTTTTTAACTTTTGAAATGAATGATCAACTGTCCACACAAATTCAACATTATTTATAACTATTTTTCTCATAGGTGTTACAATTTCTGCCAGCACTGGTATATACTTTGTCAAATAATTTGCCATACCCAATATTTTCATTACCTCTTTTTTATTATTTGGTGTCTCTAGTGCCTTCTATGTATGTTTTGTCAGGTTTCCCCTGAATAGATTTGTCCCAAATAATTAACTTCTTTGACTTTATACTGTACTTTTGTTTCATTAAACTTAACATTAAACTGTCTAGCCCATTGTATAACCTTTGCCAATAACTCATCATGCTCCCTCTCACTCTTTGCGGGAATAATAATATCAAAATAAATTTGTACATCTGTCTCCAAATATTTGCTCATTTGTACGCTGAAAAACTTCAGGACTGGAAGCCAACCCGAAAGGTAACCTCTTGAAACAAAACTTCCCAAATGGAGTTATAAATGTACAAATTTTACTACTTTCTCTGTTTAAATTAATGAGATAAAACCTATCCATCATGTCTAGTACTGTAAAGATATTTTTTTCTTGTAATTTTAGCCCTATTTCTTCAGCAGTTGGAATAGGGTGTCTGTCTAAACAAATATTTTGGTTTAGATACATTGGATCAAGACAAAGTCGCAGTGATCCATTAGGTTTTTCTATGCATAAAATATTGTTAACCCATTCTGTCGGTTCATCTACTTTTTCAAATATATTTCTTTTGACTAAACTATCTAATGTTACTTGTAACTTTGACTTAACTGTATCTGGTAATCTTCTACAACTACTTACAACTGGCTGATAATTAAGTTTTAGTTTGATATTATATTTAAACGGAATATTTCCTTCCCCCTGATAAGTATCTTTATTCATACTAATGAAATTGAATTTATGTTTTCAGCCTCATTCAGTATATGTTTTTCATCTACCTCACCAACTTTTACAACTAGATTTAACTTACTACAAGTATTTAAATCTAAAATGGACTTGCTTTCAAGGTTTACAACTACAAATTTCAACTTAACCTCAACTAACTCAACAAAACACTCAAAGTAATATACTCTAGTGCAATTATCTTGTTTCCTCCATACCCTACTATTTTTTGACTGGTTCTTGTTGTTTCCTTTTCTTTTTTAAGCTGTTTAACATACTTTAATTGGTTCATTTGTGCAGTGAACACCCAGTTAAATTTCATAAAAACACATTATTTTAATATTACATAAATAACATGAAAATATAAATTTGATTTTAATATTTTTATTTTCATACGTGTCAATCTATATTTTTCGGTACATCATTGTCCTCTGGCTGATCGTATCTCTGTGGCACATTATACCTAAGTATACTCTGTCTGTAGCGCATTATGATGAATAAGCCTAACACGAGTGAGACGATATGCCGAATGTATATAACTAAAAAGAGAAGACAACACGCTAACAGATCCTTCAAACTGTCAAAGAACACATTAATTGGCGCGCCGCTCACAAACAAGGTTGCCAAACTAGTGTTGCCAGTCTAGTATAATTCATAATTATATTAGATGTAGTACTTTCTGAGTGCATCAGTGTTCACGTGTAAAATACAGAGTGGCCCAAAAGTCTGGAAACGGCCAATTATCTCGTAAATTGCTAGTTCTAATTGCACAAACTTTGAAGTACATCTCTTTTGGGATACGAAGATTCCAGATTTGATATTTGCAATGTTGCCAGATTTTCCGTTTCTCTTATATTATTAGTAACTTTGGTTTTTCAAATTGATCACCCTGTATATTAAGTCATTATTGGAATCTCTTAATCAATACGAGTTCAACCATATGTAACACTTATCATTTTATGTAGTCTAGAAGGTGTTAAATAAATAAAACAAAACTCTGGCAACGCCTAATTGTCTCATACATTTTTTAATACAAACTATTTTCAACTACATTAAAACGTAACAATTGAAAGATTACACCATTTTTAACATAATGGTTACTTTATCAAGTGTTCAAAATGTGCTTCATTTGTGAGTTGACAGTACCCTAATCGATGATAGAGTGCATTTACCACATTTCTCCAGGATTGTTTTATTTATTTAAGACCTTCCAGACTACATAAAATCATAAGTGTTGCATATAGGTGAACTCATATTGAATAGGAAATTCCAATAATGACTTAATATACAGGGTGATCAATTTGAAAAACCAAAGTGACTAATAATATAAGAGAAAAGGAAAATTTGGCAACACTGCAAATATCAAATCTGGAATCTCCGTATCCCAAAATAGGTGTACCCCAAATTTTGTACAATTAGGACTAGCAATTTACGAGATAATTGGCCGTTTCCAGACTTTTGGGCCACTCCGTATATACCTTGTGTTCCTTGTTTGGGTTCGTTATCAATAAAGACCCCCTTTTTCCCTTTTAATGAAATAGATATCACTGCAAATAGAATTCAAAAAATCTGATACGTTTAAGGAATCTGGTACATTTTTTAGACAAATCTGGTACATAACAAAAACAAATTCTGGCAACACTGTACCAAATAAAACAAACTGTCACTGTCATTAGTGTCATTCCTCTCTGCTATTAAATACTTTAAATAAAAAAATAAGATTATTTTAATTGTGCTTATTTAAAAAATGTGTTTAATTAAAAACTGTGTCTTCAATAAATTGAAAGTATGTATGCCAATTCAACGATTGTTCCCGAAAGACTTCTTAAAGGCAAGGTAAATTAAAATTTTTAAGGTTATGTTGATTTATTTACCTACAATAAAGTTTTACGACGGTAATTTGTTTTATATTTTGTTTCAGTGTCTAAGACCATCCAAAGACTACTTCAAAATTGTCTATTTTGTACTCAATTGTAAATACTATGAAGAAGTAAGCAAAAAAATTGTATTTTTTTTTCTCACAAAACCCGCTAAAAGGAAAAATTTAATTAATTTGATGAGGTAACTACTTGACATCGTTATGGAAATGGAAATGTACAATAAAAATTTAATAAAGATAAAGAGACAAATGGTTTTTCACTTTAAAAGTCTTAATCAGAAAAAAGGATCAACCAGTTAATTTAATATACTGGAGAAATTTTACCTAAGAAATGGTATGTACATTTAAATAATTTACCTATATAATTTGGGTTTGCCTGTTGTAATTATCAATGGTGTTGCCCTTTAAGCTAGATCGTTTGTTGCATACAAACCAGAAATCTTTTATTTTAATGCCCTTTTTGTTATTGCCTTGTTCGTATAATTTAGTATTTTCAAAAATATTAGATGTTATGGTAATTCGGATCACTTTAAGTATTAAATAAAAATAAGGCTGTTGGTAAATTAGTTTACAGTTGGTAATAAAGTATGTCTCGAAAAAAAGCAATAAGTATCAAACATAAATTGTGATTTTGATTATGCACTTAACAAGTCACATCCCACATATCTACATGCTCTGGCTAATCAATCCTGTAAATACATATCAAAACATTAATATATTATCTACAATTAAACAATAATTTGAAAATACAGATGAAGTCGATTTACCTATTTAGACAAAATACTACTATTTTGTTATTTATTAAAACACATTATTTTTTAGTAAACATGTACATGCAAAAGTCTGCTATAAGGGTAGGACATAGCGAGAGCAAGAATACTTTGGAATGTGCTGTGAAATACACTTAGAAAGGGTCATATGGAGAATTAAGTGTGATAACATTTTACGATGTGTATCTCACTAGTTTAGTTCAAACTTTTAGTATCCTTTGATAAAAGAAGTTGAATATTATTGTTGACCTTTTTAAATTGTTTATTTTACCTTATACATTTTTTTTCTACTCTTCATACAGTATTCTGTGAGGAGTATTATAGGTTTACTTTGCCTGTCTGTCCGATGTCACGTTTTTTGTCTGCACGATAAGTCAAAAATGAGAAATGATATCAACTTGAAAATTTTAAGCAAAAATCAAGCTCTATAAGGGGACAGAGGCTATTGATTTAAATCTGATTAAAAGTAGGTGATTAAGATGGGTTGAAATTAAAAAAAAATCCTAAATTAAAAACGAAAAGTGATATCAACATGAAATTTTAAGTAGAAATGAGCTTTATAAGAAGATAAAGCCTATTAATAATGAAAAAATATGAATATATTGGACAGTTAAAGGGGGTTAATATAAAAAAAAATCGTAACTGAAAAACAAAAAATGATATAAACTTGAAATTTTTAGCAAACATCAACCTCTAAAAGGAGAAGAAGGCCTTTTATTATAAAAAAATCTGATTAAATATGGGGGATTTAAGGGGGGTTGAAATTTAAAAAAAAAGAATCAAAAATAAAAAGCGATGTCTGCATGAAATTTTTAGTAAAAATCAAGCTCTATAAGGAGATGAGGCCTATTGATTGTGAAAACAATCTGCTTGAAAATGGGGGTTAAGGGAATCTCTTAAACTGCGAAGAGTATCATTTAAAATTCCAGGCATTATATATCTTTATTTTAATTTGTGTGTGTGTAATATTATGTATTGTGATGGGACTGATCCTATAAAATAAACATTTAAAACATTTTAGTTCTTATTTTATTTGCCAATAAAAGGTATTTCAAAAATATATTTTTTATTTGATATCTGTGACAAATTGTGAAAATGATTAAACTTACAATAAAAACTACAAAATGGTACGTAAAGTTTCATATAAAATTTTTTACACAAAATCAATGTCAAGCCTTCTACATAGCCTGATATATATTTAAAAATAATCTCAAATTATGAAGAAAAGTCAGTTTACTAACTAATGTTTATAGATGGTTTTCAACGTATTAAAAACAAAACAAATATCACACTAACTAAAATATTCATTTATTAATAGTTGTAGTGCTTGAAAACAGTATGATGTTGATAATAATAACTACACTTAATACAAACTCAAATAATAAAAAAAAACAGCGATATTGACTCTTGTACAAAGTTTTGATCCGAACTTACAAATGATAAAATTATTGGAAAAAGTAAACACTCATTTTAAATTACCACGAACCGCCACTGTTTAAAGGTAATACATTGCACTGTGCCCCTGTATCTATCCTTAATGCTATTATTTCATTCTCTCTAACAACTATTTGTTCCCACTCATTTAACTTACTGTTATTACTCTCTAACTTATCTAAAGAAATTGTTTCTATAAAAAGCTTCATCAATGATTTCATTTACTGACCTTCTTACTATATGTCTTTGACTTCCTCTATTATTATTACATGCAAATGCAAAATGCCCGAGTTCGCCATATTTATTACACTTTTTGCTATACGCATAACATCTTCCCCTGGTGTGTCTTTTTCCACACCTCCAACAGTCGAATGAGATTTATTATTTTCTCTTCTGTTCCAACTTTGAGTTCTTCTTTCGGCCCACTTCTCATTCATTGTATTTTTGGTTGTTTCTCTCTTTATTGCACATACTTCTTCTCGTTCTATTACTTCTTTCAGCTGCCTTTTATTCGGTTCTGTGCTTAAACAAATTGGTTCAGCCATTTCCAGATTTAAATTAGTTTTACTTAGCACCTTTGCTTGCAACTTATCATCATTAACTCCTAGTACCAAGCGATCTCTAATTAGTGACTCTTGTTGCTCTCTGAAGTTGCAATTCTTTACCAAAACTTTTAATGTTTTTATATAATTTTCAATGCTTTCTCCTTCTGCTTGTGCCTTCGAGAAAAACACATACCTATTATATGTTTTATTTGACCTTGGCTTACAATAACTATCAACTGCTTCCACTACTTTTCGATATTGTTTTTTGTCTTCTTCACTTAAGTTTAGCGTATTAAAAACATCTAGAGCTTCTTCTCCTGCACAGTTAAGAAATATTGCAACCTTGCGCTCGTCTGTCTTGCTTTGAAGACTGTTCGCTACTATGTATATCTCGAACTTTTGTTTAAATTTTTCATAGTTTTTACTTAAATTTTTGTCAAATACTATTGGACTGTTTGAAATCCATTTTTTCTTTTTAACCTCACGTTTTTTATCGTTTGTAGACTTCTCCAATAATGTATATCAGCTATTATTTTTTTCACATAGATATATCAAGAAAAAATAGTTTGTTCCAAAATCAACAAATAAATACAGGGTTTTATTTAAAATCATGGACTGGGATGGCGGGTACTCTGATGGGTTGCTATGATATACACTGATCATTATGTCCCTATTAATACTGAACAACCACACACAATTTCAAGTTTTAATCTTCAAAAGTACCAGAAATAATTCAATATTAAGTTTTCGTGTATACTCCTGGTATATAGGCAGAAATAACTATGTTGTTTCGGATCCCATGTTAAAAGATAAGGTCCTTCTGCAATTATATCCACCAATTTATATGCTTTTCTTTATGAAAAAATATGCTAAAAAAGGGAATGGCTAATGACAATGGTCCCCTTCTAAAATAATTTCAGGAGCTGCCCTTGATTAAGGTGGTAATTACACCATAATAGCGCACACACTGTGTGTAGACTTAAGGCCATTAGGCCAAAATTTATTTTTTTTACATAAAACTATTATGTATATTGATCAACATTATAATGCAAAGTTCAATCGTAAGATAAATAAATATGACCCAATCTTCTATTTATCTAAGAACGTTAAAATTATTAATCAATTCAAATAAAACTCTTCAAATATTTTTATCATTCAGTCGCGTACCGAGATAAACCCAAACGTGAGAAGACAATAATCGCATTGATTCATATTATATTTAGTATAGTTCCTTTTGTCAGTCACTAGTAGAAGTTTTCGTATTACGTACCTCAATATATTAGAGTAAAAACCAGATAATGAAGCACTTAACGTTAACTACAGTGATAGTTCTGGTTGCAACTGTTAGTACTTTAGACGTACCATGCACTAACCAAGAGCTAGACATACCCACAGACTGGATAGATATGAACAGACTCTGCGTACAAAAGATGAGAACCCAAGTGACAGAAGAACTAAAGGCTTCAATGCAGTACATGGCGATGGGTGCCTTCTTTTCTAAAGATACTTTAAACAGACCTGGTTTTGCGCAGCTGTTCTTCAAAGCAGCTAGCGAAGAAAGGCAGCACGCTATCAACCTAATATCTTACTTACTAATGCGAGGAGGTTTAACAGTAGACGCAAGCAGTTTAATAAAAAGAAATTTAGTACCAGCTAAAACATCTTGGCCTAATGGAATAAGTGCTTTGAAAGATGCTTTGAAGCTCGAAGCTATGGTTACAAGAAGAATACGATCAATAATTGAAGTTTGTGAAAGTGGTACCACTTTCAACGATTACCACTTGAATGATTATTTGATTGGTGAGTTTTTAGAGGAACAATACCATGGGCAAAGAGATATCGCCGGGAAGACGTCGAGTTTGGAAAAAATGATGAAGCAACACGGTGACTTAGGAGAGTGGTTGTTCGATAAAAAGTTATTAAATGGAGAAATCTAATTTGTGTTTGATGAACTTCTACGATTAAATATTTATTGGTTTTTAGCTACTGTTTTTTTTTTTATTAATATTTAATTTCGTTTATGGCTGTTATTTTTTCTGTAAACCTATACCTAGATATACCTACAGTATCGTTCAAAAATAATTTTTAACAATATATCTACAGGCATGGAAATCTAAATGTTGACCCTTCTTTTTACAATGAATTGGACAAAGTAGAATAGTCAGTGTATGGTCGCATTAAGTATTGATTGTGTCACTTATGCCCATATAAATAATACGTTTAATAATCTAAGAACATTTTTATATAAATTTAAATATTTCAAAATTTTATAGGTAGTACTCATAATTTAATTTAGTTTGGTAGAATTTCGAATAAGATATGCTATAACATCGAGGGGTGCAGCAAATAAGACCTATCTAAAAAATCATGAAATATTACAAAAAAAAAATAATAAATGTAATTTATTTAAACAAAAATACTTACCCATCAAATCTACTGTTCCAAAAAACAAAATAACTGGATCTTTAATATCTTGTTGTATACCAACAAAAATATAAATGTTTTAAAATAGACAAAACATAAATACATAACAGGAGCAAAAATTCAAAATTAAATTATGTAGTAAAGTTTTCAATTCACTACCCGATATATACAAAATTTATTTACGGACTATCAACTCAATAAATTTTCTTAAAAAAATAAAAAAGAATGGGCGTTACGGGATTTCGGAGGTTCACCTATTTCATCGAGAATTTTTGGTATAGGGAAACAGGTCCAAATATGGCAAAAATAGATTTAAGGAATTAGAGCAGGAGCAGGCTAGTCGAAAATAGCACGACAATATCTATTTTTTCAACGGAGTCTCTTGTCATGACTAGTGATGTTTTCCATTTCCTTATCGTTCTTTTCAGGTAAATTCCCAGTCAATTGTAACTACAAGATTCTTTATCTCCTCCTTTAGTTGTACGTTTTTACCTCGTAGGTTTCGAGGTCCTAGTCTCTTTAATTTTCTACTGGCACGTGAATACAATTATGGTAGACTAGTTGGGACTAATTTTTATTCCTTCATTTTATTTACATTTTGTCATTATAGACCGTCAGATAGTGACAGGTTTATGTGCCCCATTTTTGCATACAAGCCTCGAAGAGAGTTGAAAAGTACATCGATTTTAAGTAGTGTTGAAGGTAAATTTACCAATGGCTCCTGGGGATAATACATGGATAATTCGATTTTCCCCAACAAAAATGAAAGGTTATTTGTTGCCCATATTTCCACTCAAGCCGTTTTCACTATATAATTAATTAATAGAACTACACTTCGAAAAACCAGAGGCTTTAATGTTGCAAGTGGCTAAAGGGTTGAAATAAGGGCGTAATATTCTAAGGAAAAATCGAGATTTTATTAGATTTTTCCACACAGGCCCATCAAATGCATGAAAACGTACATCGTCAATAGTCCGAAAAATATATTTTCTTGAATGTATAAGTGCATTTTGTGGTCGGAACATTTTTTTGATAAAGAAAATCGAATTTTCCATGTGTTATCCCCAAGAGCCGCTCGTAAATTTTCTTTCATTCTACTCAACATCTATGTACTTTTCAACCCTCTTCGAGGCTTGTATGCGAAAATGGAGCACCTAAATCGGTTACTATCTGACAGTCTATTATGTTAAAAGCTTCTTGCATATGATATCTAACTGTATTATTGTATTTACCTTGTGTCATAATCACTATATCATCGGCATCAGTGGCGGCTTGTGGTAATTTAAAATGGGGGTTCAATTTTTTCCAATAATTTTAGCATTTGTAAAACTTTGTAAGAGAGCCAATATCTCTCAAAACTCTTTTGGCATCGTCCGTTATAATACAATTAAATTTTTAATGTTTTATAAGATTCCTGAGCCATGAAAAGGTTGCTTGATTCCCTTCACTTAGATGATCCATTACTAGAAATGGTACAAGCACAGAAACTACCGTTTTTATTTCATCTGAAACTCGTGACATTTTCGAAGAACCTGTCAATCTAAAAAAGCAAAAATTTACTCTGTTGTTTTGGTTAGTTTTTAGTAAGGACAAACCTTAGAGCCGCCAGTGAATCCTAAAATATGCTTTTTATACTTCGCACAAAGATTTACTCTTTTAGTGAAGCAATTCTTGATTAAATTACATGGCTATACAAAAGCCACTATACCCACCCTGAGTATTGCAAAGCCAAGCCGAAAATAATGGGTTTTGTTCAAATTTCGCCCGGTAGAACAGTTTAAAACTTTATTTACACTACGCCACACTATAAGTAAAAGCAATCGTAATAAATAAATCACCAACAAAATACAAAAATCGGTTATTTTAGATTAATCGGATATTTTCGATTTTTTAGAGACTATAGTCAAATACATAATCGATTCATAAAAATAATCAATTATTGGAAAAATCGAAAGAATCGAAAATAATCAAAAAGAATCGAAAAGAATCGAAAAGAATCGAAAAGAATCGAAAAGAATCGAAAAGAATCGAAAAGAATCGAAAAGAATCGAAAAGAATCGAAAAGAATCGAAAAGAATCGAAAAGAATCGAAAAGAATCGAAAAGAATCGAAAAGAATCGAAAAGAATCGAAAAGAATCGAAAAGAATCGAAAAGAATCGAAAAGAATCGAAAAGAATCGAAAAGAATCGAAAAGAATCGAAAAGAATCGAAAAGAATCGAAAAGAATCGAAAAGAATCGAAAAGAATCGAAAAGAATCGAAAAGAATCGAAAAGAATCGAAAAGAATCGAAAAGAATCGAAAAGAATCGAAAAGAATCGAAAAGAATCGAAAAGAATCGAAAAGAATCGAAAAGAATCGAAAAGAATCGAAAAGAATCGAAAAGAATCGAAAAGAATCGAAAAGAATCGAAAAGAATCGAAAAGAATCGAAAAGAATCGAAAAGAATCGAAAAGAATCGAAAAGAATCGAAAAGAATCGAAAAGAATCGAAAAGAATCGAAAAGAATCGAAAAGAATCGAAAAGAATCGAAAAGAATCGAAAAGAATCGAAAAGAATCGAAAAGAATCGAAAAGAATCGAAAAGAATCGAAAAGAATCGAAAAGAATCGAAAAGAATCGAAAAGAATCGAAAAGAATCGAAAAGAATCGAAAAGAATCGAAAAGAATCGAAAAGAATCGAAAAGAATCGAAAAGAATCGAAAAGAATCGAAAAGAATCGAAAAGAATCGAAAAGAATCGAAAAGAATCGAAAAGAATCGAAAAGAATCGAAAAGAATCGAAAAGAATCGAAAAGAATCGAAAAGAATCGAAAAGAATCGAAAAGAATCGAAAAGAATCGAAAAGAATCGAAAAGAATCGAAAAGAATCGAAAAGAATCGAAAAGAATCGAAAAGAATCGAAAAGAATCGAAAAGAATCGAAAAGAATCGAAAAGAATCGAAAAGAATCGAAAAGAATCGAAAAGAATCGAAAAGAATCGAAAAGAATCGAAAAGAATCGAAAAGAATCGAAAAGAATCGAAAAGAATCGAAAAGAATCGAAAAGAATCGAAAAGAATCGAAAAGAATCGAAAAGAATCGAAAAGAATCGAAAAGAATCGAAAAGAATCGAAAAGAATCGAAAAGAATCGAAAAGAATCGAAAAGAATCGAAAAGAGTCGAAAAGAATCAATTGAAAAGAATTCGTTCATCGGAAATAATCGAAATCGATTAATTGAAAATAATCCATTAATCGGAAATAATCGATTAATGGAATAATCGAAATAATCGATAAATCATAAAGATTATTTTTAAGTAAGCTTCTAGACGAAAATAACTGATTATTTATTTTGATGATCGCCCGGCCTTAACGTTTTTAGCAATCCATTTTGGCAACAAAATTATTTAAGAAGGAAGTTTTATTTGAGTAATTGGAGTTTTTTTATTAACTTATAGAAATCTACTGAAATCTGCCAAAAAAAAATTGTCTACTAATGCTGCGATTGAGAATCCACATCTCAGATGCATCCGATGTGGATTCTCAAACGCGGCATAAAACTAGCCTAAATAGCTGAAAAACTACCGAAAAAGCAGAAATATACCAAACGTGGCAACGTTGAATTAAAGATTCCTAGTCAGAGTGACATTGAAGAAGAACAACAACTAATCGTTGGACCAAGCGAAGTTAACTGTCGCGACGTAATCTACGTGCGATGCACAAAATGATGCTAAAAATAGCGTGGTTTCAAGCAGGTACACTGCTATTTCACGCAGGGTAGCCGTTTCCCCTGTAAATAGTTGGTGACAAGTTGGTTTGACCTCGACAGTAGCGCGCTGAGCGCGTTATGATGAACTATATAATTCGGTACAGTCGGTAAAGTAGAAAATTACTAAGTAAAGCGATTTAAAAAATGGCGGGCTTCAAAATTAATGAAATTTGAAGCAATTTCAAGTAACATTTTCCTATTTTACAGCTTTTACTTACAATAATTGAAAAATTAATAATTTTTAGGTGTTATTAAGCTAAGCTGTTTTCAAAGCCAAAGGCAAGGCAAATTTAATGAGCTTAGTAGGCAAAGTGCTGGTAAAGACATTCTCGTCAAAATGAGCCTCGCACAATAGTTTTTTTTTAGATGTGTAGGGAATATTTAAAATATCAAACCATTTCTCTCTAAGGGTAAAAATTTCTTATTAAGTGTATGTAAATAATATTTATTTTGTTTCTGCTATAGCCCTCAGAAAGTCTAGATACCGCTTGGCGTATACTGTCAATACAAAAAAATGACCCCATTCAAGCTTGTCGCCATGTTAGGTAAATTTATGTTTTGGCTACACTGATTTTTAGTTTGTGTGTTCTGTAATACGTGAACACCGATAATCTGCACTTTGTTATTAGTTATAAGTGAGTGAGACGCACAATTTCTAATTTCAAATTAAGAACAAAACTTTGACAAACCTATTTGATTTTCCTAGATCTGTTCAGACAGGACCGGTTTTATAAAATTTCTCGTTCTTGAAATGTTATTTTTACATGGTTATATATTACTGGATAAGTGGTTTGTGTACATATTGCTATGAGAATTATAGAGAAATTCAGTGAGATTTATGTAATATAATTCAAATTACAAGTAAACCATCTGTTCCTGTTTGGCAATATGGAGAAAATACCTACTTCAATGTCAAATGTACTATTTAAAAGAATGTGATTGTTAACCGGTCATTTATTTATATTATATTATGAAAATAAAAACTCGAATTTTTTAACTAGAGAAAGATATACTTACATCGGTAACAAGGTATTTTTAGAAAAACTAATAGATTACTCCTATTCCTATAGTTTATTTGAAAATGAATAATAGCAAAATTATATAAAAATATGGACCTTTGCCATAAAAACTGTGCTACCAAGCATTTTCAAATAAACTATAATGATAATTTGATTTAATAGAGCGAGTATAAGATCTCACCTGTTAGAGAAATTGGGGCATAGGGAAGAAATTATGAAGCAGGTAAGCAAAGTCATTGCAAAAGATAAATATATAGAAGTTATTTTAAAAATTTGATAAAAAACTAGTGGAACAACATATGGAGTTGTCGCTATCGGAGATCCAATCAGCAGAAAGTAAAAAAAAAACTTTGGGAATGTTGGAAAAGGGCACAGCAATAGGCCCAAAACAATTCCTTGGTTTGTTAATAAATATAATCTGAGATGC
The DNA here is from genome assembly GCA_927349885.1 of Psylliodes chrysocephalus. Classification (NCBI taxonomy): domain Eukaryota; kingdom Metazoa; phylum Arthropoda; class Insecta; order Coleoptera; family Chrysomelidae; genus Psylliodes; species Psylliodes chrysocephalus. The sequence goes on from OV651821.1 coordinate 38,178,036, forward strand.
AAAAAATACTGCTAGAGTGGAGAAGCAGTATTGTTCTAATGTAGAAAACCCAGGGACATATAGCAGTGCACTAACCATAGGCGAATAGTCACTAAATTATACAAGAGTCCCATCTCGATTTTATTTTTAAATATTTTTGAGATTACCTATTATTATTTGTTACATTGAGTTTAATAAAACCACAGATTTCTAATGTATTGAAAGTTATTTAAAAAGGTCCTCTATAAATATATAGAAAATGTGTATATGACTAACTGGTTTTATTAATCTTTTTTTGGGGTAGGTAAATATATTTTGAAAAATTTACAAACTTCTTTTGAATAAAAGACAAAATATTTCTGTTTTTATTAACTGAACAATATTTTATACGAACATAATATTTAAAAGAAAATATTACATTTTACAAGTATCGCATATTTATATGAAATAACTTACTCAATAAGAAAGAATTAAATGAAACAAATTAATAAACAATGGATATGAAAAATTGCTTTAACAATTTAATCCTTAGATAAACTTATTCTTACATATTGCTTTAATCAATTTATTTACTATAAAAGTATATTTCCTATCATTTATTACATATAATAAAATAAAGCATAAAACATACAAACTATAATATGTACCTACTTAGAACGGAACTAATATTGGTAGTAATAGTGGACATTTTCCGAATAAAAAAAAGTAAAAAAGAAGTAACGGTCGACACGTTTTTCTGACTATTGGTCTTTATCAGTACGGTGCAGCCAAGTTCAAAGGATCATGGAACTTGTGTTGGAAAAATTGTACAATAGGTCACTAACAAGGAGCCAATAACACATTTGCCGTTTCAGCTAGTATCCCCAAATTTTCTGGGCTTATACTAAAGTCACAAAATGATTCAATGGTCTTCCTATTGCTATCAGTTATTCTTTCCTAACATTTTTTGGTATGCTACAACAAAACATACAAACTATTTGATTTTGTAAATACACAAATATTTGTGAAAACTTACACATGAAATGTTATTCCTTACTTGTATCTTCTACCGTTAGATGCATTGTTACATTCACGTACAAAACAAAAAGAGATTTTGAAAATCCTGTAAAAATTTAACACCAAACCACAAATGTTTTTTATTAAAATAAAACACTAAACGACTAAACTAAAAAATAATGTTTTAAATAAAACCTTTACTAGAAGAACAAAATAAACAACACAACAGATAATAAAATCGATTATATACGTCGAACGCCGATCTTACGCTTATTACTAAACTTGCGCCGATTCTGTCTTGTCAGTACTGCCAACTTAAAATTTATTGACATTTATTTATCATGGCGCCCATCATATGGGGGGTCAAAATGTTTTTACGATGCGGTATCTAGACCTTCTGAGGGCTATGGTTTCTGCAATTTGGAGCAGCACATGATAATGTAAAATTATAAGTTAATGACATCGTTAAGGACCTCAGTATATTTTTACACCCATAAATTACTTAAATCTAACTAAAAATAAATTAAAAATAAGATTAATCAAATTTTACTTACCTACATTTTTCGCGACTGTCATGTTTTAGTATAACATAACCTAATTTATTAGCAAAGCCAGATTTACACCACCTCATAATATTCAAATTTAGCTTTAACTTTATAAATTTATAACAATTATCCCTGTAATTGATCATATATTGTATTAAAGTGATATTTAAAAGATTGCATTAGTAAAATTATTGATTTCTTTAAAATTTATTCATTTTTGAAATTATTATATGGGTGTAAAAACGGCTTTTATTTAGTGCTCGCAGCGCGTGAAGCGCGATATGATAAACTACAAACAAGGAAACAATTCCCGCCTATTATTCAAACCTTCTGTTTTAGTTTTTCTATGATTTCACGGATCTATTAACCTGTCTTTTTAACATTGATTCTCAGACATCTCTCGCGTTTAATCAACATATTGAACCAACAGACACGATCGGCCTGAGTGCAGTGGGCTACCAAAAAAGTTGATATTAGTACGTACAAAAATAATAAATATATTAAAGTGAATTTATATTATTAAGTTATTTATAAGTGATTTTATAATAATGTGCTTTTATGAAATTTAACTGGATGTTCAATGCACAAATAAACCAATGGAGAAATGCTGAAAATGTTAAGGGTCCAAATATTTTTATATGGGCTGGTCTAAGGAGCAATTGACCCAAATAGTTTTACAATGTAAATTAAACGTCTAAACATCGTCTTTTGGTCTTTCGTTCATAATCAGCACGTTTCTGGTTTCTTCTATGCTAACAGTTTGCCCGTGGGTGATTTAGTGTCGATAAGATTTAAACCACTAATTTAGCGGTCCTTGAATTTATTCTATATTTTAGGACCTACCAAATTTGGACAGTAGAATATTATTTATGCATAGGCAATATATGGATTAATATTAATTTTTGATTCAAAATATGGAATATTTTTGAATATATGATCTTTTTATTAAGAGAGTATCTTCTGGGTTAAATAATATTTCATGAATATTTTGACACTTTCTAACTTTGAATGTAAGAAGAAATATTTTATTTCTAGTTGAAGTTAGGTAATATTTGTTGATAAAATAATATTTGACTGTACAAAAATTTGTTTATATACTCGTACAATAACTGATTATATTTTAAAATTAAAGTAATTGAATATAACAGTAAAAATTAGTGTCTAACAAATTACCTATTTTGTGGTTACTCTGATAAGCAAGACTTTTGAAAATGAGCATTTATATTTTATGACAAAATAGTATTTCCATTGTTTGCAATGTATGGTTAAATTAAAATTTATCATTATGTTTATATATCTAACAATTTTTACGTGGATTCTAGTATTTTTATTATTTTTCGACTTTAGAAAATTGAGAACTAGAATCAGAATATCCAAATTTGTTCACCAACTTCCAGGTCCCAAAAGGTTACCGATTTTGGGAGATCTGTTTATTTTATTTTGGGACGAGGGTAAGTTTTTTTAATTCGTATCTACTTTTCATCCCAACAAAAAGTGCTTGGAAGATAGAAGTTAAAAAATTTAAATTATCTTAAATAGTTGTTTATACTACCACCTACATAGCGACGAAAATTTAATCAAAAACCATGAAGTTTTCGTTAACCGTTAGAATTACAAAGTTGGTTAAATTGGAAAAAAGATGCGAATTTTCAAGGATTGGCTTTTTTAAAATTAAAATATTAGGTTCGGTTTCCTAATAATTTACTAAATCATTATTTTGAAAGAGAGAAAGAAATTTACTAAGCTCTTTTTTGTTGAAGGTCAAATACTGTTTAACACAGCCACATTTTTAAATCTCTATGTTTTTCTTTTTCTTTATTCAATTGTTTTTATTGCAAGTAGATATTAAATTCTATTTTAGGCTTTTTTCAAAATACGATCCCCTATTCCATTTTTATTCTAAACATTTACACATCTTTTTGAATAATAAAAATAAAAAAAATGAGTAAATATATATTTTTAAATATCTAAATACAAATAGAAAATAATAATTGTTGATGTACCAAATCCAAAAGTTGATCATTAAAAAAAATCACATTTTTTTAGGTGACTGTTTCATCAAGTAGGTCCAACATTTTTTTAGATTCTTGTTCCTGGAAAGATATTAAATAAACCATAATTTTTATAGCTAACTTTTAATAGGTACTAAAATGTAGTATTAAAAATATAGTCTTAAATATTACCACTAGCTTCTTCAAACTTAAACATAACTACCACTACTCCCCCAGACTTAAACTCTGGATGCGCCACTGGACATAGCAATATGACTATGGAAATAATTTAAAAATATATAAAAATTATAAATTATAAAAACCAGGAAAAATAATAATTTAATGACACCAGTGATTTAAATTGTTGTGAATTCGAAAATAGAAGTATCCTACAATCACAATAATGTTGCTATAAACAAAACTAATTACCAATATTGCTACAACAGTCGTCAAAACAAAACACGAACTTCTCTATATATGTAACGTGTGGAGGTTGGGTTACCCCCACGGAACTTGGGCCTCATTAGGCCCATTGTGCATCCTCCTGAGATGATAGGCACCTCCTAGTTCGTGAGCCAACCTAGAGATTTAATGTAGTTGACAACGTCGCCAAGAGGTGCTTCTCTTATATCTGCCGGTGTTAGCTGATACTCGCCGAACACAAATCTTCTAATAAATGAGAACGCGGAGCAAATCGTAAAGGATATGCTCGATGGTCTCGTTTTCTTGTTCACACCCTCTGCAGAGTGCGGATTCTGACAGCCCCATGATATCAGTATGCTTTCGTACTTTGCAATGACCAGTCAGAATGCCTGTAACTAGGCGCAGATTCTGTCTAGTCATAGTCAAGTATTAGTTTGATGCAGTGTTGTCAGGATAACTTAAGAGCTCCCTGGCAACTCTGCAGTTTCTTGTTTTATCCCATCTTTCCTTGAAATTCACAAGGGAATGTTCTTTGATTAGGTCTGTCACTACCGATTTTGTCAGGCCAATAGAAGGGCCAGGTCCAAAAAGTATTTGGTTGGCTGCGTTCTTGGCTAGTGAATAAGCAAGACGGTTATCTTTCAATGTGGCGTGACCTTTGATCCATCTTAAGGTGAACACATTGTTGATGGATACTTCGGCTAAAGCGTCGTGACATTCTAGTACTAACCCTGAGTAAATTCGTGGTCTGTTCAGGGTAAGTAGTGCTTGTATGCTATCTGTATAGATGAGTATGTTCCTTCCAGTTATATTGTTTCTGGTTATTTCTTTTGCTGCTATGAAAATCCCGTTAGTTCTGTTTGAACTACACTGGCACTATTGCTTACAGCCCATTTTATGTTTATGTTTAAGAATCTGGAGTATATTCCACATCCTGAGCCTTGTTTTGTTTTAGAACCGTCGGTGTAGATATGAATCGTACCTGCTATCTTCTAGCTGTTTTACTATAACTTTATATGGCTTATGGAAGATATATCTTGATGAGATGGAGTCCATATTCGCTTGAAGCAGTGGAAGCGTATCGAGCGCCTCCTGCCAAAAGCGACGTCACATCAGGTTCTATTCCACCCGTGCGGAGGCATGTCACTGTCGTCAAAGCAACCTCCTTGATGTAAATATCAAGAAGAGTGAGACAAAGAATGACTTCCATGGCTCTGGTCGGGGTTGTTTTTATGGCTCCTGTTATGTTGAGATCTGCTGTTCTTTGAATTTGTTCTAGTTTACGGATAGCTGTTAATTTTTGGGTTTTCAGTACCCAGACAACTACACCGTATGTTAGCCTAGGTCTTATGATAGCCGTGTAAGTCGATGCGACGACTCTGGGATAGAAACCCCAGGTGCGCCCCACGGTTCGGCGGCATTGTTCATAAGCAATGTATGCTCTTTTAACTCTGTTTTCTAAATGCGAGTTTCATGTTAATTTGCTGTCAAAGGTGAGACCTAGGTACTTCACCTCTGTTGCAAAGTTTAGTTTTGTGTTTAGGAGTTCTAGAGGTTTAATTCCATTTTCAATCTTTTCCTTGTGAAAAGGACCATTTCTGTTTTATTAGGATTGGTAGACAGTTAATGGTCCTTGAACCACTGTTCGATAATTTTTAGAGCTACTTGCATTCTTTCGCAGAGTATGTTCTCAAAATTCCCTGTTTGCAGAATGATCAGGTCATCTGCATATGCTATTGTGTAGTGACTGTCATTATTGAGGCGGCTGATGAGGGTGTCGAGGACCATATTCAACAGTAGAGGTGATAGCATCCCTCCCTGTGGACATCCTCTCTCAACCAAACCTCTTATATTCACATCTTTTACACTTATGTTTACTGCTCGCTTTGAGAGCATGTTATGTATCCACCCGCTAACCATTTAAGGAATATTCCTGTTGGTTAGTGAGTGTATTATTTTGGGAAGGTGATTTTATCAAAAGTACCTTCTATGTCTATAAAAACACCCAAGGCGGACTCCTTATTATTTAGGGATCTTTCTCTCCGGCCAGCAACTAGATGAAGGGCTGATTCAGTAGATCTGCCTAGGGTGTATGTATGTTGGTTTGGGTGTAGTGGTGTTATTTTAATCACCGCATCCCTTATGTACCTTCCGTATAGCCCTTTTAATGTCTTCATGGAAAACGATGTCAGACTAATTGGTCAGAATACGAACTTAAACGATCATGTTTTTATAACTTTAATATGTGTAACAATATTGTTACTTTAAAAGTTCTATAGCAATGTGAAATAAAATCAAATTGATTTTTATTCACATCCAAGGAATTACATCTTGAGACAGCGGAGGCCATTCTCTGTATCCATACGTTTCTAACCATCTTGTTAAAAATTTAGGAATTAAAAATTTATTAATTGTATCGTCCACAACTATTTTGCATAAAGATTTTTGTTTTCAAAACTAGTTTGCATTTTTTGCTCTTTCCTATGTGCTAATTCTTTGAAAATTCAAATTAAAGTAGTCCAAGACGGTTTAAAAACATTCGGGATGAAAATGAAAGGAATCGTCTTTTAAAGTACAAATGATCGTCAAATTTTAATTATAAATTAGTATGATATATGGTTGGATAGAGAAATATGCACATTTTATAAATAAGATAAAATAGTAGTTTGTGCAAAAAGAGTGGATATGATGGCCATATCGCACGAAGACGAAATCATCTGAGTGCGATGTGGACAATCCACTTGAGTTGTACAGTATATTTTTTCCATGACCCCATAACGAAAATTTACAAATAAAAAATATTTTAGATAATTAAGACAAAAAAACTAATTTTAAAATAATTTACGACTTTTATTAATTTTTAAAATAAAATAAACGAAAAAAAAAAGTTCACTTCATTTTTCCCCATCCGAGAATCGAACTCGAGTCTTTCGTGTGAAAGGCAAAAACGCTCACCACAGGACCACCTATTCTTTTATTTTTGTTGCTTTAATACTAGTAATTACATTGACTTAATATAGTTTTATTTAAATTAACAAATTATTTATAATTATTATAGACGAAATAAAAACAGAAATGCTATTATTTATTGATTGTACACAAGATTAACCCATTTTAATGTATGTTTATTCATAATAACTAAAAAATATCCTCATAATTAGTTTGACAGAATTGTCACTTATTTAAAATTTTAAAAATAATAGCAGTCGGTTGATCAAAATATGAACGGTGATTGGTGGATTTCATTTTTTTTTGCACTACCTAGAATGGATATGAAATATATTCGTTCAGTTGAAGACAATAGCATAGTTTTTCGTTTTGTAATCTGTGCGTAATAAACTAATATCCATGTGGGTGTCGAAAAAAGTATATAGATGTGTACTTTAAAAAATTAATCTTTTTTTAAACGACATTTGACGTACTACAAAAATGGATTCTAAATTTTAAAAACAAATATGTTAAATAAATAAAACGAAAATCGCCAATTACTGTTTTAGCCGAAACATCTAGGAAACCGGATCTGAAATTTTACTTCTGTACGAACCAATAAATTCCCATTTAACCAACTTTATATCTACAACGCTTAACGAAATCCCCATTGTGTTTAATAAAATTTTCCCTACCCAGTATACAACCTGTAACATTTTTCAGATTTCTATATTTTTTAGGTTATTTATTTAAGAAATTACGACAATGGGGAAAGCAACATGCCCCTTTGTATGTTTTGTCTGCTACAACATTGTTTGTATCTGCTAATGTCACTGGAGCAGAAGAATTTGAGGTAAAAATTAATTTATACGATATTTATATAAATCTCTATTTAATTTTAAAAAATACGAGGTAAAAGCAACGCAATCTGCAAGTTTTCTCGAAATAGTTGATTGCAGAATCGTGTATTTTTAACTACTTTTTGTATTGCTTTATAGAAAATTGCATCTACCACAAAAAACATCAAAAAGAGCCCAGAGTATTTTTTTCTAAACGGCTGGCTAGGAGAAGGCTTGCTAACAAGCACAGGTAAGCATTTTTTGACCGATAAATACCTAATAAACATAAAACCAGAAAAACAAATTTTTAGGTAAAAAATGGCATGTTCGTCGAAAAATTTTGACTCCAGCATTTCATTTTACAATTTTACAACAGTTCATTTCAATTTTCAACAACGAAACCAGGAGATTAGTTGATGTTTTGAAAAAAGAAACTGATAAACCTTACACGAATATCGTACCATTGATATCACAATTCACACTGTATTCTATAACAGGTAGGTTAAAAGGGTGTTGATTCTATTTGGAGTTCCGACCCATGTTTGGCAAAAAAATACTTATGGAATCACCTCGGTGTCTATCCGTCCGTTTGTCACATGCGTTTTAAACTACAGTGAGAATCTTAAGTCTTACCCCCCCTAACTAACTCGTTACTGGAGTCTTGTTAGGAAAATCGCCGAGACAGGTTGATTTTTGTTTTCTACAATGTACATTTTTGTATGATTAGTTTACCCTTAATTTCATCCCTTACTCGAGGGAAACAACCCTTTTGAAAAATTTAAATGGCATGGGGTGGTAAGTGATAGCTCATTTGAAAGGGGGGTTTATTCTCTATTCAATCGTGCAAAAAAATTTAATATTTGCTTCATTACGTGTTGATTTATTCATGTTTAAAAATAACAAAATCTCACAAAATAGGAAAGCAACTAAACTAATAGTGACCTTCTAATGGCAAAAAGTCTTACTTCACGTCTGAACCAAAACCGAAATCATGCAGGGCCGAATTTTAATTCTAAGGATGAGTGTGCTACGTTAATTTCCGTTATTCTGAAACAACAATTAGTCGAGAATTAATGAAGCAAATTTCAAAATTTTTTACATGGTTGAATAGAAAATAAAACCCTCTTTCAAATGAGCTATCACTCACCACCCCATGCCATTTAAATTTTTCGAAAGGGTTGCTCCCCTCCAGTAAGGGATGAAATTAAGGGTAAACTATTTATACAAAAATGTACAATGTAGAAAACAAAAATCGACCTGTCTCGGCGATTTTCCTAACAAGACTCCAGTAACGAGTTAGTTAGGGGGGGTAAGACATAAGATTCTCACTGTATAACGGCTGCAATGTCGTATGATAGTACCTCCGGCTGGAATTTTGTGAAATGATAAATAAAATGTATTTAAAATAAATAATCAACAATAATAATCGAATTAAATTACCGGTTTTGAGCTTACATTAAATTGTAATTAGATGAAACAAAATGGATTTTATGTATTTTGAGGTGATCTTTTCGAAAAAAGGCAAACATAATGTAGCAGTTTTTCGAAAGTGCCGAAATTTTGGATTTTGTCAATTTTTCAATTTTGCGCATGCGCATGTTGCAAATAAACCAATATTCTTAAAACGCAGTTTACGACATTTGAAAGCCTAGAAAAAATGCTAATTTTTATGTCTCCTTAGAAATTTTGATCCGATGCACCGTTCTCGCGGTATGGACGATTGAAATTTGTTTAGTATTTTGAGGCGGCGAAGGTCGAAAAATTGAATTTGTTAAATGTTCAAACACTAAATTCTTCATAACTTTGGTAAAAATTAAGATATTTGAAAAAACAAAAATTCGTTTTGAACTTAAGGGAAGTGACTATTGATTTCCAGAAGGGTGCAAGAGAAATCCCAAAATTGGGCATATGGCGGAAGGGCAAAGTGTACCGCAAGCCTAATTTCATTGTTTGCCTATAACGGCCAAACTATTTTAATTTTTTTATTGCCACTTACAGAGCTTACTCTTAAATATGAACTCTTATAAGTGTGTGAATTTTACCAAAATCGGATTATAATTGGCCAAGATATCAAACAATTTAACAAATTTTTTTTCAAAAGTTTGAAGTGGCACAAAAATGCCGAAAATGCACCCAATGACTCAAAACTTTTTTTTTTTAATACTCTATTATGTTTAAAATACGATTACATTACGGAAAATTCTGCAAAAATATTTTATCTATTTTTTTGACCACTGTTCATTGAGCGACGACCAAAAAACACGGTTTTTGAGAAAAGTTGCCTAAAATTGACGATTTTCAGTTTTTTGGTCTGAAAATTAAGCAAACCCAAATCTCATGTCTTCTGAATGTGTATACAAAGTTTAAAGTGAGTATGTTTCTTCTAAGTTGTAGAATTCTCCCGACAAAAGTCCCATTACACGCGCTCCGCGGGATCCAAAACTCGTGCATTTCTGTAATTTGATTTTTTTGTGATTTCCAGTTTTAAATTTCTTACATACCTAAATTGATTAGGCCTAAAATTAATTAAATTGTATTTTACTGACTTGTTATAAGACGTTTCTTGAGTTTTGTGCAAAAAAATAGAATTACCGCAAAATTAGCCGGACGTCGTATCAAGGATAGCCATGGTCTCGGCGTTCGCTATCCGACAAGTTTAAACTTGAAACGGTCATATTATTACAAATTAAATCGTTTGATAGTGTTAATCGGCATAGATTTTTAATAACCGTGTTCAGCAAGCTCTGTGTACACTTGGTTTTTCGGACTTCTTCAGCAATTTATTGAGTAAGTACGTTCTTAAATTAAGAAAATTCTATCACAGTGCTATAATTTTTTTGTTTCCAGGTTGCAATGGCTGGCCTGTGTTTATTATGTCATCAGAAACTTGCAGAGGGTGAACTTACCCCAATTAGACCGACAGGATTAAAAGGTCTGCAGATGGTCAGCAAAGAGATAGGGGATAATTTTTTCAGTTCTTTAGAACCAGGTTTTATATTGCATGAGAGGTGTCGCAAACATTACGTAGCTCGACGTTACGGAAAAGAGTTTATTTATAAAACCTGGGATAGGCATAAAAGGGCCGCGATCGACAATGCCAAAAAAAGGAGGATGGAGCATCAACCAAGAAGAAAACCAGATGTTAGAGAACAAAAAACAAGCTTTTTCACCAAGTTGGAACTTACACTCAAGCTTAGGATTAATTTCCTAACATTTTTAAAGTATACCTTTTTGTATATTTTTTTGTGCTCTTTCCGATGGCGCAGTTAGTTTCTCCCAATACATTTTTTGTTAGATGTTTTCGGAAAACCCGGAGAAAATCATATAAGAAAAAAATTTAAAAAAAATTACGCCTTCCGGTTTCCTGGGAATTCCCGAAAAATTATGGCAGATTTCGCCGCGGGACTTATTTTATTTGAGAGCACACAAAAAAATACGCAACTTCTCTCATGGGCACATATATCTAACATTTATAATTTCGCCACAAATTCATCGCAAATTTCATGTTCATGATTCTGATCAAAGAAACGAAAAAATTACTTTTTGGTAAAAGCACTTCTGGCGGCGAGAAATTCGCCATTAAAACTACCTGTGCAATGAAATTCCGAACTATTTTTGCCTCCTCTTTCGATTGGTGCATTTATTTTTACTATCAGAATGATACTTGCCCAGATAATTAGCATTTTTACTATGGAAAATTCCGGAAAACCCGGTTTTTCCTAATTTAAAAAAAATTCAAAAACAGCTACATCATTTTTTTCTTTTTTTCGGAAAGATCACATCAAAATACACAAGGTCCACTTTGTTTCATCCAATTACAAATTAATGTAAGCTCGAAGGGGCTTTTTTTCGTTATTTAATTGGACTATAAAAGGTATTTTTTTCAATTTTCATATTTTTTCAAAATAAACAAAATAAAAATAAAAAAATTTCATGCACATTCGACTGCTCGTTCAGTACTTAACAAACTGAGCTAACATCGCATATAGAGTGAGTTATCTAATCAAATAAGTGTATTGTAATTTTTCTATCCCATATTTTTTTACAAATTTAAGTTGTCTGATGTCTCTATTGTCGGGGTTTTAAACTAAATCCTTGCAGATGACACTTCCTAATGGCCCCGCCTACCACTTCACAAAATTTCACGGGAAGTACGGTGGTACTATCTTGCAGCCTCTAGTTCTCAGTCTATTTTACTCAGAGACTATTTGAAGGGTTAGCGGGAAAAACCAACGATGCCCATTTTATAGGAATTTTTAAGGAACCAACTTGTTATGTTGGTGATACCGAGTCCCAAACACATGCTAAATTGTAAACCAAAAAAACAAACGAGGTCCGAATAATAAGACATTTAAAAATATCATAATGGTTAAAAAACCGACGTTGTCCAGGCTAAATACAATGATTTGCAAGTACTAGAACATTTTTGTCACTCAAATACATTCAAGCGCGTAGCTAGGTTGTTTTGTTGGGGGGGGGTAACACTTCTGACATTATTGGTGAATGCGCCTCGTGTTCTCTTAGAATATGGTACCAATGCAATGTCTAGAGTTCATATGTGTATTTCCAGAAAAAAGAGTTAGTTTTATAATGAAGTTTTAATTTTTAATATATTTATACAGGGTGTTTCAGAATAAAGTACCGTAATTTTGGGGATTTGTAGATCTTAATCAATTATAAAGAAAAGCTAAATATAATATAAATATAAACGTACCAGTTTTCATTCTACAGGGAGATAAAGTGAATTTTTAATAAATACATATTTTCTAAATATCTTCCCTTACAGAAAAGACTTTAACTTAAAAATATGTATATGATAGGTAAACGTTATTATTTCGATAAATTACCATAACCCATTAGTGTAGAATGAAGGGCTAAAGAAATACTTTTATTCAAAACTTTTTGAACACCCTATATTTCATAAAATTTAAGATTAATAAATATTTCTTCAGCCATTTGACACAAAAAAGGGACTTCTAGTTGATCTTTATAGACCTTTTCCATTTCCGAGGTGATAGAACTAATTTATTTTATACAGAGTCTTTTGACACCTATCTTAAATATGGCGAATTTTAAATTCAATTTACTCAATTTTGTCAAATGCAACACACTGTATATTATTTTCGCATAAAATTCCTTATAAATTTACCTATCCAACGATACCAATAGTGCTGTTTTATTATTGGAAATAGGAAAAACAAATTAACATAAAAGTTGTATGACCATGTTTAATAAATATTCTTAAATATACAGGGTGGTCCATAAACGAGGGGCTGAACAAACTTATACATTTTTATATTTAATTATTTTCACATCGTCAAACAACTTTAATAGACTTAATTTATTTGCTATGTTGTAAATAGGGTGTTTCAAAATAAGGGGTAAAGATTTTCTCTTTTTTTTAAATGGAATACCCTATATGTCATACCAGCAATTAATTTAAAATTGAGAAAATCGTAACCACACGTTTTGACACATATCAAAAGAATTACGTCAATTTAAATTGTTTGACGATGTAAAAACAATCAAATATGTATTACTACCTGCAGGGTGTTTTGCTTTAAAAAAGTATAGATTTGGTCAGCACCTCGTTTATTTAAGAATATTTGTTAAATATGGTCATACAACTTTTATAATAAACATTTCTTCGTATTTCTAATAATAAAACAGCACTCGATCAATTATGCACTGATGGGACACCCTGTATATGTGTTATTGACTAACACATTGGTATTGTTACATAGGCAAATTTATAGGGAATTTTATGCGAAGATAACATATTTAAAAAAAAATTATTTTGTTTGTAATCGTCCCCATGTTTTATTAATTTATGACTGCACCCGAAGATGGAAAAGTTTTCCGAAACATATGTAGTGCTGTGCTAAACAATTAAACATAAAAAAGACCGAATAAACCAAGACATTTTTTATTTATACAATATACAGTGTGTTGCGTTTGAAAAAATTGAGTAAATTGAATTTAAAATTAGCCATATTTAAGACATGTTTCAAATCACTCTGTATAGAGTAAACCAGTTGTATCACCTCTATTCGTTAGCTTAGTATTTTACGTATGTATATTAGACAATTTTGAAATTAATTTAAACCTAACTAAATTATGATAATTTAATTTGGGGTCTGCATCATTCTCTAATTTAAAAAAAAATTAATTGTTTGGCAGCACTGTAATATTTTTTAAAAATATTCTAGGGTTAAGTACAGTATTCCGAAGCCATTCTAAAAATAAAATATAGGGTGTTCTGTTTAAAAAACGTACATTTTTATTTGTCATCCAAAAATATTTTTAAAATATGTATATTTCGATTCCATATACTTTTAATTAAAACTTTTTTGCTTGTCAATAACACAAATTTAAATATTGAACAATTATGCACTATATGCAAGAATATTATTATTTTAGATGACAATGTTTGAGAAACACTTTGTTTTATTGTATTTATTTTATCTCTCTATTTTTGTTTAAGGAGGTCCTTTCACCACACCTCTCGCCTCAAATGTAAAAAAAAGTTATTAGATTATGACTAAAATTATTTTTTTTTCTAATAGTTGAAGTCCTTATTTATCTAATACTGAACTTTTAACTATACCTTACCTTGCAAATTTTTGAGAATTTTTTTTTAAAAAATGTGAGTATTTGTACAGTGCCTCACGAGAAAGTAAGTCCTCAACAGCAATTCTCGAATTATACTATTATTTATTGATTAGATGGAGTAGAAAAAAAAATAAAAATAAGGTTTTTGAAATATTTAGATTTTGTTTTATACAATAAAATATATATAGTAAACAGTGAAACTTATTAAGAAATTAATATTAAAAAATCACAAAAAATTTTCAAGTAACCTAGTTGAGTTTATGAACTTTTATTCCTATTTTAGGATGTAGATTACGCTGTTAAAATATGACCGCCTAATTTTGGGACACCCTGTATATTACGGAGAAAGTTATTTCATTTAAAAGAATAGCACTTCAATTATGACTGTCATATACCTTAAACAACTACTATAGTTTATTTGAAAATGAATTTTTATGACCCAGGAGATAAACCCCAATATAACATCATAAATCAGTGATGGAGAATTTCTTAAATAAAATGTTTAGCATTATTTGTTCCAAAATAAAATCTTTGGTTTTCTTCTTAAAATTTTTAAAAATACCAATTTATTTCAATTCTTCTTAAATTTTCTAGTCATTTTCATCAACAAAAATTACATACTTATTTTTGTCTAGATGTAGAAAATATTTACAATTCAAGATCAATTTAGTAGCCCTTAACTTTTTAGAAAGGATTAAAATTTCTAATCTGCAGGAGGTGTTATGCAGATTGTAAATTATTTTATTTAAAATTTACATGTTCTGTGATTGTAACACGCAGAATTGTTAGTTCTGTAATAATAGGCGATAAAAAGCGATATTGAACGAGTGAATTTGTGCAATAAAAATGGCACAAACGTCTAATTATACTCCTGCGAAATTAAAGTGCAATTTAACCATGCATATGAAAACTTCAGTGTTAAGCCTTGGTTTTTAAGAACCTTCCGTCGCGAAATTTGCCGACGAAGTTCGTCGACAGAATGCGTTCGCGAATTCCTTTCGCAAAGTTCGTACGACACCGTGTTTTTTTAAGAAGACAGATTGACCGTTTAATTGGACGGAAATGATCAATTCCAGTACGCAAATAAGAAGTTTACAATCTGTGCTGTGGCTATGGAGGGTTTTTTTACAGGTTTTATTAGAGGAAGAATTTGCTGATGAAGAAGACGAGTTGCTGCTGGATATATTAAAAAATGAAAAAAACACTTTTAAAACAAAAAAATCAGAAGGAGTCTATGAAGTACTAATTAAACGACATTTATTTAAAAATGAAGAAAAATTTTGAGAATATTTTTTATTGACGCCAGTTTTATTTGATGAAGTTCTAAGTTATATTAGAAATGATATAGAAACGAAACCTTGCAATAAACACACAAAACCAATTACACCAGAAGAAAAACTAAGTATAACTTTAGGTAAGTTAGTTTAACAATGACTATAGAATAAGTAAAATTAACCAAAAATATTTTTCAATTTACAAGCAAAATTAACAACACGCAAAATAGAAAATAAAATAAATCATTATCAAAAAAGTTCCGTAATAACTACTTTAATATAGTGAATTCTGCTAATGTAATTGTATCTTCGATTGTATCACCTATTGGAGGTTGTGCCTCCACTGAAAAATTGCCGTATGTTTGCTCATGATGGGGTGTATTACTGCCGTCGCCGATCGCGATGGAACTGGGTGTATGTGGTATGGTACCAGACGGTGATGTAACTGCGCTACTAGAAGAATGTATGGAGTATGTTGGTGAAGGAAACTGTAGATAGAAAACTGATCTCTGTTGGTGCTGTCCATACATGTGCAATTGTTTTTCATATATTTTCTTTTAATTCTATGTCCCTGTAACTTTTGTTTTTGACACCATACGAAGGAGGTTTTTTTTCACCAGATCTATCAATTTCTCCCCATCTTCGTTGGAAAATTGGAGCTGTTGATAACTTTTATTGGACATTTTTTTATAATTTTAATGTCCATACCTCATGAATTTCAAACAAGAACTGACAGCGGAATTGCGCTGAAACCAAATATGTTTTGATTCCAACGGACAACGCCAGCGCATTCCGTTAAAAATAAACGCGCAACAGGTTTTAAAAAACGTACGGTTTGGATAGTACATTTTTAAATACGGCGAACTTCGCGAACGCATTCCGTCGACTAACTTCGTCGACAAAGTTCGCGACGGAATGTTCTTAAAAACCAAGCCTTTAAATGTACCTGACTCTTGTACATGAACATTTCAATAGTGTTCAAATATGACCGAAGTTGGAGAAGCAACCATTTATATACTTTTGAAGCAACGAAAGGATGTAAGTATTACAGGAACACCTAAAACGTCAACTGGGAGAAAATCCATTCAAATAGACGGTAATATGAAACTGATCCGAAGAAAAAAGCATTTGTTTTATTTATAAAAAAATACCTAATTTGGATAAACTTTTAGTAGACACTAATGGAGACGAAACTTTGTCAAACGTTAAAAGAGACAAATTGTGGAAAACTTTACATGAATTAGACTTGGTGTGGGAGAAGAACGATAAAAAATCTGCACTCATAGAGAAAGATGAAATTATTTGTTGGAGGAGGCAATATTTAAGGGAAATTAGAAAATTAAGAAGAGAAGACAAAAATATTTTTTATTTGGATAAACATGGATAAATGAAGGACATTTTGTAAAAAAAGTCTAGCAAGATAAACAGGTTAGAATTGCTCGTTAGGCATTTATAAAAGGTTTGTCTACTGGCTTAAAATTTCCAAATGTTAAAGGTCACCGTTTAATTATTATCACTTATATTGGAGGAGATAAAAGATTTGTTGATATAGGTTTGTTAGAATTTGTTTCAAATTCTACGAAAGACTACCACTACCATGAATAAATGATTGCTGATGTTTCAGTAAAATTATATTTATTACCGACCAATTCTATAATAGTTATGGACAATGCCAGTTACCATTTAAGATTAAAGGACAAAGCAAGAACTCTCCGATTGGCTAATAAACAAAGAAATAATGGCAGAAGAGGAATTACTCAAAAAAGAGCTATTGCAGTTATGTAAACAACATTCACCAAAATTTAAGAAGTATAGTGTAGATGAAATAGCAAAAGAACATGTAGTTTAAGTATTGCGGTTACAACCTAATCACTGTGAACTTAACCCTATTGAACTAATCTGGGCTCAAATCAAGGGATATGTCGTGAGAATTAATACATCTAAACTTCAAGATGTTAGTAAACTATTATGTGACTCCATAACAAAAAATTCACCGGATACTTGGCAAAACGCTATAAGACATGTCATAGCAAAGGAAGATAAATTTTGAACTTGATATGTTAATAGAGGAAACAGAAGAACCAATTGTTAATTCTGTGGAAACTGATGATGATGACTCCTTATCAGGCGAAAACGACATATTTATTTAGGTATGTAACTCTTAATTTATATTAATTATAATAAGTTTATATGACGCTAGTACCCGAAATACAAACAAACAAATTTATATGGCTTTACTCCGCATTTCTAAAAATGAAATATGAGTGTTTTATGAAAACATATTTTTTTTGTAAAGAAATTTTTTTTTTTAGTATATCATATGAATTTGGTTGTGTGTATATTTATTATTAAATTTTAAGGATATTACATATCCGATTTTATTGAAATTTTCAATAGTTGATTTAGAAAAAATCCCGAAAGTGTAGCTTTTTTTTAAATCTTTGGTATGAATTTCATTTGCAAATAATGATGAATGAATATATAATTTAGTAAACTTGTGGGATATAATTCTTATCGGTTTTTGAGGTCAACAATTAATTATAAGAATAATACACAGTCCATTCAAATAAGTATATTGAGCATAATACACAGTATGTTCCCCTAGGTTGGAATCATATGGAAAACTTTTTTTTATTAATTTTTGGAAAAAAAGTTATTCTTCATAAAAAGTTCTGTATTATCTAAAACCTAGAATACAATCATAAAATATCAAATTTTTTCAGTGGTATACGAGGTTTGTCGAAAAATATGAGTTTTACTCAAGAGTAAAGTACCTTTATTTGTATTTTAGGTTTTAGACCATGCTCGACTTTTTATAAAGAATATCTTTTTTTCCTAAAATTAGTAATTAAAAAGATTTTCATATGCCACCAACTGTCTGCGTAAATTGGCGGCATATGAAAATCTTTTTTATTATTATTATTGGGAAAAACATTATTCTTTATAAAAAGTCGAGCATGGTCTAAAACCTAAAATACAACCATCATATATCAAATTTTATCAGTCGTATAAAGAATAATGGTACTTTACTCTTAAGTAAAACTCATATTTTTTGACAAACCTCGTATACCACTAAAAAAAATTTGATATTTGATGACTGTATTCTAGGTTTTAGATAATGCAGAATTTTTTATGAAGTATAACTTTTTTCCTAAAATTAATAATAAAAAAGTTTTCCATATGATTCCAACCTAGGGGGACATACTGTATAATGTATACAGTGTGGATGTAAATAGTCCCTCTTCTATTATGTTTTGAACGGATTAATCTTTTTCAACCAAATTTGGCACACTTTTATGGTAGGTACCATAAGTTCTACTTTTTACAATCCTTGTTTTCATTATGACGTCATCTACAGAAGCGTGACGTCATTTGGGAAAAAATTAAATGGGAAGTGAGTTATGTGATACCTCGTTTGAAAGGTATTTTACTTCTGTATCTAGCACTATATACATTTAAATCTTGATATTGTTTCTGTACTTTCACCTTAGCAGTTCATGCAATAATTGGTTGTGGTTAAAGTCAGCCTTTAATAGCACGTCCACTTTAAACTTGCGTAAGTGAGGTGAAAGTACAGAAACAACCCAGACAACACACCAAATCCTAGAGATATTTACAGAATATTTTTTGTGGATATCCAATAATATATCCACAGGATATCAGAAATATTCCGTGGATCTAATATGGATATCCAAATGTCCGTCTATATCCAGAATATAGAAGATATCCCTATGGATATCCAGCAAAATATCTAATGGGTATCTTCCAGACAATACAAGAAATCCCAGAGATATCCACAGAATATATTTTGTGGACATGTAATATAGATATCCAACCAAATGTCCGTCTATGAGTATATCCCAGGATATTCGGATATTCAGCAAAATATTTTATGGGTATATTTAGTAGAGGTTCATAAGTAACCAATGATTATTGAATAACGCCAAAAGAACATAGCAGAGATAAAAAAATATTTTCAACACTCTGCCTTTGATTTTACCCACTAAGGAGAAAGTCATCCTTATTAGGACTCTTCAGCAATAAATGGAAATTCTCGACTCCAGTCTCTAATGGAGTCTGATAGTATACAAATTTCGATCGAACTCAATTACGGCGGGTTGAGCATGAGTAGATGCGAAAGTGGTATCGCCATCTATACTTAGTAAGCAAAATCAAAAATTACATCTAGTGGATATCCACGATGGTTTGCGTTCGCGCCTAGTTTGATATATTTAGTGGATGTCCATGGGTTATTGAATACACCTTAAAAAAATTAATTTTAAATATCTGAACGGTATTATTAGCCACAATGGCGAGCACAATGGCGTAATTTTTTAATAATTTGCTATATAATTACAATTATTTATGGACATTTGCATGTCTATAAATTACATCTCATGGATATAAAATAGATATCCACCATGGACTGGACATTCAGTGGATATTGGGATGTCCAGTAGATATCCAAAGGATTTGGTGTGCTGTCTGGGAAGGTCATGATATAATGACCATATCTTCCCTAATGTTAAGTGGAAATAAAAAATGTATATACTGTTACATACAGAATTAAAATAAATTTCAAACGTGTGTCAGTAGTTAATGAGAGTATTGGGTACACTTTTTAAACAGCGCAGGCGCGGCCGCGGCATATGTCACGCGTCATGTTATCTGTCAACTGTCATGTTATCTGTCATGTCACCTATCATGTCATCTATCAACAGTGTTACCAAACATTCAGTGTTGCCAACCTGCCACCTATCAGGTTTGCGACTCGGCTTGTTACACGGGTAAGCGTTCCAAGATAGTGGCCAACGCATACGACG
The DNA here is from genome assembly GCA_927349885.1 of Psylliodes chrysocephalus. Taxonomy (NCBI): domain Eukaryota; kingdom Metazoa; phylum Arthropoda; class Insecta; order Coleoptera; family Chrysomelidae; genus Psylliodes; species Psylliodes chrysocephalus. Next base: position 38,198,446 of record OV651821.1, read on the forward strand.
GCCGGTTCTTAATCCTGCGCAGTTGCCTGCACCTGGCGACATGAAAAACTGAAGGATAGCCTAGGAAAAGAGAACGAAAGGAAGTTTGTAATTGCAACAACCAGCCGAGATGTGTTGAAGAAGGAAAGAGAGAAGAGAAAGAAAGGGGTGGCTTAGGAGGAGGAGGTATGCAGGAGGATGTCTAACCTAACAAATTTGCCTAATATCAAAGAGGCGAAGAAGATGTCCGTTAAAGAGAGCTAATATTTCAAAAGGACCTAAGTGTCACGTACGAAAAGTTGTCCAACCTTACTACTGGTAACGTGAAGAACTGGAGGAGGAGGCCTAGTGAGGGGAGTAGGCTAAAGTAGAATAACGTTAAAGTGCAATGGCCGTAAGGGCATAAATCATTGCTATTGGAAAAAAAACGAGAGGGTCCGAGCAAAGCCTCGCTACTATTTAAAACGGGGGGCAAATTGCATGTCATTGAAATTAATCTAGCATAACCAAAAGGACCTTAGGTGGACAAACGGATAGATAGAGAGAGACAGACCATCGTATACGATGGCCGCCATCTTGGATCGCTTAGCCGAGTCGCAAACCTGATAGGTTGGCAACACTGTTGACAGATGACGTGACAGCTGACAGATGATATGACAGCCGACATATAACACCACAGATGATAGATGACATGACACGTGACATATGCTAAGCCTGCGCAGTTTAAAAAGTTTACCCAATACTCCCATTAACTACTGGTGTCACATAACCCACTTTCCTATTTAAATTTTCCCAAAATGACATCACGCTTATGCAGATGACGTTGTAATGAAAACAAGTATTGTAAAAAGTAGTACTTATAGTCCCATAGAAGTGTGCCAAATTTGGTTAAAAAATATCGATCCATTCCAAAGATTATAGGGGGGGACTACTTACATCCGCACTGTATACTAATATATAAAGTAAAAAATGATTGTAGAAGTTCAATGCCGAAAAACTGCATTACAAATGCACCCTTTGGAAGCAATCCAGAAAAAAAAACGTAACATTTTGTAAGCTTGATGAAAATTTTTAGATGCAGTTGAAACAAACTCAAAACTATACGTAACTCAACGTTCATTATGTTACTTTAAAGTTTCGACTCCAATAGGACTATTAGTTAAAAAAGTGATGAGTGTTATTGGCTCTGAAAATAAGATAAATGTTTTTCTGACAACATATTGGAGTTTCAAACCAATATAGGCGACAATTTTCGCTTATTTATGTTTTTGTCGTAATAAAATGGTTTGTCATTGAATCAGCAAATATCAATGTATAATAATATAAATAGTTTGTATTTTTTTCAGATTCATCGGGACGATTCATTTTGGACTAATGAAATGAAATCAAGCTAAAAATTTTTTACTACAGCTGTCTCCTACCCGAAATAATTGAAGCTAGATACCCGAGAAAAATGGAAATTCGCAATCGAACACCAGAATAATTACTTTCATATGTGTATATATCAGAATATTCGTAGCCTAAATTTTTATATTTACCTAGAGATTTTGTAAATAAACTTTAACTTAGAATGTCTAGTTTACTTTTAAACCATATATAAGCCCTATGACTTTAAAAAACATTGCAAAATTTACAATTTATATAAAAATCCCGCAAGGCCTGTTTTAATTTTGATAAAATAAATAAATATAAATTAAATGAAAATGAAATAAAATATATTGAAATAAAATAAAAACGCTTCCCTCCGACCATAAGTGCTATCTGTGTATTGTAGTAAATGCGCTTGAACACGAAAAAGTGTTATACGACATGTCCGTTCGTTCGCATTGAAAATATCGCCTGCGAATTGGAATTTGCCGTACGAAAAGTTTGTCTGGCCTAATCTCTTTCGCATTCACAAGCCCCGCCCTCAGTTTCGATAAAAAATTTGAGGTTACTGCATTTCTGCAACGCCGGTGCACATAGAGAGCCGTCTTTATTTTTGATAAAAATTAATTTTGTGTTCCTCGGCACTGAGGTATAGAATTATTGGTTAATTCCTTAGGATTTGCTCATTTAGATTTTATGATGTATTGTATTCGATATTTTTTAGTGTAAATATAGATAAGAAGGTATCAATATTTACTTTTTTCTGCTTTGAACAATCCTGTATATAGACCTGTGCCATAAAAACTGTGCTATCATGCATTTTCAAATAAACGATTTTGCCGTAGTTAGAAAATTATCTGGAAGCGGTAGATATTTTATGTCGAATTTTTATTGCAACCTCAACTTTGATACCTAAATGTACCTACTTTCAATATTGGAAAATATTCGATATTTATTCAATAGACTCTAGGTAACACCTCATTGACTAACATTATACTTTTTAGAGACGTCTATGGGTACAGCTTTAAACATGGAAAACAAAGAGGACAAAAATTACGTATCTGCTATCTATCAAATTGGAAACATAATGCTGCACAGGATAATGAGACCCTGGTTATATTTAGACGCACTTTTTTATAACTTTTTCCCTTCTGGTAGGAAACAATTGAAAATATTGAAAACGTTGCACAATTTTACCGATAATATTGTTTCCAAAAGAGCAGAAAACTTTCAAAAATTCGATATAGAACAAGAAAATAATTATAATTATTCGAACAGGAAAAAGCTGGCGTTTCTGGATTTGCTGTTGAACGCCAAAATTACTTCAGGAATCATTGATGACCAAGGAATTAAAGACGAAGTTAATACATTTTTATTTGAGGTAGGTAAAGCATCAAATAAGTAGGTATATTTATTTTTATAGAATTTAAATAATAAGCGTTATATTGTTCAGGAAAACTACTAAATAGTTAAATACAATTTATTTTCTAATATTATTAAACTTATTTTTTTTAATTCAAATGGGGCAGTTCTAGGTAGGCGTATTACCAATTTTTAAATAATTATATTTATTTTTATACAATATAAATTGAGGATTATTATAATAAAATTATTTTGTTCTGGGAAACTATTAAATATTTAAATATATTTTGTTAGAAACTATCGAACTTTTTTTTTTAATTAAAATGGGGCCTATTTATATCAAGAAGTAATTCTATTAGGCAGGTACAGTATCAACTAATTATATTTATTTTTATAGGTCAACATTATATTAAAATTATATTTTTCAAGAAAACTATTAAATAGTTAAATATATTTTTTTTGAAACTATTAAACTTATTTTTATAATTTAAACGGGGAAAATTGTTAATATCAAGAGCAACTTTGAGACAAATAATTAATTTAATTTTTTTTTGAAAAAGGGAGACTTTAACTAATCTTATAATCTGATCAAAAGTTGATCAATGAGTAATTTTGTTCTAACCCAACTTAACTAAGATTGCATTCTTAAAAACTAAAGTTCTACTCGCTAGTATACCTTAGGATCTGTTGACTTAATTACACTAAAGTAACGTGTAACACTAAACCGCACAATGCTTTGCTTTGTTATTAACACAGTCACTTGGCTAACTCAAACGGTTTCACTCTCTTAAGTTTTATTGTCAGGTTTATGTTGTCAAGAAGCTGGATCGCCTCAACATTCACATGTTGGTGGAGCCGTTGTTCCTGACTCCTAGCGAATCTGGTGATAGTCTGGTCAACAGTGTCCATCTGAAGGTCTCGATGAAGGCCACCGTTTCTAATGTACCAAAAAGCATCGACAATGTTCCTAAATACTTAGTTCTGGAATCTCTGGATTATTTAAAAATTGGTTTGAGGATTGAAAGAATTTTGTTGTATTATAGGTTGGAATGCTTACCAAATATCCAGTTTTCTTACCTTTTAGATCAAATTCTTTTCTTTTTAACATGGACTTCCAGCGAAGTCTTGCATATAATGTAGTACCTAGATATTTTGCTGAGTTAGCATAAAGAATTTGGTTAATTGGTATTTGTTGACCATTTTTTTTAATAAAATTAATATTAACAGATTTGGTTTCGTTTAGTTTATTACGGCATCTGTTGCTCCAGTTATTTATTTGATTAACTGATGTTTGTAGTTTATTTGCAACCCCTTTATGATCTTTGCCAATCGCTAGGATAACAGTATTATCTGCAAATGTAGCTATTATGTCTTGTTTTGGTTGGGGTGTGTCACAAGTGTATAACAGATATAAAGTGGGTACCTAGACGCTTCGCTGTGGTATTCCTGGTTTAATTTCTTTCAATTCAGAGTATGCTTCCTCTTGTTTTATTTCAGAGAATATATCTGGAATGTATGAATCCAGTAGCTCATGCAATACTTTATCAAAACCCTGCGCAACATCGAGGAAGATGACTGGTTCTTTGTTTTCTAATATTTTTGTCAATCGCATTTGAAATTCTATAAACTTGACCAATAGTTGAATGGTTTTCTTCACACGCGAACTGATTATCTAGAATTAGTTTCCTTTCTTCAATGACAGGTTTCAGTCCTTTCATTAGTATTTTTTTTTTAAGTAGTTTCGATAATACAGGCAACAAAGATATTGGCCTAAATGACGAAACTACGTTTAAAGGTTTCTCTGGTTTGGGGATCATAATGACTTTAGCTACTGTCCACAACCTAAGAACATACCCTAGTTTGAATGACGCATTAAACAGGCGGGTAAGTTTAATGGCTTTCTTCGGAAGTTGTGCTTTCTTAGGATCAATATTTGTTTTTATATCTTTTGTAATTTCCATTGTAAAGGTTGATCTGATGAATAAGTCATCTCTCTCTCTCTCTCTCTGGAAGATCAAAGTAGGGCAATTCTTCTCCTTCATTTGGTAGGAAGTTATTGTGTAAGTATTCTGCGAATCTATTAACTTTTTGAACGTTATTTCTAGCCTAGCTGCCATTTGTATTCCTAATTGAAGCATTCTGCACAGTGGGCCTTCTCAATTGCTTTATGGCTTTTCATAGAGAATAATCAGTGACTTTATTGTTTGTCAACTCATTAACGTTATCACTAATAGAATTATTTTTGATTCGTATTATCTTTCTTTTTAACTGATGGATAGCGTTGTTAAGGTTAATTGTATTCTATGAAGCTCTGGTCTGATGCCATTTCCTCCGTAGTTTTTTTTGCACAGATTAGGCCCCTTATTTCTTTAGGATAGTTATTTCCTGTTATTCGTTAAGAAATAGGTGGGCTATTATTCCATGCTGTTTGCTGTATGTTAGACACAAGTAGTTCTACTTCTTCATCTAGCTGTGCTGTTATTATTAACGGAACTGAAAGATTTATTTTCCTTTCAAGATCAAGTCTGAAGCTTTGCGAGTCTGTTCTGTTTATTAGTCTATAAACACTTTCCTTTTGGATAATGGTGTCACTAAAAGTGAGAAGAATGACGAATGATCTGAATTCATGCCCCATGTCTCATCAAATTGGATGTAGTTTACTGAAATATTTCGTTCAACACAAAAGTCTATTAAGTTGGATATTTTATTTCTATCTGTGGGTCAATAAGTTGGTTTGCAAGTTGAATGCAACTAACATTTTAGCTGTGTTATTGCTTTTAGATTTTTACCCTTAGTTGTTGTTAGTCAGGGTATGTTTTGTATTGAAGTCGCCTCCAATGATAAATTTAGGTCTTTGACGATTAAGGAAGTCTAAGAATTGCTCTTTTTTAGCGGTATGTCTTGAAGGACAATATGTAGAAGTAATCATAACATCATAAATTTTAGATTTTATCATTACTGAAGTAGCCTGATAATCTTCAGTCCTGAATCCCGCTTTTTATTCTTAATTACTTTTCTAATTATTACTGCGCTACTCCTACCTACTGCATTTTGGGGATAATAGGTATAATAAACCTTATATCCCTTAAATTTAACAAAGAATTCATTGCTAAAGTGAGTCTCTGAAATTAAGCATATGTCTATGTTTTCTATGTCTAGACTTTCTTGCAATTCTTGTTGGTGCTTCAATGTAGTCAATTGAAATTTCATTCCATTATTATTAGCATATTACTCATCATATTGTCTCTTAGGTGTAGCTCCTATTCTGACATAGTATTTGTTCATCCATTATGTTGAGCTGTTCCAATATTTGGTGGAGAGTATTGGTAATGATTGAATCTTGATTTTGGTCTATTTTATCTTCCTTTTCACCAGATACTGTCTGGCTGAATGATCAAAATTTGTCTATAAGATTGCTTCTATTAACAGGTTTACTCACTGTGGCTGTTTAGGTAAGTTTTGTTCTTTGCTGCGCTATTATTTTTGACTTTTTTGCATTTTCTTGGCTACATCCTCTAAAGCATTTTAGCTTTAATTTTTATTGATCAGGAAAACTAAAAAATAGTTAGGTTTTTTTTGGGTGACTATTGTTTGTAGTCAGAGAGAGATAAGGGAGCCAGTGAGGGGAGCCAGTGAGGGGAACCAGTAAGGAGAACCAGAGAGGGGAGTAAGTGAAAATTTCTTCGTACATATTTACACAAGGCTAAATTATAAATGTATCGTTTATTATTACCCTGTAGAAGATAAAAATACTTAGCTGCAGACACATCAGTGTTGGAGCGCTCGATGACAACGTCTTCAAAAAAAAGCCGATGTTGAAAATGCTAATAGAAAAAGGTTGCTGCCATATTTATTGTGGTGGAAAACCTTTAAGTTTGGAAAATGAAATTGTTATAATAATGTGTTGTATTTACGTAAGGTTCTATTTTTTTCAGTGTATAATTTTTTATTTTTTTTAATTTGGTGTCAACGGCATCGACTACTAAGGCCATTAGCTTCGTGTTCTGTGTAGGCTTTGTTACTGTTTCCCAGCGCCACTTTGGAAACAGCACTGTTAATTAGAACCCAACAGTGAATGGTCGAGTGGGGAATCCTACCAAGGCATCAAAATTAATTTCAAATAATTAAATTAAATAAAAAAATCCCGGCCAACGGTGGGATTCAAACCTGGGAACCTTGGATCCACAGGCAGCGACTCTACCACTGAGCCACCCACCCCTTTTAATATTTATTATAATTAATAAAAAAGCAAAAAGGTATTGTTAGCCAAATAATATCTGAAAGTTTCAAGCTTGCGCTTTTATGACATCATTTTATACACAGGCTACACAGACGTCGTCGTAGAGGGCTCCATTGCTGCAGGGAGTGCAGAAAAGTATTTCTGTGTTATACAAAGTAAAAATGAACGAAATATTTGTAATTTTGGATTACGCAGAAACACATCCAAAAGTGTTACTGGCTCCCCTATCAATAATAAAAGTTAAATACAAATACAAATACAAATACAAATACAATCAACCGCAAAAACAAAATGATATTTGAGGATGTGTAATTGGAACTCAGGGTAGAAAACAACAAATTTTGATGATATTAAGATCTCAGTCGGACTTGAGTGAGTCGTCCTTGAACTAAAATCGAAATTCGGTTAGAAACACCTCTAAAGTTCCAGATGGTTCCAGTGTTACACTGGAATTTAGAGATGGATATTAGCAAATCTGTAACTGTTATATACATCTCTAAATTCACGGGATGTAACCGAACTTCAAGAACGATTCAACCAAGTCCGACTCAGCCAAGTCCGACTCAGCTGTGTTCTGTTTATAAATAATAAGACGAAGTAGGATTTGCAGATGAGTAATAGAGATCATCAATAATGGAATAGGTCTCTATTGGAGCAATTTAAAAATTTAGAAGGATATCCAACCTTTCAAATGTCGTCATATCCAAGAAGAAAATAAATTTACCAACATCGGTATATATAAAATCAATGCGACCGATTATGATTTTAGAACATTCAAATGAAAAGTGTATTATAACTTTTTTGTGTTATTTAATAAATGCATTTTTTTGTTACATAAATATTTAAAAATAATGTAAGATAGGGTTATTCGTCAATTAAATATATGAATTTTTCAGGGACATGATACAACTGCAATGTCTATTTGTTTCACTCTAATGTTACTTGCGAATCATCCAAATTATCAGGTAAGGGCAGATTTAATAAATACCTTGCGTGATCTTTTGAGCACCATTTTCTAACGTATTCCCCTTGATGGTAGTCGCCATTTTGTAGAGCAGAAAAAACTAGTGTTTCACAAAATTGTACTATACCTAAATGGTTGAATTAGAAAAGAATTTGTTTGGTCCCAAGATTAAACGTTTGGAGTCGAGAAAAATCAATAAAATTGGCTTCGTTGAAACAATCTAGTCCAAAATGTATTATACATTGAAAAATAGCGTTGTTTTTATCTATTTTTTAGGAAATGTTATTCCAAGAAATCGTTTCTGTCCTCGGAGCAACCAATGAAAGTCCAGACCTAAAAAATTTAAACGAACTGAAAATAATGGACAGATTCATTAAGGAAAGTTTGAGGTTATATCCGAGCGTATCGTTTATAGCACGTACTTTAGACGAAGATACTTTGGTCAGTGGTTACCTTTTACCAAGAAAAACTATTGTGCATATTCACGTTTTCGACATTCACAGAAATCCCAAATATTGGTCGCTTCCGGAGAAGTTCGATCCTGACCGATTTTTGCCGCAGAATTGTGTCAATAGACATCCGTTTTCTTATGTTCCATTTAGTGCGGGACCTAGAAATTGTATAGGTAAGAAATTAATTAATTAATTAATTAAAGTACATGTTAGAAGATATCAAATAAAAATTTGATAGGTGCTAAACCGGTGGTTCCCACATTATTGGGAATGAAGATTTCTCCACTAACAAACGCGTAGCATAAAAAGAGAAACGGTTTGATTTTGAACGAAAGATCAATAGATGAGAAATATTAAGATGTCAGGCATTGACCTAACTTAAGCTAAACTACGTAAATGTTCGTCATATTGCTAGCTCTGGTTTTTAAGAACCATTCAATGTCGCCTTTTGATTGGCTTTTAATCGTTTGAAGATCAAATGATTTGTGAAAATATTTAGGATTTAAGCCTGCTTGTGCAAAAATATTGCAGCCTCTTACCTCTTAAGTCTGTTCTTGTAAAAAATATTTCCCTTTTTACCTCTTACGCATGCCAGAGTTGGATAGGTGTGATACAGAAAAAACTATCCGAGTACCGAATATCGATACTTACAATGTATCCGAATGCCTACTTTTTAAAAAGTATGGATACTTTTATCTAAAAATATACTTGAATACAAGTATCCAGATCCTTTTTTCGGGTACTTTTAAAGTGAGTTAAAATATTGTTTTTATGCCAATGTTTATAATTTATGAAATCAGTGAGTTTTAAGGCATGTACGAGTACATTATACACTGTGTCCCAGATTGGTGCTGCATGTATTGCTATCTCGGTTATTATAAGAACTACAAAATCGGTTAAATGTGCAATGTTTCTCAGGATTCTATTATCATTTTAGAACTGCTAGTACATTTTGTCAGTTATTTTAGGTTTTTGAATAAATCGTGAAAAACCAAAATGGTGGGTTTTTGACAGTCCTCTGTATCTCGATTATTTGAGGACATACGGTATTTTGGTCTCTAAGTAAAAGTTTACATATTACTTTTCATTGTATTTTAATTCTAACCATTTTAAATTTAATAACGAACATCAAAACAAAAATATCTTAAATACTTGCAACAATTAACACAAGCTGTGTGGCTCAATTTGCCCAAAAACTAATCACTAGCGTCATGCACTGGGGCGTGGCCAAATGCCTTTTCAATTTTATGTTTTACCTGAGAAGGTATCAAGTCTTTTTCTATAAAAGGTTAGCGAACCGGCTTGTGTTTTTCGAAGCACGAATATATTCTGATAACGGCGAACCGGCTTGTGTCTGACGACTGACTTTTATGAGATATGATTGGTGCATTCTGGTGACTTGGCATCATATTTGCCGTTCTCTACCTCCTTCCAAGGATATTCTCGCGCGTTTGCCATGTGACTTTTCAAAGGTAGGATGTTATGTCATAACAGTCTTAATATAAACAGTTTGTAGCTCATGCATGCGACAGAGATGGTCATATCGTGATTTATCAATCTGGAAACTTTTAAATTAATTTAAGGTAGGGTTGGCCTGAGGTGTCAGCGAAATGTGTTGGAAATATTTCCAACACTTTCTTATACTCTATGTTATTCGTGAAAGATCCACATTTATTTCAAATTAAAACAATTATTTTTATTTATCACTCATAATAAATAATCAGTGAAATAAAATCCTTTAAAAAATGTATAAAAACTTTATAGAATTTATTTGGCATTTGAGAATGACAGTAATATACGTAAAAGGTGGTTAACAGTTGACAAGCATGGTTATCTAGTGAATGCATTGCAAAAATGCGGATACATATTTTAACCACTAAAGAACAGAAAATTATGAAAATGAATTGGGTTCTTGGGTGAAATACATTATCGAGAGTAATACCAAAATAGGTTAAAACTTTTTTGACATTTTGTTGATTCTTTGGAAATTTGCACAATTCTCACTTCTGGTAGTATTTAGAAAGATTGTTTAATAATATAGGCAGAAATGTTCAGGGGCGGATTTGCAAATTTGCCGCCTATAGGCTAAACCATATCGCCGCCTATACTATATTATTTGCAAAACTAAAAATAGGCTCTACAATTAGGAATACGGAAATTTTGCAAACGATTATTAGAATCACACAACAAAAACTTAATTCCAGAATATAATAACAAAAACTATATTTACACATTATAGACTAAATAAAAATCGCATTTCCTTTCGTAGTCACACTACACTTTTCATCTGAATTTACTATTTTCGAAAATTTTAATCACATCGTTAAATATAATCGAATTATTCACAATGTCAGATTCAATTCATAAAACTGTTAAATTGTACAATCTTTTTTTAGGCATATTTAAGGCGAAAGAATATTTTGAGCATTTTTAAATCCTTAAAACTATATCAATATTAGAAAAAAATATCATGCAGATTCCGATCCCTAATCCAGTTGCACATATTGTTGATACTTACATGATTTTTGTCTTCTATTATCAAATACTTTTTGAGATGCAATATCTCTTCAACTAGATCGCCTGAAATATCTTGTAAATTTTACATAATTTTGACGCTTCGCTGCTTATACAACAGAGAGATTGACAAATTTAAAGAGAACCTATAAAATCTCGAACTCCCTGTCATTTTCGACGAATTAATTCCATGATCCACTATTTGAAAGGAAAACGTTTATTTTGAAGTCATGCTTAACACCGAACAAAAATTTATCCTCATCGTGCTTTTATCGAAATGACACTTAATCTATTTGGTACAAGCTAAAAGTTGTAGTGTAGTTATTCTTATCAATTAGCGCCTAGTGCAATGTACAACTTGATGACTAATCCAATATGTGCGTCTTCCCGTTTTCTACTCAATACATTGATACGATTCAGAATAATACTAAAAATTTGGTCATTATCTCGATTAATTCTGCTTTCGTAATAATCTTCTCTGAACTGTCATTTGAAATTGATTTCAGAGTATCGTAAATATCCTTCCAAAACTTTAATAAATCCTTGCAAGCATCTTC